>CM061542.1:56379118-56719118 GCA_030864215.1 Capsicum pubescens | reverse complement strand
TCCGCCAACCCTGTATATACTCTCCTTCCTCCTCTTCATCTGAATGCTTTCTATTGCTTTCTATTTGATATTTAGGTGTGAATTTAATTCAAGTTTCTTTGTTATCTTAATTGTTTATTTTGTTACAACATGTATTAATTTCATTTATCTTTCTTTTGCATATGAATCTATTGTGGAGTCCAAATGGACTCTTTTCCTCCATATCTCGTAACGGACTAATGCAGCCTATCCCTTTGAGCCAGCTATCTTTGGAGAAAGAAGGATCTACCATAAGAAGAAGGAGAAATGGGTCGAAACCCCATTGTTGAAGTCGTTAAGAGACTTGAAAAGTTTCGGTTTTCACTATTATTGTTTTTATCTTTATTTATGTACCTATCTATTTATTAATTCATTCATTTGGGGCCTTGAAGCCAAAGTTTTAACTAAAAATTACACAAACCCACAACTTAAGTTTCACTTTTTACAATAAATCCCATCTCTCCAAACATATTACAAAAATTTCATTTTTCTCTAAAAATATATATACATAGCTTCTATGTATATGTCGGTCCTGTTATGTATATGAATCGGCTTCGTTATGTATATGTCGGTCTTATCATACTTGTTATGGGTATGAATCGGTCTTGTTATGTATATGTCGGCCTTGTCATATACAAAGATTTTTATGTATATGTCGGGCTTGTTAAGTATATAAATCGGGAGAGAGAGAGTAAAATAATTAAGGAAGTGGGAGAGAGTGTAAATAATTCTAATAAGGTTGGATTATGTTATTTTTACAAGTTTTAAACTAATATAAGTGAAACAAATTTTGGCCCAAAAGGGCTCGAAAAATATAGTTTAGGACAGGTTACGGGCATGATGCTCAATATTTAGATTAGGACAGGTGATGATGGGCCGAAAGTTCAAATTAGCTTAGGACAGGTGTATTGATTTGGGCTTACTAGTCTTAAGTCTTTTAGTTTCTCCTTTTCCTTTTACGTGTTGGTTGTTATTAATTTGCTTAGACTTAGTTAAATTTCCTACTAAGTCGTCAAAATTTCTTTTATACAAGTCTTTTCCTAAAATCACTTTACTTTCAAAAATCAACTTTTCTTTTTCAAAGTTAGTCAAAGATAATTTTCAAATAGTCCGGATAACTGCAAATTAGCGGACATTTTGGGTGCATTAAAAATCTTCCTAAAACGTTAATAAAAACCTCTTACTCGGAATTTTCTTAAAAGCCTAAGTCTTTTTTTGTTTTGAGATTTAGGATTTTATTTTAAAGTTTTCTTAATTTCTTTTAAAATAAATTAAGTGGCGACTCTGTTACTTCTTAAGTTGTTTCAAAATTTTCTTTAAAGTTTCGAAATAGTTTAAAAGGTCGAAATCAATTGTTTTCCAATCCTTCGGGCCAGAAAAGGGTAAAACACACATCTTTCTCAATCATCCAGACTTTTTTCCTTAAATAAAATGTATATTCAATTTTTCACTTTTGAACCCAAAAAAAGTTTGATAGACTATGTTATATAATAAGTTGTGGTTGGAGAATACTTCTCTGCTAGAGCAATCTTTATTTATTGTCATACACACATCTGTTTGATTAGAGGCATGCTTCAATTAAGGTTCTGCACTGCTTATAACACTTTCATGTTAAATTGTCTCTATCATAATCGAAATCACTCTCGAAGACTATATACTCAAGTCAAAATCACGTATATTAATCATATACATATCGTAACATCTCAATATCATATATTCACAAATAAGTCATGAATCGACAGTTAAACTTTAAAATCAATAACATATTTAGTGTAATACAACAAGTGGGGTGTAAAAAGGGTAGGGTATATGATGATTTCACTTTTACCTTTACAGTGCAAAAAGATTGTTTTTGATAGATTCATGGTTCGAGGTCAATAAAATATCTGATCAATATGACCATTAATGAAGACTTTACTGCAACTGAGTGTGGATAACACAAGGTTCATGTGCATATAAATAATGCATACAAATAAAAAATAGACTCGAAGTCCAAACTAACCATGCTCTTAAGCCACAATCAACATTTCAGATCTAATGAAACCGTCAAAATCACCATCCGGAGCTCGAATCACAAAATATTGATCGAAATCGAACTAATCACTTTAAGGCTATTCCAAAATCACAAACTCATATAAATCACTTTCCAATGCATCGGAGACCGTGTAAACCATTTTCACCACTCATGAAATATATAAAGCAACTACGAGGAAGAACGAATGGTCAAAGCACAAAAAATTCTAAAAAATCACTATGAGGATCATTACAATATGAATAAAGAAAATTATGTAATTGTCAAAAAAAACTTTTTATGTTTCATATTTTTCTTACTATATTATTCACAATTTAAAGTTACTAGATTTTTAATGCTAATTTTTTTAAACTTATCACTTGGCATTAAATTATTATCAAGTGCCCTTCTTATAGCTACAAAATTGATATATTTATTTGCTTTCTTATTGAATTTTTTATTTTTTATTATATTATTTACATCTCTTCAATATAAAAGTTGTAAATCGTAATATGTGTATTACATAGTTATTTCATTATATTCTAAAAATTAGTTCAAAATATTTTCCGCCATCCCACCCCCGCCCAAAATTTATTCTCTATGGATTCAATATCTTAATGATTTATTTTAATATAGCACAATACTTTATTTAAAATTAGTTTTATTCCTTTTCTTAATGTTTGTTAATATACATTCTTATCACTAAATATTAATTAACTTAATATACATTAATTTATAACTTAAACATCATAAATTAGTAGTATGATTTAATATAAACATCCAATACGGTTAGATTTCAAAGACTACCTTTACATTTGATCTTTTGTTAAATTAAATATCTATTTTTAATGCTTACATATGAATTTCATGTACAAAAAGGGACTTATATTGATTTTCATTAACTGTTGTTTCTTAAATACGATTCTTATTATTTCTCATGTATTCATCCATGATTTTGAATTTCTACACTATCATGTTCATGAAAAATATTTAAAATTTATTTCAAGATATTATATCTATGTAAGTGTTTGATGTTTGTTATTGAAAGTGATTGTGCCATGATAATGATAAAACTTTCCTATGGAGGATGATTATAAGTAATTTCAAATTCAAAAACCTAAATGGCTTAGGATATTGATTTGTAAAAATAAAAATCTAATAAATTAAAAATAAAAAAAAAAGAAAAAAGAGACAAAAAAATGTGTTCTAAATTACTACCTTGCTTATCTTACGACATATCCTATGAACACACAGTCCAATGTCTTTGGTCCTATCTTTATCCTTTTAGTCATAGGAATTTGGACTTTTGCTAGACATTCCCACACTTTGAAATATTTCAAGTTGGGTTTCCTTTTTTTCCATTTTTCATATGGAATTGATAGTGTATTACTGTGGCGCACTCTATTGAGTATTCGATTAGCGGTAAGGATAACTTCCCCTCACAAGTTTTGTGGTAAACCTAAACTTATAAGTAAGATATTCATCATTTTCTTAAGGTTCGGTTATTCTTTTCTGCAATTCCATTAGATTGAGGTGAATACGGGGCCATAGTTTGATGGATAATTTCATTTTCTATACAAATTTCTGCAAAGGGAGATTCATATTCTCCACCCATATCACTTCTTATCATTTTGATCCTTTTCTCTAATTGACTTTCAACTTCTATTTTATATTGCCTAAACGCATCTATTGCTTCATCCTTACTGTTTAGCAAATAGACATAACAGTACCTAGTGCAATAGCCAATAAAAGTTATAAAATACTTTTTTCCACCACGAGATAGTGTTGACTTCATATCACAAATGTCGGTGTGGATTAAGTTTAAGGGATTGAAATTTCTTTTAACAGACTTATACAGATGCTTAGCATAATTTGATTCTACACACGTTTGACATTTTGATATATTGCACTCAAAGTTTGGTAAAGCTTCTAAGTTAATCAGTTTTCGCAAAGTTTTATGATTGACATGTCCTAATCGTTCATGCCACAATTCATTAGACTCAAGCAAGTAAGAAGAAACAGAACTTTTATTGATTTCAATTGTCATTACATTCATCTTAAATAGGCTCTTAGTGAGGTAGCCTTTTCCTACGTACACTTTTCATTTTCTAAGTACAATCTTGCCTGAAACAAATACACATTTGAATCTATTTTTGTCAAGAAGTGATACGAAAATTAAGTTCTTTCTTAACTCTGGTACATAAAAGATGTTGTTGAGAGTCAACACTTTGCCTGACGTCATTTTCAAGCATATTTTTCTCGTTCCTTCAACTTTTACAGTTACGGAGTTTTCCATATAGATCATCTCTTCGCCTTGAGCCTGAGCAAATCTAGCAAACAACTCTTTATTGGCACAAACGTAACAGGTGACACCGGAATCCATTCATCATTCTTGAGGATTTCACACCAAGTTATATTCAGAAAGCATGGCATATAGATCGTATATTTCATTCTTGAATTTAGCCATATTCGCTTGATTCTTCTTTTTGCCTTTCTTTGGGGCACGACAATCTGTTGGCTTGTGGCCAATATTGCCATAATTAAAACATTTTCCCTTGAATTTCATCTTAGGTTGATTGCTTTATTGTCTAGTTTTCTTCTGCTTCTTTGAGTTGTTGAGGTCATCTTCTATAATGTTAGCTCGACTCATTGCGAAATTTCCTTTCGACCTTCTCTCTGTGACTTTGTTGTCTTCCTCAATGTGCATCCTCACAATGAGGTCTTCGACTGTCATCTCCTTCCTTTTGTGTTTCAAGTAATTTTTGAAGTCCTTTCACAAAGGTAGCAACTTCCCTATTGTTGCAGTAACTTGAAAGGTCTCGTTCATAACCAAACCTACAATAAAGTTCATATGAACATTAAGAACATTTTTAATATGTTCAAATAGGGTATTCACTATATTCATACCTTCAACAAGGAGATCATAGATGATAACTTTCAATTCCTGTACCTGAGATACGACAGTCTTACTTTCAATCATTTTGTATTCAAGGAACCTTACAACATAAAACTTCTTAGTTCCAACATCCTTAGTCATATACTTTTGTTCCAACACATTCCACAAATCTTTTGATGACTTCATTCCGCTGTAGACGTTGTATAAATCGTCTTGAAGGCCACTTAGAATATAATTCCTACACAGGAAATCAAAATATTTCCATGCCTCTATTACAACGTACCGCTCCTTGTTTGAAGTTTCTTTGGAAAATTCTGGGGCATCTTCAGATATAAATCTTTGAAGACACAAGGTTGTCAGATAGAAGAACATCTTGTGTTTCCACCGTTTAAAATCTATTTCAAATTTTTTTTCAGGATTTTCTGCTGGTGCTATAGCGGGTGGCGCAGTTGTGCGACTGGTTGTAGAAATATTCGTTGCTGCTACACTAGTCCCACCATCAGTTACATGACCATTAGTAGTCATTTTTCCTGTCACAACAAGACAGTCAACTTTAGTATATCAAAAATACTAATTACAAGTTTGTAGCAACTTTAAACAATACTTATTTCTAGTTTAACAATGAAGTTCTTATGTCTTCTAATCGTTAACCAAATGACCTCTAACTTGTGATGAAGTTTTATTTCTTCAGATCACATGTTAAATTTAAGCAGAGCAGAAAACATAAAGCTTTAACCTCTAGAAACCAAACAATACAGATTATGGTTTAATCTCTTAAGATTGTTGTTTTGGGTACACAATCTGTATGTTTACAAACTATACTTCATTTCAAGTCAAGAATGTTTCAAGAAAAACAATGAAGTTTTAACACCTTCAACACAAGTTCAACAAGAATAATCAAAAAAGTATGTTATCTAAAAGAAATAAGATGAAGTAGAAACAAAACCAAGTCCTCTGATTTCACGGAGTGTCCCTAAGGAATTAATTCCCCTCAAGTTCTCGAGGTTGCGGAATTTTTCCTTCCAGGATAAAATAGCTTACACTCTGAATGTAGCGGTACCTCAAACCTTCAGATTCTTCGAACACACTCAACGACTGATGATCACAGGAGTTTTTTAAAGTAGAAGAGTGTTTTTCAATACTAAAAATTTTGTACATACCCAAGAAAAAAGTTTAGGTATTTAAGGCCATCAAGTGCCCCTTCGTAAAGGAAGCAATGGTTCATGAAAAGGTGTATCACTTCGGAACAGTAATGTCTGTCCATTCAGAAATAGTGTGTATTTTTTGAATAGTTATCTTCGATCGAAAAGTCACCCCTTTTTCAAAATACTGTGTCATTTCCTTGAAGGGTTCCATTCCTTTTGAGGTGCATTTCTGCATTTCTACATGCATGTTCATGGATAAAATATTTTTATCGTTAGATTTTTGGATTAAAAATTTCACTTGTTTTTCCAAGTTTTAAATAAACTTTGTCTAAAATATTAGTCTCATCGATCGTTTTCCAAATCCAAATTCGAAATCAAACCGAGCGAGCGACGACCACGATGATGCAACACACCTCTTGGTTCTTGCCTCGCTATCCACTTGAAGGAGTGTTTCTTGATAAAAATACAATAAAGTTCTTTCTCCCACCAATGTGGAAGAAGTAGACTTTCCTTTAGTGAATACACTTTTATTTTAAGTGTGAGCTCAGTTTCCCTCCCAGAATTCCTTAAATTTTCCATTCACATATCTTATTGAACCAAAAAATCCTCCACATGAATAAAAAATGGCTATTCTTTATAAAACATTACGGACAAGTATGTGATCAACAAGCAAAGACTGATTGCATCTGGATAAGTGAGTTTCCCTTTCAACTTTTCGAAGTGAACATGCATCGGATGCACTCGGTCAATCGGTTGATTTGATATCTTTGAACCGTCGAACTTTAATGTATACCTAGACAACACATGTCACACAACCATCCTTTTACCATTTATGGCTCTCACGGTTTTGTTCATTTCAGCTATGAACACGTCTTAGTTTTTTTAAAGCTTAGAGAATATGCCTTTACTAACATTCTCCTTGAAGCGGCTTCCACTTCACCCTCACATAGGTGATTTCTAAATATTCAATCCTATAGATTAAACTATATGGTCAAATCTGTCAAATTTAGATAATAATTAAAAAGCTTCACATAGTAATCCTTATCCTTTTTTACTAAATATTGTCTAAATCATGAGAATGGGTTGGGTATATTGACTATATTGAACCGTCAGTCACAACTTTGTTTGATCTCCTTAAACCTAGCTTTTGGGATCTCCAGTTCGCTAGGTAGAGTTACCGCCATGCTGATTTGTCCTAGGCCATAAACCCATTCCCTTTGATGTTCTCTCAACTCCTTCTCTAGATAGGCCTTATATTATTCTTTAACTTTACATAGTCAACAGTGATAATTCCACTAGAGAGAAGTTCTCTAACGATATTATGTCTTCGTCTTATATGATGAGATTTATCATTATACATCATGCTCCCTGCCCTACCTATCACCGCTTGGCTATCACAGTGTATATATACTGGTGATAATGGTTTGGGCGAATAAGGTATGTCTTTCAAGAAATTTTGGAGCTATTCAGCTTTTTCACCAGTTTTTTCTAATGCGATAAATTTAGATTCCATTGTAGAGCGAGCAATGCATGTATGTCTGGATGATTTCCAGGAGACTGCTCCTCCAACTAAAGTAAATACATATACACTCGTGGATTTTACTTCATTCAATCCGGTGATCCAATTTGCATCACTATATCCTTCATTTATCGCTGGATATTTATTATAATACAAAGCATAGTCTTGAGTGTATTTGAGATACCACAAAACTCCTTTCATTGCCATTCAATGAGTTTTATCGCGATTACTCATGTACCGACTCAACTTACTAATGACACATGCTATGTCTGGACACATACAATTCATGATATACATTAGACATCCCAACACTCTAGCGTAGTCCAACTGTGAGTCACTTTCACCTTCATTCTTTAGAGGTGCAAAGCTCATGTCTAATGGAGTCTTGGAAATATCGAACTCCAAATACTTGAATTTGTCAAGTACCTTTTCAATATACTTAGACTGTAATGATCCCAACTCATATGGAATCCTATTCCTAAGATCACATCTGCAACTCTAAGGTCTTTCATATCAAACTTTCTCTCAAGCATTCGTTTCATAGCATTTATGTCATAAATGTCTTTACAGATGATCAACATATCATCCACATACAAACAAACAATGGATTTGTGATTTAGAGCATCTTTAATGTAAGCACATTTATCATATTCGTTTATCTTAAACCCCTTTACCAATATGGTTTGGTCAAATTTCGCATGCCACTATTTAGGTATTTGTTTTAGTCTATAAAGTGACTTAACAGGCTTGCACACCTTCTTTATTTACCAAAAACCAAAAAAACCCTCGGGTTGTTCCATGTAAATTTCTTCCTCCAATTCTCCATTTAGGAATGTTGTTTTCACATCTATTTGATGGATTTCAAGACCATATACTGCCGCTAAGGTAATTAACATCCAAGTTGATGTTATCCTTGTTACAGGTGAGTATGTATCAAAATAATCAAGGCCTTCCTTCTATTTGAAGACCTTTACTACAAGTTTTGCCTTGTATTTGTCAATAATACCATATGCTTTTATTTTCCTTTTGAAGATCCATTTAGAACCTAAAGTTTTATTTACTGGAAGAAGATCAACCAACTCCCAAGTATGGTTGCTTAAGATTGATTCAATCTCACTCTTGACTTTTTATTTCCAAAGGATGAGTCTGAAGACGACATCACTTATTTAAATATTTGAGGCTCATTTACTAAGAGATATGTTACAAAATTTGATCCAAATAAAGTTGACGTTCTTTGACGTGTACTACATCTAATATTCTCATCATTATGTACATCCTCACTTGATTCATCTCGAGGTAGTTTAGACCCTCCACTAGACTGTTCATGTATAGTTTTATACAGATCAATATGCTCAAAGAACTCATCATTATTTGATTCAATTACCGTATTTTCATTTATATCCGGATGTTCGGATTTATGAGTCAAAAACTGACATGGTTTACTACTTTTAACATATCCTATGAACACTCAGTCCACTATCTTAGGTCCTATATTTACCCTTTTAGGCATAAGAACTTGGACTTTTGCTAGACATCCCCACACTTTGAAATATTTTAAGTTGTGTTTCCTTTCTTTTCATTTTTCATATGGAATTGATTGTGTCTTACTGTGGGACACTCTATTGAGTATTCAGTTAGCTGTAAATATAGCTTCCCCCCTCCCCCACAAGTTTTGCGATAAACCTATACTTATACATAAGACATTCCTCATTTCTTTAAAGTTTAATTTTTCCTTTCCGCAATTCCATTAGATTGAGGTGAATACAGGGCCATAGTTTGATGGAGAATTCTATTTTCTACACAAAATTCTACAAAGAGAGATTGATATTCTCCACCCCTATCACTTTTTATTATTTTAATTTGATCCTTTTCTCCAACTGATTTTCAACTTCTATTTGATATTGCCTAAATGCATTTATTGCTTCATCCCTACTGTTTGACAGATAGAAATAACAGTACCTAGTTCAATTGTCAATAAAAGTTATAAAATATTTTTTCCCACCTCGAGATGGTGTTGACTTCATATCGCAAATATCGGTGTGGATTAAGTCTAAGGAATTGGAATTCCTTTCAATAGACTTATACAAATGCTTAGCATACTTTGATTCCATGAAGTATTGTTAGTGACATGTCCAAATCGTTCATGCCACAATTTAATAGACTCAGTCAAGTGAGAATAAACCAAACTTTTATTGATTTCAACTATCATTACATTCATCTTAAATAGCCCTCAGTGAAGTCGCCTTTTCCTACGCACACTTCTCTTTTGCTAAGTATAATCTTGCCTGAAAAAAATACACATTTGAATCCATTTTTGTCAAGAAGTGATACGAAAATCAAGTTCTTTCTCAACTCTGGTACATAAAGGACGTTGTTGAGAGTCAACACTTTTCCAGATGTCATTTTTAAGCATATTTTCCCATCCCTTCAACATTGGCAGTTGCAAAGTTTGCCACATATATCTTTTCTTTGCCTTGAGCCAAAGCGAATGCAACACACAACTCTTTATTGGAACAAATGTGACGGGTGGCACAGGAATCCATCCACCATTCTCGAGGATTTCCCACCAAGTTACATTCAGAAAGCATGACACATAGATCATCTATTTATTCTTGGATTCAACCATATTCACTTGATCCTTCTTTTTTCCTTACTTTGGGGCACAAAAATCTGTTGACTTATGGCCAGTCTTGCCACATTTAAAACATTTCCCCTTGAATTTCTTCTTAGGTTGATTGCTTTGTTATCCAGCTTTCTTTCACTTCTTGAGTTGTTGGGGTCGTCTTCTACAATGTTAGCTCCACTCATTGCAGAATTTTTTTTCGACCTCCTCTTCGCGGTTTTGTTGTATTCCTCAATGTGTAACCTCACAATGAGTTCTTCGATTTTCAGCTCCTTCCTTTTGTGTTTCAAGTAATTTTTGAAGTCCTTCCACAAAGGTGACAACTTCTCTATTATTGCAGCAACTTGAATTGCCTCGTTCATAACAAAACCTATAATCAAGTTCATGTGAACATTAAGAATATTTTAACATGTTCAAATAATTTATTCACTATATTCATACCTTCAGTGAAGATATTGTCGATGATAACTTGCAATTTCTGTACTTGAGATACGACAGTCTTACTGTCAATTATTTTGTATTCAAGGAACCTTGCAGTATAGAACTTCTTAGTTCCAGAATTCTCAGTCATATTATTTTGTTCCAGCACATTCCAAAACTCTTTTGATATCTTCATTCCACTGTAGACGTTGTATAAATCATCTTGGAGGACACTTAGGATATAGTTCCTACACAGGAAATTAGAATGTTTCCATTTTGCTATTACAATGAACCGCTCCTTCTATGAAGTTTCTCCGTGAAATTCTGTAGCATCTTCATATTTAAGTCTTTGAAGACACAAGGTTTTCAGATAGAAGAACATCTTGTGTTTCCACCATTTAAAATCTATTTCAGAAAATATTTTAGGCTTTTTTGCTGGTGCCATAACGGGTGGCGCAGTTGTGCAACTGGTTGTAGCAACATTCTTTGCTGCTACACTTGTCCCACCATCAGTTACATGACCATTAATAGTCATTTTTTGTAACGCCTCGGAAACGGGTCCCGAGACGTCACACGGTGCTCAAGACTATGAGTAGTCTCAAGCTAACCCTGTAAGCCTTCTACTAAATGTGAAACTCATATTAAAGAAGTTTAAGCATGCAATCAGTACTGAAATACTGAATTCTATCATAACTAAACTGGAATTAGCTTAACATAATGTCTGAAAATACTTGAATTAAAAGTCTGGACAACCAACACTTGAAGTCTGAGTTATAACTAGCAGTCTGACAAACCTCTACTGCTAACCACTTGAGAGCCACTGGGATAAACCCCCACTTGCCTCGAACTAACTGAAATTAACTGAATAATCTACTTTGAATAAACTAGAAATCTGAATAACTGGGTCCCAGAACTATGAGGACTCACCAACTGTCAAGATGTAGATAGAGATGCTCACGGTCAATCACGCTGTTGGAACTGAGCACCTGAACCTAAATTATTAAACAATATTGCACATACACATATATGTGGATCAGTACTTTTGAAATGTACTGAGCTTGTGGGGGTGATGCATAAGTGAAATATTATCGTAATGTTCATAAAAATTCATGAAAGAATGTATGCTAAGTGTAATGACTCACATTGGCTTGAATAACTTAAAGCTGAAAATCATAAGTCATAAATAATAAAGCATACCGTATAAATCTCGTGAGCCATGACACTTAGTTCTAAAAGCTGTGCAAGTAATCTGTTTTCAAATTAGGCAAGCTAAGTGTAAAAGGACTCATTTTTATCATCTATGAACTGAAAGCTGAAATCTCATAGCTAATATCTTATGTGAAACAATATCTGAAATGAATTGTGAGCCTTTACACTTTTTTTCTAAAAGCTTTTCTGTAAGGACTTTTCTTTTGGGAGGTTCTTCTAACCATCATAAATTATGTGGGCTATCATGGAGTCCAACGTCTAGTTCTCTTAAGGGGAAAATCTCACGTTGGGGAGAGGTGTCATACTCTTGCCAAGGAGTATAGCCTGAGCTAAGTGATCACAATCTGTATCTGCATCCATATAAATGGGAATAATCTGAACCTGTTGATAACGCTCAATCTACAGCTCTCGTAGGAGTGTAAAGCGGTCGTTAGCAAATATAGAACCCAACTGGGTTGGGTATCGATCCCACAGGGAATAGCTTGGTCAACAAGTAAGTAAAGATTACTAGACTTTTAGTGCAAGTCTCGTAAAAAGGGGGGAGTCTTGTCGTGCAAGTAATGTAACCAAAATAAGATCTAAAAACGGCAATAGCAAAGTAAAAAGAGAAAGAATGTTTTAGTGAGATGTAAACAATGAGAATTGAGAAGTTGGGGTTATGTCCACCTTCTGAGGTATACGTCTCTATTGGCTATGAGTGTGTAGAATTCTGACATGCAATTGCTTATAGAGGATTGTAGTCGATGGTAAATCCAAGCGTCTCTCGACCTAAACAAGGACTATTTCACTTTAACTCTCTCGAGCTTAAAGCGTATCTAACGGTACGAATTCTCCAAGAGGTTAGTCCAGTTACGACACTAGCTTTTTAATAGGAAAGGGTGTCCTACTACCTTGACATTATCTCTTTTCCAGACAAATAACTTTTCTCTCGAACAAGTTAAATGTTAGACTGGCGTATTCTTGCGTTTTCAACCGCAAAGAATGTAGATTAAGATGAAGAGAATAATGATATAAGCAATATACGTGCCTCGAACTCACAAACTCACAGCAATAAATAGTAACTCATTCGGCTTCCATAACCCCAACAGAGAAGTTTAGTTACCCATGAATGCGAAGGAGATCACGCTTGACATTGTTGTTATACCACAAGATTGATTAATTTCGTGTAGCGTAAGTGGTAGGCGTGAGGCGTGAATTCCTTAGCAAGGTAACGATTCTCTTGTTGCGGAAATTAAGAATAGATGAATAGAAAAACTAGAATTAATAGAAAGATTAGAAGAGTTGTAGAATTGTTTGTAGTGTAGAATAATAGAGGAGTAGAAGATGTCTTTAAATCTCTAGCATGATAGGGTATTTATAATACCCATATCCTAATCCTACTAAGCTAATGAAATAAATAACCAAATCCTACTAGACTAATGAAATCCTTAACCCATATGTACTAGGTTAAGGTAACATTATCATAATCCACTTAAAATAATGAAATACATAACCTAATTGTACTAGGTTAATGCATCATTGTCAAAATCCAGCTTTGTGTCTGTAAGTCCCCAAAGTCTTCAGAATTGCTGTTTTAGCCCGGGACAGTTTTTCCATGCAGCAGTTTTGGTCCTTAGGCGTGTGAGCTCCATTCCCTTCCTTCGTGAGCTTTCTTTTGCGTCAAGTAAGCCATAAAATGCTGAATTCTGCATCATTTATACCTGAAACTTTACGAATCATGTTCGTTAGCTCATTTACAGGAAAAAGGACTAAAAGTGCATGAAATATATAATTTGTTCTCAAAACTAGGCTAAAATATGGGCAAAATATATTGATATAGGCGTGTAAATCCGCCTATCATCACCTGTACCTATGATGGCTCGTAGTTTTGGGGCATGTGAACTAGGACACATACCCAACTTGGTGTTGAATACTACTACCTTTAATCTGTATGCTCATCCTGCAGGAAATCCACTTTAAGATAACATAAGGATTCATACTGAAAACTCGTTGTGCATCTATTTGTTTTAAACTGAAATTCAAGCTATAAAGTGGATTCCATAGCTTAGCTAAGGATCAAAACATCAAATCTTGTTCAAAACTAAATATGACAAATAATAGGGTGATTAAAAGCATAATATTCTTGGAATATCAATATTCAAACTATGGCTTGATAAACCATGCTTCAAACTCATGTCAAATTATCATAAAGTATGCTTAATAGTCAAAATCATGAAATTCTTGCACAATTCTAGTCAAAATAGTAAATTCAACCTTCAATATATCTAAAACCATTTCACACGTATAAATGTGCAAAATAGGCATGCAATTCATCATCTAAAACACTTGTAACATCATAATCTTCAAATAATAATAATTGGGTATGAACCCTAATTTGAAATTCATTTAAATTTATATAAATTTAACTTTAAAAAATAATTTTGGGCACAGAGATAAATGAATTATCCTTGTTCATAACCCCAATACCTTAATTGATTGAATGGATGAAGAAACTTGACTTAGAACTCCTATTGATGTTCTTGAAGATTGTTTCTTGAAGTTCTTGAACCGGGAAACTCGAATTCTTGGTTATCTCGGAAAAGGAACGATGAATTTAGGATTTCTTGAAGTTTAAAATTTAAGCTCTAGGGTTTTCTTGGAAAAAAATTGGATGAATAACGAGTATATTTTGTTCAAAAATACACTTAATCTTCTTTTTTCACGATTAGGGGGCATGGGAAAAATACTAAGTTGCCCTTGGAATTAAAAATTCAAAACTGGAATGTCGTTTAAGGCTTCACCGCGATGCGGTGAGTGGGTCATCGCGATACCCACCACAACACGGTGGAATCGGGGTGACTCACTGGATTTGGACCATTACTGATTTGGGTATCACCGCGCTGCGATGGCTTACTCACCGCGACGCAGTCTAATCGCGGTGAGCTGCTGTTTTGCGAATCCAAATATGATCCAAACCTTGTCTGAAAAATCCGAAACTTACTCGAGACATGCTACTTACACCCCTGAATATAATTCAACTCAAAAATCATCGTCTAGGAGTCCGGGAGGTCAACTTAAAAATCCTCAAAGTTTAAAGGGAGTCAAAAGTGACTAAACCCCTCAACACTTAACTTTATTTATAGGTTCTAAGTGTTATAGGCACATACTAGGGGCTGATCTAAAATAGGAACATACGGGGTATTACATTTTTCCTGTCACAATAAGACAATCAACTTTAGTATATTAAAATACCAATTACAAGTTTGTAGCAACTTTAAATTGTACTTATTTCTAGTTTAACGATGAATTTTTTATATCTTCTAATCATTAACCGAATGACCTATAACTTATGATGATGACCTCTAACTTGTGATGAAGTTTTATTTCTTCAAATAACTTGTTAAGTTTAAACAGAGTAGAAAGCATAAAACTTTAATCTCCAGAAACCAAATAATACAGATTACGATTTAATTCCTTAAGATTCTTGTTTTGGGTACACAATTTGTATGTTTACACACTACACTTCATTACAAGTCAAGATTGTTTCAAGAACAACAATGAAGTTTTAACACCTTCAACACAAGTTCAACAAGAACTATCAAATAAGTATGTTATCTAAAAGAAGTAAGATGAAGTAGAAATAAAACCAAGTCCTCTGATTTCACGGAGTGTCCTTAAGGAATTAATTTCCCTCAAGTACCCGAGGTTGCAAAATTTTTCCTCTTAGGATAAAATGACCCACAATCTGAATGTTGCGGTACCTCAAATCTTCAGATTCTTCGAACACACTCAAAAGATGATGATCACAAAGAGTTTTTAGAAGTAGAAGAGTGTTTTTCAATACTAAAAACTTCAAATATACCTGAGAAAAAAGTTCAGGTATTTATAGCCATCAAGTGCCCTTTCGGAAATGAAGCAATGGTTCATGGAAAGGTGTATCACTTCAGAACAGTCATGTCTGTTGATAACGCTCAATCTACAGCTCTCGTAGGAGTGTAAAGCGGTCGTTTGTCAAATATAGAACCATACCTGGGTTGGGTATCGATCCCTCAGGGAATAGCTTGGTCAACAAGTAAGCAACGATTACTAGACTTTTAGTGCAAGTCTCGTAAAAAGGGGGGAATTGTATTGTGAAAGTAATGTAACCAAAATAAGAGAGTAAAGCAGAAAATAGCAAAGTAAAAAGAAAGAATGTTTAGTAGGTTGTGAAACAATGAGAATTGAGGAGTTGGGGTTATGTCCACCTTCTGAGTTATACGTCTCTATTGACTATGAGTGTGTTGAATTCAGACATGCATGTGCTTATAGAGAATTGTATTCGATGGTAAATCCAGGCGTCTTTCGACCTATTCGAGGATTATTTCACTTTAACTCTTTCAAGCTTAAAGCGTGTCTAACGGTACGAATTCTCCAAGAGGTTAATCCAGTTACGGCACTAACTTTTTAATAGGGGATGGGACCCTACTACCTTGACATTATCTCTTTTCCAGACAGATAACCTTTCTTTCAAACAAGTTAAATGTTATACTGTCGTATTCTTGCGTTTGCAACCACAAAGAAATTAGATTAAGATGAAGAGAATAATGATATAAGCAACATACGTGTCACGAACTCACAAACTCACAGCAATAGATAGTATCTCATTCGGCTTCCATAACCCCAACAGAGAAGTTTAGTTACCCATGAGTGCGAAGGAAATCACAATTGACATTGTTGTTATACCACAATAAAGATTTCACGTTTGTAATGGTGTGGTAGGCGTTAGGCGTGAATCCCTTAGCAAAGTAACGTTTCTCTTGTTGTGGAATTTAAGAATAGATGAATAGAAGAAGAAAAATAGAATTAATGGAAGAATGATTGTTTAGAACTAGAATGTCTTAGAAGTAGAATAGAATAGAATTGAATGTAAGAAGATGTCTTCAAATCTCTAGCAAGATAGGGTATTTATAATACCTATATCCAATTCCGACTAAGCTAATGAAATGCTTAACCAAATCCTACTAAGCTAATGAAATACTTAACCCAATTGTACTAGGTTAATGTATCATTATCCTAATCCTAACAAGCTAATGTAATACTTAACCCAATTGTACTAGGTTAATGTATCATTATCCTAATCCTAATAAGTTACTGCTAGTCCCCAAAGTCTTCAGAAATATTGTTTTAGCCCGGGATAGAATTTCCATGCGCCATCTTTAGTCCTTGGCGTCCAAGATTGGCTTTTCTCCTTTCGTGAAGCTTTCTTTGGCGTCAAGTTATCCATGAAATGTTGAATTCTGCATCATTTATACCTGAAACTTTGCTAATCATGTTCGTTAGCTCACTTACAGGAAAATGGCATACTTGAGCATGGGCGGCGCCTATGCTATGGCATACTTGAGCATGGGCGGCGCCTATGCTATAGCACACTAGATTTCGAGACCTTGGGCTATAGTATAGGCCATGCCTTGTTCTTGGCCTAGTTTTACCTAGGCCTAGCCTTGCTCGATGCCTATTTTGTCATGAGCAATGCTCAATCCATAGCCTTTTGCATCTTCATGCCTAACTTACCACCTTTACCATGCAATACGTCCAAATCAAAATTTGAAACCGATCTCCTCGTTGAATACCTCTTGCACCTACATTTGCTAAAAACCAATAAAAATGATTAGTACGATGGGTTGCCTCCCACCAAGCGCCTTACTTTTGGTCGTGGCACGACTCTTATTTTTGGATTTTTATTTATCAAAAACAAAACACGTATTAGAATGAAAGAATGAAAAACGATAAACGATGAACGATGGGTTGCCTCCCATCTAGCGCTTGATTTATTATCGCGGCACGACATAGTTACCTCGAGTACTTAGACTTCGTCGAGACAGATGGTGGATCATTTTCTGAATGGATTCAGACGATAATGAGGCTTACTTGTAGGCATGCAATCTTCATCGAGATGACCCTTGTGCATGTCTATCCCAGGAGGGATACCAATTATATCATCAATAGTCCAACCCATAGCTCTCATGTATCTCTTCAGACCAGAGATGAGAGCCTCTATGTGCTGTTTACTTAAATCATCCACACTCACCGGAAGTATATTTGTACTTTCCAAGAACACATACCTTAGATAATCGGGGAGCTCTTTCGATTCTAGCATTGGTGGCTCTTCAATAGATGGCTTGGCTGGTGGTGTGGGTCGATTTTTGAGATCGAGGTCCAGCTTCTTGGGAGTATGGTGATATGTACCTAATCCTGATAGAGCACAAATAGCTTCTTCGCAATTTTCAGCATCCTTACTCTCTTCATTCATGAGCACAACCGCCACTGGGTCATCAATAATTTTCTCTTCTTCAAGTAGTTCTTTCTCATCATCAAAGTAAACATCAGCCACCGAGAATACGTTCAGCTCTTTGGGTTGCTTCATTGATTTGTACACATCAAAGCGAACTACTTCGTCATTTATTCGAAATGAAAGCTCATTAGCTCTCAAATCAATAAGCACGCTTCCTGTAGCAAGGAAAGGGCACCCCAAGATTATGGGAACTTCTGAGTCTGCTTCACAATCCAAAATAACAAAGTCTTCCGGAAAGATGAATGAAGAAACCTTTACCAATACATCACATAGAATCCCAACAAGTCGTTTTACCGACCTATCCGCCATTACGAGCCTCATATTGGTTGGAGTAGGATCACCTAACCCCAACTTTTTATAGATAGATAATGGCATCAAATTGATGCTGGCTCCTAAATCACATAATGCCTTGGCAAAATTCAAAGATCCAACAGTGCAAGGAATAGTGAAAGCTCCGGGGTCATCCTTCTTCTGAACTAGTGATCGGGTAGTGATGGCGCTGCAGTGATGAACATTATCTTTCAACTCATAGCTTGCTGCCTGCTTTTTCGTCAAAAGATCTTTCATAAATTTCACATACCCAGGCATTTGTTCAAGTGCCTCCACCAATGGAACATTAATGGTCAGCTGCTTTAACATAGTCATGAATTTGCTGAACTTTGTATCGTCCGCCACCTTCTTCAATCGTTGAGGAAAAGGTGGTGGTGGGTATAGAATTGTTCTCTCCATGACTTTCTTCTCCTCTTGCCTTCGCTTTTCAGCCTTTTCAGGCTGCAACATACTCGGTGTACCGTCATGGACGTCGTGGGTGGCTTCTACGACAGCTTCTCCTTTTGCCTTGTCATCAATGTCTGCTACATCGTCGACCACTTGTTTTCCCTTAGATGAAGTTTCCAGTGCCTTACCACTTCGAGTAGTAATAGCCATGCATGATCCCTCATTCCTTGGATTTTGCACAGTGTCGCTAGGTAAAGTGCCAACCTTTCTTTGATTGAGTGCTGCTGAAAGTTGGCTCAATTGCTGCTCTATTTGCTTGATTGAAGTGGAATGTGAATCAACTAATTTCTTCATGGCGGACAAATCATTTATTACCTCCGTTACTCCCGCGCTAGTTGCTTCCACTCCTTTCAATAGTTTAGCCATCATATCTTCCATACTTCCAGAACTAGATGTGGTGGTGTCACGTCTTCCAGGGGGAACATACAAACCACTACTGTCATTCTTGTTCTTCCAACTACCTTGGTCCTTGTTTCCATATTTATCATAATAGTTCCGACCTTGGTTTCCTTGGGTATTACCTCGGAAACCCCCCTGATTGTTTAAGTAGTTGGCTTCTTCTTCCGAATCAGATTCGTTTCTTCCTTTTGATGCAACAGCTTTGACTTTTTTGGTCTTCCCTGATAATAGATGCTTTGTAAGAAGATCCACTTTTGTTTTCATGTGCGCCATATCTTGATCACGTTCTTCTTCTCTTCTCCTTTGGTCTGCAGTAATGCCTATAGATAAAGTGGGGCTTGCTACCTCAGAATCCCCGGTATGCCAAGCTCTACTTTGCTTCATCATCCTGTCTAGCATATTGCTTGCCTGACCAAAGGTGAGATCCATGAATGATCCTCCAGCCGCATTATCCACAACTGGTTTAGTTATTGAATTCAAGGCTCTGTAAAGTATCTCCATTAGGTGAACATTAGTCATGTGATGGTTTGGGCACCTCATTAGCTTCGTCTTGAACCTCTCCCATGTTTCATGAAGGGCTTCAGTTGGAAGCTGACGAAAGTTGCTGATTTCATCTCTCATTTGTGCTCTTTTGGATGGCGGAAAGAATCTTTCTAGGAAAACGTCTCTCAATTGCCTCCAATTTGTAATAGAATCAGGAGTCAGCCCATTTAACCATAGAGTTGCCTCCCCAGACAGAGACAATAGAAATAGGCATAACCGAATTGCATTCTGACCAACTCCAGGATTGTCAAATGACTTGCATGTAGAAATAAAGTTGATGAGATGCATATTCGGATCATCGCCTGCTAGTCCACCAAATAATCCCTTAAGTTGCAATAACTGAATCATGGTGCTCGTGATGTTGAACTTGGCTCCGGGCGCTAATGGTGGGGGAATAATAGCTCCTGTGGCTCCGGCTCCATCAAGATCATCATCATCATCATCGAAAGCTGGCTGCATAGCTTGGCGTTCAGGCCTAAACCTAGCTTGACGATCTCTTCTGTTGGCAGGTGTTGCGATCTCAGCGGCATGCCTAGGGTTTAGTAGCTCGTCATCACCTAGATCTTCATCGTCAGGATTTGTTGCTCGCCCAGGGTTATCAATATTCTGTTGATGCACTTGAGCGGCGGCTAGCGCAGCTAGTCTCGCTTGTTTCTGTTGAGCAGCCATCCTTTCAATTGCGTGTTGTGCCTCCATTCTGCGAATACGTTGTGGTTCAGGATTGATTGGTAATAACGGTTGACCAGAACTTCGAGTATGGGGCATGCACTGAATAAAAACCTGCAGTAAAACAAAATAAAAACTAAAAGTAAAAGTATGAGAATCTTTGACCAAAGGGTCTAGTAATTATTACGAACTTAATTGACACTTGTATTCCCCGGCAACGGCGCCAATTTTTGATAACGCTCAATCTACAGCTCTCGTAGGAGTGTAAAGCGGTCGTTTGTCAAATATAGAACCCAACCTGGGTTGGGTATCGATCCCTCAGGGAATAGTTTGGTCAACAAGTAAGCAACGATTACTAGACTTTTAGTGCAAGTCTCGTAAAAAGGGGGGAATTGTATTGTGAAAGTAATGTAACCAAAATAAGAGAGTAAAGCAGAAAATAGCAAAGTAAAAAGAAAGAATGTTTAGTAGGTTGTGAAACAATGAGAATTGAGGAGTTGGGGTTATGTCCACCTTCTGAGTTATACGTCTCTATTGACTATGAGTGTGTTGAATTCAAACATGCATGTGCTTATAGAGAATTGTATTCGATGGTAAATCCAGGCATCTTTCGACCTATTCGAGGATTATTTCACTTTAACTCTTTCAAGCTTAAAGCGTGTCTAACGGTACGAATTCTCCAAGAGGTTAATCCAGTTACGACACTAACTTTTTAATAGGGGATGGGACCCTACTACCTTGACATTATCTTTTTTCCAGACAGATAACCTTTCTTTCGAACAAGTTAAATGTTATACTGTCGTATTCTTGCGTTTGTAACCACAAAGAAATTAGATTAAGATGAAGAGAATAATGATATAAGCAACATACGTGTCACGAACTCACAAACTCACAGCAATAGATAGTATCTCATTCGGCTTCCATAACCCCAACAGAGAAGTTTAGTTACCCATGAGTGCGAAGGAAATCACAATTGACATTGTTGTTATACCACAATAAAGATTTCACGTTTGTAATGGTGTGGTAGGCGTTAGGCGTGAATCCCTTAGCAAAGTAACGTTTCTCTTGTTGTGGAATTTAAGAATAGATGAATAGAAGAAGAAAAATAGAATTAATGGAAGAATGATTGTTTAGAACTAGAATGTCTTAGAAGTAGAATAGAATAGAATTGAATGTAAGAAGATGTCTTCAAATCTCTAGCAAGATAGGGTATTTATAATACCCATATCCTATTCCTACTAAGCTAATGAAATGCTTAACCAAATCCTACTAAGCTAATGAAATACTTAACCCAATTGTACTAGGTTAATGTATCATTATCCTAATCCTAACAAGCTAATGTAATACTTAACCCAATTGTACTACGTTAATGTATCATTATCCTAATCCTAATAAGTTACTGCTAGTCCCCAAAGTCTTCAGAAATGTTGTTTTAGCCCGGGACAGAATTTCCATGCGCCATCTTTAGTCCTTGGCGTCCAAGATTGGCTTTTCTCCTTTCGTGAGGCTTTCTTTGGCGTCAAGTTATCCATAAAATTCTGAATTCTGCATCATTTATACCTGAAACTTTGCTAATCATGTTCGTTAGCTCACTTACAGGAAAATGGACTAAAAGTGCATGAATTATATAATTTGTTCTCAAAACTAGGCTAAAATATGGGCAAAATATAGTGCTATAGGCGTGTAAATTCGCCTATCATCATCTGTCCATTCTGAAATAGTGTGTATTTTTTGAACAGTTATGTTTGACCGAAAAGTCACCCCATTTTCGAAATAGTGTGTCATTTCATCGAAGGATTGCATCCCTTTCGAGGTGCATTTCTACATGCTTGTTCATGGAGAAAATATTTTTCTCATTGGATTTTTGGATTAAGAATTTAACTTTTTTTTCCAAGTTTCAAATAAATTTTGTCTAAAAAATTAATCTCATCGGTCGTTTTCCAAATTCAAATTTGAAATCGAACCAAGCGAGCGACGACGACGATGATGCAAGGCACCTCTTTGTTTTTGCCTCACTATCCACTTGAAGGAGTCTTTCTTAATAAAAATACAATAAAGTTGCTTTCTCCCACCAATGGGGGAGAAGTAGACTTTTCTTTAGCGAGTACACTTTTCTTTTAAGTGTGAGCTCACTTTTCTTCCAATAATTCCCTCCATTTTCTATTCACACATCTTATTGAACCCAACAATCCTTGACATGAATGGGGAATGAGTATTCTTTATAAAACATTACAGATAAGTATGTTATCAGCAAGCAAAGACTTATTGCATCTGGATAAGTGGGTTTCCCATTGAACTTTCTGAAGTGAATATGCATCGAATGCAATTGGTCAATCGGTAGATTTGATATCTTTGAACCGTCAAACTTTAGTGTACATCTAGACAACACATGCCACATAACTATCCTTTTACTGTTTATGATTCTCATGGTTTTGTTCATTTCAGCTATGAACATGTCCTGGTTTTATTTAAGCTTAGAGAATAGGCCTTTACTAACATTTCCCTTGAATCGGCTGCCACTTCACCCTCACATAGGTGATTTCTAAATGTTTAATCCTATAGATTAAACTATTTTGTCAAATCTGCCAAATTTAGATAATCATTAAAAATCTTTACATAATAAGTCTTATCCTTGTTTACTAAACATCGTCTACATCACGAGAATGGGTTGGGTATATTGACAATGTTGAACTGTCAGTCACAACTTTGTTTGATCTCCTTTAACCTAGATCTTGGGATCTCCAGTCTTCTAGGTAGAGTTATCGCCATGCAGACTTGTCCTAGGCTGTAAACTCATTCCCTTCGATGTTCTCTCAACTCCTTCTCTAGATAGGCCTTTAGTAAGTGGATCCAACACATTATCCTTTGACTTTACATAATCAACAATGATAATTCCACTAGATAGAAGTTCTCTAATGATTTTATGTCTCTGTCTTATATGATGAGATTTATCATTATACATCATGCTCCCTACCCTACCTATCGCCGCTTGGATACCACAGTGTATACATACTGGTGCCAATAGTTTGATCTAATAAGGTATAGCTTCCAAGAAATTTTGGAGCCATTCAGCTTCTTCACCGGCTTTATCTAATACGATAAATTCAGATTTCATTATAGAGCGAGCAATACATGTCCGTCTGGACGATTTCCAAGAGACTGCTCCTCCACCTAAAGTAAATACATATCCGTTCATGAATTTTACTTCATTTAATTCGGTGATCCAATTTGCATCACTATATCCTTCAATTACCGCTAGATATTTATTATAATGCAAAGCATAGTTTTGAGTGTATTTAAGATACCCCAAAACTCTTTTCATTGCTATCCAATGAGTTTTATTGGGAATACTCGTGTACCAACTCAAATTTCTAATGACACATACTATGTTTGGTCGTGTACAATTCATTATATACATTAATCATCCCAACACACTTGTGTAGTCCAACTGTGAGTCACTTTCACCTTCATTCTTTTGAAGTGCAAAGCTCACGCCCAATGAAGTTTTGGAATACCAAACTCCAAATACTTGAATTTGTCAAGTACCTTTCCAATATAATTAGACTGTGATATTGCCAACCTGTGTGGAGTCTTATGGAGTCTTTTTCCAAAGATCATATCCACCACTCCAAGGTCTTTCATATCAAACTTGCTCTCAAGCCTTCATTTCATAGCATTTATGTCAAAAATATCTCTACTGATGATCAACATATCATCCACATATAAACAAACAATGGCCTTGTGATTTGGAGTGTCTTTAATGTAAACACATTTATCACATTTGCTTATCTTAAACTTGTTTGCCAATATGGTTTGGTCAAACTTTGCATGCCACTATTTAGGTGCTTGTTTTAGTCCATAAAGTGACATACCAAGTTTGCACACCTTTTTTCTTTAACAGGAACTACAAAACCCTCGGGCTACTCTATGTAAATTTCTTCCTCTAATTATCCATTAAGGAATGTTGTTTTCACATTCATTTGATGGATTTCAAGATCATATACTTCCGCCAAGGCAATTAACATCTGAATAGACGTTATCCTTATTATAGGCGAGTATGTATCAAAATAATCAAGTCTTTTCTTTTGTTTTAAGACTTTTACTACAAGTCATGCCTTGTATTTGTCAATAGTACCATCCATTTTTATTTTCTTTGAAGATCCATTTAGAACCTAAAGGTTTATTTCCTGGAGGAAGATCTACCAGATCCCAAGTATGATTGCTCAAGATTGATTCAATCTCACTAGTTACTTCCTTTATCCAAAAGGATGAGCCTGAAGACGACATCTCTTCTTTAAATGTTTGAGGCTCATTTTCTAATAGAAATGTTACAAAATCCAATCCAAATAAAGTTGACGTTCTTTGTCATGTACTACGTCTTGGATTCTCATTATTATGTACATCCTTACTTGGTTCATCTCGAGGTTGCTTAGACCCTCCATTAGACTGTTTATGTCTAGTTTTAAATGGATAAATGTGTTTAAAAAATTCAGCATTATCTGATTCAATTACCATATTTTCATTCATATCAAGATGTTTAGATTTATGAATAAAAAACCAACATGCTTTACTACTTTTACCATATCCTATGAACACTCAGTCCAATGTCTTAGGTCCTATCTTTACCCTTTTAGGCATAGGAACTTGGACTTTTGCTAGACATCCCTACACTTTGAAATATTTCAAGTTGTGTTTTTTTTTTCATTTTTCATATGGAATTGATAGTGTCTTACTGTGGAGCACTCTATTGAGTATTCGGTTAGCTGTAAGAATAGCTTCCCTCAACAAGTTTTATGGTAAACCTTAACTTATAAGTAAGGCATTCATCATTTCCTTATGGTTCGATTTTTCCTTTTTGCATTTCCATTAGATTGTGGTGAATACGGAGTCGTAGTTTGATGGATAATTCCATTTTCTACATGAATTTCTACAAAGGGAGATTCATATTCTCCACCCCTATCACTTCTTATCATTTTGATCTTTTTCTCTAATTGATTTTCAACTTTTGTTTTATATTTCCTAAAAGCATCTATTGCTTCATCCTTATAGTTTTTCAAATAGATATAACAGTACCTAGTGCAATTGTCAATAAAAGTTATAAAATACTTTTTCACACCACGAGATGGTATTGACTTCATATCATAAATATCGGTATGGATTAAGTCTGAGGGATTAGAATTCCTTTCTACGAACTTATACATATGCTTAGCATACTTTGATTTCATACACCTTTGACATTTTGATTTATTGTACTCAAATTTGGAAAAACTTCTAAGTTAATCAGCTTTTGCAAAGTTTTGTGATTGACATGTCGTAATCTTCATGCCACAATTCATTAGTCTCAGGAAAGTAAGAAGAAATACAACTTTTATTGATTTCAACTGTGATTACATTCATCTTAAATAGGCACTTAGTAAGGCAGCTTTTTCATGCGTACACTTCTCCTTTTCTAAGTACAATCTTGCCTGAAACAAATATACATTTGAATCTATTTTATTCAAGAAGTGATACAGAAATCAAGTTCTTTCTTAACTCCGGTGCATAAAGGGCATTTTTGAGAGTTGACACTTTTCCTGACGTTATTTTCAAGCATATTTTTCCCATCCCATCAACTTTTGCAGTTGCAACGTTTGCCATATAGATTTTCTCTTCACCTTGAGCCAGAGAGAATGCAGTAAACAATTCTTTATAGGTACAAACGTGGCGGGTGGCATCATTATTCATTCACCATTCTCGGGGATTTCCCACCAAAGTACATTCAGAAAGCATGACATACAGATTGTCCATTTCATTCTTAGATTCAACCATATTCGCTTGATCTTTCTTTTTACCTTTCTTTGGGGCACGACATTCTGTTGACTTGTGGACAATCTTGCCACAATTAAAGTATTTTCCCTTGAATTTCTTCTTAGGTTGATTGCTTTGTTGTCCAGCTTTTTTCTGCTTCTTCGAGTTGTTGGGGTCGTCTTCTACAATGTTAGCTCAACTCATTACAAAATTTCTTTTTGATCTTCTCTCTGTGACTTTTTTGTATTCCTCAATGCGCATCCTCACAATGAGGTCTTCGACTGTCATCTCCTTTCTTTTGTGTTTCAAGTAATTTTTGAAGTCTTTCCACAAAGGTGGCAACTTCTCTATTATTGCAGCAACTTGAAATGCCTCTTCATAACCAAACCTACAATAAAGTTCATGTGAACATTAAGAACATGTTCAGTAAGGAGATCGTGGATGATAACTTGCAATTTCTGTACCTGAGATACGACAGTCTTACTGTCAATCATTTTTTATTCAAGGATCCTTGAAACACAGAACTTCTTAGTTCCAGCATCCTCAGTCATGTACTTTTGTTACAACATATTCCAACTCTCTTTTGATGTCTTCATTTCACTGTAGACATTGTATTAATCATCTTGGAGGCCACTTAGGATATAATTCCTACACAAGAAATTAGAATGTTTCCATGCCTCTTTTACAATGAACCACTCCTTGTCCGATTTTTTTTGGGCAATCCTGGAGCATCTTCAGATATAAATCTTTGAAGTCACAAGGTTGTTAGATAGAAGAACATCTTGTTTTTCCACCATTTAAAATCTATTTCAGAAAATATTTTAGGATTTTCTACTGGTACCATAGCGGGTGGCGCGGTTGTGCGATTGGTTGTAGCAACATTCGTTGCTGCTACACTTGTCCCACCATTAGTTACATTGACCATCAGTAGTCATTTTTCTGTCACAACAGGACAGTCAAATTTAGTATATCAAAATACTAATTACAAATTTGCAGCCTCTTTAAACAGTACTTATTTCTAGGTTAACGATGAAGGTTATATGTCTTCTAATCATTAACCGAATGACCTCAATTGTGATGAAGTTTTTATTTCTTCAGATCACTTCTTAAGTTCAAGCAGAGTAGAAAGCAAAGGCTTTAATCTCCAGAAACCAAATAATACAAACTATGATTTAATTTCTTAAGATTGTTGTTTTGGGTACATAATTTGTATCTTTACATACTACACTTCATTACAAGTCAAGAATGTTTAAAGAACAACAATGAAGTTTTAACACCTTCAACATAAGTTCAACATGAACTATCAAAGAAGTATGTTACCTAAAACAAATAAGATGAAGTAGAAACAAAATCAAGTCCTTCGATTTCACGGAGTGTCCTTAAGGAATTAATTCCTCTCAAGTACCTGAGGTTGCAAAATTTTTTCTTCCAGGAAAAAATTGCTCACAATCTGATTGTAGCGGTACCTCAAACCTTATGATTCTTCAAAAACACTCACCGGCTGATGATCACAAAGAGTTTTTGTAAGTAGAAGAGTGTTTTTCAATACTAAAAATTTTGTACATAACTGAGAAAAAAGTTCAGGTATTTATAGCCATCAAGTGCCCCTTCGAAAAGGAAGTAATGGTTCATGGAAAGGTGTATCACTTTGGAACAGTCATGTTTGTCCATTTCAAAATAGTGTCTTTTCTGAATAGTTATGTTCGATCAAACAGTCACCCATTTTTTGAAATAGTGTGCCCTTTTCTCGAAGGGTCGTGTCCCTTTCGAGGTGTGTTTTTGTGTTTCTAAATGAATGTTCATGGAGAAAATATTTTTTTTTGGATAAAAAATTTCACTTGTTTTTCAAGTTCAAATAAACTTTGTCAAAAAAATTAATCTCATCGATCGATCATTTGAGTAATCAAAATCCAAATCTGAAGCCAAAGCCGAAGCTGAAGCTGAGTCGAGCGAACAAAGACGACGACAATGAAGTAAGGCACCTCTTGGTTCTTGCCTCCCTATCTACTTGAAGTAGTGTTTCTTAATAAAAAACACAATAAAGTTGCTTTCTCCCACCAATGTAGGAGAAGTAAACTTTCCTTTAGGGAGTACACTTTCCGTTTAAGTGTGCGCTCACTTTCCTTTCAAAAATGACCTCTATTTTCCATTCACACATCCTATTGTACCAAAAAATCCCCCACATGAATGGGGAATGTCTATTTATTAGAAAACTTTACGGACAAGTATGTGATCAGCAAGCAAAGAATGATTGCATCTGGATAAGTGGATATCCCTTTGAACTTTTCATGGTGAACATGTATCAGATGCACTCGATCAATTGATAGATTTGATATTTTTGAACCGTCGAACTTTAGTGTTCACCTAGACAACACATGTCACACAACTAGCCTTTTACCATCTATGGTTCTCATGGTTTTGTTTATTTCATCCATGAACACGTCATGGTTTTATGAGAGCTTAGAGAATAGGACTTTACTAACATTCTTCTTGAAGCAACTTCCACGTCACCCTCACATAGGTGATTTTAAAGTGTTTAATCCTATAGATTAAACTATTTGGTCAAATCTACCAAATTTAGATAATTATTAAAAAACTTCACAACATAAGCCTTATCCTTGTTACTAAACATTGTCAACATCATGAGAATGAGTTGGGTATATTGATAATGTTGAACCGTCAATCACAAGTTTGTTTAATATCCTTGAACCTATCTCTTGAGATCTCCAGTATTCTAGGTAGAGTTACCGCCATGTTGACTTGTCCTTGGCTGTAAACCTATTACCTACGATATTCTCTCAACTCCTTCTCTAGATAGGCCTTTTGTAAGTGGATATGACACATTATTCATTAAATTCACATAGTCAATAGTGCCAATTCAACTAGAGAGAAGTTCTCTAACGGTATTATGTCTCTATCTTATATGACGAGATTTACCGTTATACATCATGCTCCCTGCCCTACCTGTCGCCGCTTGGCTGTCACAGTGTATACATACTGGTGCCAATGGTTTGGGAGAATAAGGTATGTCTTCTAAGAAATTCCAGAGCCATTCAACTCTTTCACCATTTTTTTCTAATGCGATAAATTCAGATTCCATTATAGAGCGAGCAATACATGTCCATCTGGACTATTTCCAAGAGACTGCTCCTCCAACTAAAGTAAATACTTATACACTCATGGATTTTCCTTCATTCGATCCGGTGATCCAATTTGCATCACTATATCCTTCAATTATCACTGGATATTTATTATAATGCAAAGTATAGTCTTGAGTGTATTTAAGATACCCCAAAACTCTTTTCATTGCCATCCAATGAGTTTTATTGTGATTACTCATGTACCGACTCAAATTACTAATGGAACATGCTATGTATGTCCATGTACAATTCATGATATACATTATACATCCAACTTCTTGCGTAGTCCAACTGTGAGCCACTTTCACCTTCACAATGGAGTCTTGGCAATATCAAACTCCAAATACTTGAATTTGTCATGTACCTTTTCAATATACTTAGACTGTGACAATCCCAACCTATATAGAATCTTATGGATTCTTATTCCTAAGATCACATCCGCAACTCTAAGGTGTAATACCCCAAACTTTTCCTAGCAAATTTCATCTAAAAAATGCCAGTATTAGCTTCTAAAGTGAATAATGATTTTTTCATGAGGAATTTTAAATATTTTCACTTTTTATCATGAGGAAAATTCAATAAGCTTTCCATCGATATATAATTCGCTCAAATCCGACACCCAGGCGAAGAGTTAGGGCCTTTTTAGTGAGACAATGTATCAGCTGAGCCTTCAGCGCATCGCGGAGATAGCTCAAATGGCAGTTGTCAATTTCCAGTGTTTCTCCATGATAGTGGATCATTGTTCCAAACTTATAGGTCATATACAGGGTGGCAACGCGATAGCTCCGCATCGCGCCACCGTGCAATTTCCCATTTGTCCCTTTCCAGTGACTTGGCGCGATGGTGGCGCATCGCGCCAAGGATGAAAATTGGGAAATTTTCTCAGAAATTAAAGACGTGTCCTAGGGTTAAAAGGGTCAATTTCCCACCCCCCTATATAAGCCCCCCAAACACGGGATTTAGCCTTTATTCATCCAAAATACTAATGTTTCTCTCAAATACTCTCAAGAACTCAAGCTAGGGTTTTCATAGAAGGTCCAATTTCAAGAAAGTCTCTCCATCAACCCTCGTAGATTCACGAAATAAGGTATGTGTAGTGTTCATTCACGAATCCCTTTCAATCCGTGTAGCTCAAGAACCAACTTTTAAATAATAATGATTTTCATGATGTGGTATGATTTTGATCATGTTGATGATTGTTAATTATATTTTAAGATGGTATCTTGGTGTATTTTCAAGAAGGTTGTGAACATTTTAGTTGAAATCCTTAAATGTAGGTGGTTTAAGATTTGATAAGTTGATGAATACACCTATGCCATAAAGTGTGCATGTAAGGTGTTTGATAAAATGCCTAGAATGATAAAGTCATGTTCCTTATGACCCAATAGTACTTAAATGACAAGTCCATGCTACCACTCATGATTTAAGAAAAATTTCATTCTATTGTTGTGTATTGATTGTTTTGTTATGCAATGTTCATGATATTGAAATCATGCAAGTATGTACATGTTATACCCATTTCCTTTCCATGATCAAGAATATGATAACCATGTGAAGCATGAAATCCCTTATTTATAGCATTGTGAGTTTTGAACTGTACTCCTATGATTAAGAAGTGTCAGTTTCCTTCCATCGAGTCCTGGGGATACTTTTACCCAAAAAATATAGTTGTGTGCCTAGAGCCAAGTCAAGTTTTCACGATATCCTCAGTCAGGCCATGTTCCATAGAATTCAGTCAGTCATGTGACTCAAAAAATCTCAGAAATCTCATGATCTCAGTCAATCATCAGAAATCAATAGTATTCTGTCAGTTAAAGAAATTTAGAAAACTCAGTCCATGTACAGTCAGTTAATCATGTTCAGTCTCTTCAGATGGGAGTAGAAGTTAGCATCAAGTGAACCCAAGGATGGGAACACACACTGTCAGATGAGGGTTTGATTCTTAGCAGTTATCCTTGTATTCTAGAACTATGTAGCTAGCATATATTGAGACATCAACACTATCAGATGAGGGTTGATGAGGTGGATAAGCACTGTCAGATAGGGCCCCACCATTCTCTTTTGGGGACACTGTCAGATGAGGGTTACCCATAGCTTGTCCTTACCAGTGGCGCAATATTGGCACCCTTCCAGTCAGGGTAAAGATTGGACCCCAACTCAGCTATTATATCATACATGGGGCATGTCGGTTAAATAACTACTTCCCACAGTTTCAGTATCAGTCTCAGTAAAAGAACTCAGATAGTTCTTCAGATTTTAGGACTGTCAGATACAATTACTCATGTTATCAGTTATCAGAACTTATTATCAGTCATGTTAGATATCAATAAACTCATGTCATCAGTATATAGATTCAGTTATCACGTTGTCACGATTTCAGTTACTTCGTATTCATGAATGCACTCTCACGTTCATATTAGTAAATTAGTTATTATCATTCATGCATATAAACCCCATGTAATTAGCCTACCTCACTTGCATACTCAGTACATTCCAACGTACTGACGTATTTACGCTATGGTATTTCTTTTTATCTTACACCATAGGCACAGAGACACGACTTCCAGATCAGCAGCAGTAGTAGTACTTCAGTATTCTGAGGTCTTTAGTGAGTCCTCATTCTCTGAGGACATGATCTTAATTATCATTTTAGTTCAGTTTTTCAGTTGATGGAGTTAGTTAGGGACATGTCCCATCAACTCCTTAGTCAGACAGTTAGAGGTTTTCAGACGACTATAGTATTTTTAGGTTTCAGACTTCAGTATTTCAGTTTTGTTTTGGTATTGTGATACCACTTATTTCAGAAATTGTCATTATTTAGTTTGCATTTTAGTATTGAACCTTATGGCCTTTCAGTGCATGTTTCCGCAATATTATGTCATATTATGCAGTGTACAGGTACAAATATCAGTCATGGGTTAGCTTGTGGTCCCTCGGGGTCATGAGCACCGTGTAGTATTCTGATTCAGAAAATTGGGGCGTTACAAACTTGGTATCAGATCCTAAGGTTGAATAGAGTCCTAGGAAGTTTGAAAGCCGCATCTAGTAGAGTCTTGTACATGGGTGTGTTGCATGCCACATTTATGTGCAGGGGGCTATAAGATGTTTTAGGAACAGTTTTCCTTCTTTCAGTATTCATGTCGTGCCAGTGAGCATAATCTCAAGTCAATCTCAGCCTAATCCACTTCTTTTCTTTATTTCAGAATATGTCTCCCAAGAGAAGAAATCAGTCAGCCCCTCAGTCCGAAGAACCTTTGGGTGATCATGTTTCTCATGCGGAGTTCAGGACCGCATTCACCACTCTTGCTCAGTCAGTCGCTGCTCAGAATGAAAGACCAGCTGTCGTTCCGGCTAACCCAGTGGCCAATTCAGCTGCAGCTAGGATTCGGGACTTCACCTAAATGAACCCTTCATATTTCTTCGGGTCTAAGACAGATGAAGACCCTCAGGAATTCATTGATCAAATTTAAAAAGTGACAGATATCATGGGGTGACTACTGTTGAGAGTGCTGAGTTAGCCGCATATCAGTTGCAGGATATGACTCATACTTGGTATAAGCAGTGGAAGTCTGAAAGGGTAGATGATGCAGGTCCTATAGAGTAGGAGGAGTTTGTTAGGACTTTCTTAGAAATATTCTTTCCCCAAGAGCTGAGAGAGGCAAAGGTTCTAGAGTTTATCAACCTCAGATAGGGCAATATGACGGTGAAAGAGTATTCTCTCGGGTTTACTCAATTAGCCTGATATACCCCCATGTTGTTGCAGACAGTAGATCTAAAATGAGTAAGTTCGTTTCAGGGGTGAATGGCAGCGTGGTAAATGAGTGTAGATCTGTAATGCTGAATAGTGACATGACCTTAGCTAGGCTTATGACTCATGCTCAGCAGATAGAGAAGCAGAAAGTTAGTGTGAGGGAGAAGCAGAACAAGAGAGCAAAGATAGGTAGTTTCAACTTTGCTCAGCCCAAATCAGAGGGAGGAAACCGTTCTCAGTTTTGTCCTAAGCCGTCAGTTCCAGCTTTTTCTTCAGCCAGTGCTCCAGCTCCTAATTTCAAAGATAGAGCTCCACGCTCTAAATCTCAGGGCAGTATCAGTAATACCCGAACTAATCCCCTATGTCAGACTTGTGGTAAGAACCATAAGGGTGCTTGCAGAGCTGGTAGCGATGACTATTTCGGTTGTGGAAATCCAGGCCATAAAGTCAGAGATTATCCCCAGTTGGGTTTTCAGGGTCAGCAAAACCATTTCACAGCTCAATCCGATCGCCCGAAACAGCAGGGTGCCACTTCCAGTGCTACTAGTGGGCAACATCCAAATAGACTTTATGCTCTTCAGATCCAACAGGATCAGGAAAATTCTCCTGATGTCGTTACTGGTACATTACAGATCTTTCATGTTCATGTTTACACTTTGCTAGATCCAGGTGCATCCTAGTCTTTTGTTACTCCTTATATAGCAGGCGATTTCGGAGTCGGTCCCGAAACTCTAGAAGAGACCTTTTCAGTATCTACCCTAGTGGGTAAAACCATCATAGCCCAGCGGGTATATAGGAACTGCCCGATTATGATATTCCAAAAAATCACTTCAGCAGACTTAGTCAAATTAGAGATGACTGATTTTGATGTCATTCTCAGCATGGATTGGTTTCATTCCTACTATGTCACAATCAACTGTAGAAACATAATAGTTTAGTTTCAGTTTTTGAATGAGCCCGTCTTAGAGTGAAAGGGTAGTACTTCATCTTTCAGGGGTTAGCTTGTTTCCTACCTTCGGGCAAGGAAAATGATATCTAAGGGATGTGTTTACCATCTCGTTCATATTAAGGAATCTAGTTCTGAATCGATCAGTCCTGAATCAGTCCCAGTGGTTAATCAATATTTGGATGTCTTTCCCAAAGATCTTCCAGGCATTCATCCCAAAAGGAAAGTAGACTTCGGCATTGATTTCCTTCCAAATACTCATCCTATCTCTATTCCGCCATACAGAATGGCACTAACAAAACTCAAGGAACTGAAAAAATAGTTGAAGGATCTCTTAGATAAGGGATTCATCAGGCCCAACATTTCCCTGTGAGGCGCACCAGTCTTATTCGTGCGCAAGAAAGATGGCTCTCTCAGAATGTGCATAGATTACCGTATCTCAATAAGGTCACGGTAAAAAACAAGTATCCACTTCCTAGAATTGATGACTTGTTTGACCAAATCCAGGGAGCCAGTTATTTCTCCAAGATAGATCTCAGATATGGCTATCATCAGCTCAGAGTCAGAGAATATGACATTCCAAAAATAGCTTTTCGTACTCGGTATGGTCACTCAAATTTCTAGTCATGTCATTTGGTCTTACCAATGCCCCAACCGCTTTTATGGACTTGATGAACCATGTGTTCAAGTAGTACTTGGACATGTTCGTCATAGTCTTTATAAATGATATTATGGTCTATTCCCGCACTGAGCGCGATCATTCAGACCATCTCAGAAGTGTTCTTCAGACTCTCAGAGATCATCACCTATTCGCCAAATTCAGTAAGTGCAAATTTTGGCTAAGGCTAGTAGCATTCCTTGGTCATATTATTTTCGGTGATGGCATGAAAGTAGATCCTCAAAAGATCGAAGCGGTAAGAAACTGTCCTTGCCCTGTATCTCCATCAGATATCAGGAGTTTCTTGGGTTTGGCTAGCTATTATAGATGGTTTGTTGAGGGATTTTCTTCTATTGCATCCCCTATGTCCAGATTGACTCAGAAGAAGGTCAAGTTTCAGTGGTCATATTTCAGACATTGTAATTATTCAGTTTACGTTTTAGTTTTGAAACTTATGGCCTTTCAGTGCATGTTTTCATAATATTAAGTCATATTATGCACTGTACAGTTACAGTTATCAGTCATGGGTTAGTTTGTGGTCCCTCGGGGTCATGAGCACCGTATAACATTCCGGTTCAGAAAATTGGGGCGTTACATAAGGTTTTTCATATCAAACTTGCTCTCAAGCATTCATTTCATTGCATTTATCTCATAAATGTCTCTACTGATGAACAACATATCATCCACATACAAACAAACAATGACCTTGTGATATAGAGTGTCATTAATGTAAGCACATTTATCACATTCGTTTATCTTAAACCCCTTTGCCAATATGGTTTGGTCAAACTTTGCATGCCACTGTTTAGGTGTTTGTTTTAGTCCAAAAATTGACTTAACAAGTTTGTACACCTTCTTTTATTTACCAGGAACCACAAAACCCTCTAATTCTTCCATGTAAATTTCTTTCTCCAATTCTCCATTTAGGAACATTGTTTTCACATCCATTTGATGGATTTAAAGACCATATAACGCCACCAAGGTAATTAGCATCCGAGTTGACGTTATCCTTGTTACAGGTGAGTATGTATCAAAACAATCAAGGCCTTCCTCCTGTTTAGAGCTTTTTACTTCAAGTCTTTCCTTGTATTTATCAATAGTACCATCTGCTTTTATTTTTCTTTGGAAGATCCATTTAGAACCTAAAGTTTTATTTACTAGAGGAAGATCAACCAACTCTCAAGTATGGTTTCTCAAGATTGATTTAATATCACTCTTGACTTCCTCTTTCCCAAAGGATGAGTCTGAAGACGACATCGTTTATTTAAATATCTGAGGCTCATTTACTAAGAGAAATATTACAAAATTCGATCCAAATAAAGTTGATGTTCTTTAACATATACTACATCTTGGATTCTTATCATTATGTACATCCTCACTCTATTAATCTCAAGGTTGTTTAGACCCTCCACTAGACTGTTCATGTCTACAAATCAATGTGCTCAAAGAACTCATCATTATTTTATTCAATTATCGTATTTTATTTATATCCGGATGTTCAGATTTATGAACCAAAAACTAAAATGGTTTACTACTTTTAACATATCCTATGAACACGCAGTCCACTATCTTAGGTCCTATCTTTACCCTTTTAGGCATAGGAACTTGGACTTTCGCAAGACACCCCCACACTTTAAAACATTTCAAGTTGTGTTTCCTTTCTTTCCATTTTTCATATGGAATTGATAATGTCTTACTGTGGGGCACTCTATTGAGTATTCGGTTAGCTGTAAAGATAGCTTCCCCCCCCCCCCCCCCCCAAGTTTTGCGGTAAACCTGAAGTTATCCGTAATATATTCATCATTTCTTTAAATTCTATTTTTTTCTTTTCGCAATTCCATTAGATTGAGATGAATATGGGGTCTTAGTTTGATGGATAATTCTATTTTCTACATAAAATTCTGCAAAGAGAAATTTATATTCTCCACCCCTATCACTTCTTATCGTTTTGATACTTTTCTCTAACTGATTTTCAACTTCTATTTTATATTTCCTAAAAGCATCTATTACTTCATCCTTACTGTTTGACAAATAGAAATAACAGTACCTAGTGCAATCATCAATAAAAGTTATAAAATACTTTTTTGCACCACGAGATGGTGTTGGCTTTATATTGCAAATGTCGATGTGGATTAAGTCTAAGGAATTGAAATTCCTTTCAACGGACTTATACAGATGCTTAGCATACTTTTATTCCACACGCGTTGATATTTTAATTTATTGCACACAAAGTTTGGGAAATCTTCTAAGTTAATCAGTTTTCGCAAAGTATTGTGATTGACATGTCTTAATCGTTCATGCCACAATTTAATAGACTCAGGAAAGTAAGAAGAAATAAAACTTTTATTGATTTCAATTGTCATGCCATTCATCTTAAATAGCCCTCAGTGAAGTAGCCTTTTCCTACGTACATTTCTCCTTTGCTAAGTACAATCTTGCCTGAAACAAACACACATTTGAATCCATTTTTGTCAAGAAGTGATACGGAAATCAAGTTCTTTCTCAACTCCGGTATATAATGGACGTTGTTGAGAGTCAACACTTTGCCAAATATCATTTTCAAGCATATTTTCCCATCCCTTCAACATTTGCAGTTGCAAAGTTTGCCGCATAGATCTTCTCTTTGCCTTGAGACGGAGTGAATGTAATAAACAACTCTTTATTGGCACAAATATGGCGGGTGGCACAAGAATCCATCCATCATTCTCGAGGATTTCCCACCACGTTACATTCAGAAAGCATGATACATAGATCGTCTATTTATTCTTGGATTCAGCCATATTCGCTTGATCCTTCTTTTTGCATTCCTTTGGGTCACGAAGATCTGTTGACTTGTGGCCAGTCTTGCCACAAATAAAAAATTTCCCCTTGAATTTCTTCTTAGGTTGATTGCTTTGTTGTCTAGTTTTTTCTGCTTCTTCGAGTTTTGGGGTCGTCTTCTACAATGTTAGCTCCACTCATTGCAGAATATTTTTTTGACCTCCTCTCTATGGCTTTGTTTTCTTCATTAATGCGCTACCTCACAATGAGGTCTTCGACTTTCATCTCTTTTCTTTTGTGTTTTAAGTAAATTTTGAAGTCCTTCCATAAAGGTGACAATTTTCTATTATTGCAGCAACTTGAAAGGCCTCGTTCATAACTAAACCTACAATTAAACATGTTCAAATAAGGTATTCACTATATTCATACCTTCAACAAGGAGTTCGTGGATGATAACTTGCAATTCCTGTACTTGAGATACGACAGTCTTACTATCAATCATTTTGTATTCAAGGAACCTTGCAGTATAAAACTTCTTAGTTCCAGAATCCTCAGTTATATACTTTTGTTCTAGCATATTCCATAACTCTTTTGATGTCTTCATTCCGCTGTAGACGTTGTATAAATCATCGTAGGGCCACGTAGGATATAATTTCTACATAGAAAATCAGAATGTTTCCATGCCGCTATTACAATGAACCGCTCCCTGTCCAAAGTTTCTTCGTGCAATTCTGGAGAATCTTTAGATATAAATCTTTGAAGACATAAGGTTGTTAGATAGAAGAACATCTTGTGTTTCCACCGTTTAAAATCTATTTTAGAAAATTTTTCAGGATTTTTCGCTGCTACCATAGCGGGTGGCGCAGTTGTGCGACTAGTTGTAGCAACATTCGTTGCTACTACACTTGTCCCACCATTAGTTACATGACCATTAATAGTCATTTTTCATGTCACAACAAGACAGTCAACTTTAGTATATCAAAATACTAATTACTTATTTGTAGCAACTTTCAACAATACTTTTCTAGTTTAATGATGAAGCTTTTATGTCTTCTAATTGTTAATCGAATGACCTCTAACTTGTGATGAAGTTTTTATTTCTTCAGATCACTTGTTAATTTCAAATAGAGTAGAAAACATAAAGCTTTAATCTCCAGAAACCAAACAATACAAATTATGATTTAATTCCTTAAGATTGTTGTTTCGGGTACACAATCTGCATGTTTACATACTACACTTCAACACAAGTTCAAGAATGTTTCAAGAACAACAATGAAGTTTTGACACATTCAACACAAGTTCAACATGAACTATCAAAGAAGTATGTTATCTAAAAGAAATAGGATAAAGTAGAAATAGAACCAAGTCCTTCGATTTCATGGAGTGTCCTTAAAGAATTAATTCCCCTCAAGTACCCGAGGTTGCGAATTTTTTTCCTCCCAGGATAAAATGGCTCACAATCTGAATGTAGCGGTACCTCAAACCTTCAGATTCTTCGAACACACTCAATGGATGATGATCACAAGGAGTTTTTGGAAGTATAAGAGTGTTTTTCAATACTGAAAATTTCCTACATACCTGAGGAAAAAGTTCAGGTATTTATAGCCATCAAGTGCCTCTTAGGAAAGGAAGCAATGGTTCGTGGAAAGGTGTATCACTTCAGAACAGTCATGTCTGTCCATTCCGAAATAGTATGTCTTTTCTGAACAATTATGTTCGAACAAATAGTCACCCCTTTCCCAAAATAGTGTGTCATTTTCTCGAAGGGTTGCGTCCCTTTCGAGGTACGTTTCTGTGTTTCTGCATGCATATTCATGGAGAAAATGAAAAATTTCACTTGTTTTTTCAAGTTTCAAATAAACTTTGTCTAAAAAATTAATCACATCGATCATTTGACAAATTCAAATCCAAATCCAAAACCGAGCCCAGTCAGCAAGCGACAATGGCACGAGGCACCTCTTGATTCTTGCTGCACTATCCACTTGAAGGAGTGTTTTTTAATAAAAACACAATAAAGTTTCTATCTCCTACCAATATGGGAGAATTGGACTTTCCTTTAGTGAATACACTTTCCTTTTAAGTGTAAGCTGACTTTCCCTCCATTTTTCATTCATATATATTATTGAACCCAACAGCAATTTCAATGTATTAGTTGTGGTCATTATAGTGAAATGTTTAGGTTTGCTAAAGAAATGTACAGATGTTCTGCAAAGGACTGGGGTCAAGAATTCCTAATTAAAGAGCTTGACTACGTTCAAAAAGTTTTTCGAGGAAGTGATGATTTTAAAGGTAAGGAGTTGTATGCTATAACTTATGGGTTGCGTGACAAGCTAGAGAAAAAGATGATTTCTCCTTCAGACGCCTGCAATTTCATCTTTCAGTTTTTTAAATGTGAGTATCAAACCTAACCTTATCTTTTCTAATTTCAACTCTTAGATTTGGTGTTATTTGTCCTTACAGATAACGAGCACATCTTAAGATAGCGGTTTTTTATAATAACAAATAATAATAATTAAATCATTTTAATAAGAAGTATTTGAAATGGAATTTGTCTATAATTAAGTTGTTCTCAGTTACACTTCCGTCTTTTCAAAAGAAATGAATAATAATGGTCCTTGAGTCGTTCTAAAGTTACGAGCCTTGCCCTAGCATTATCTCTTCAAATGTACGAAATAATCACTTCAATTTCGGCAACAATACTCCACTTCATGCTACATATCCAAAAGATTTCGTTTACATGTTTCAAGTGATTTACATCGAGCTTTTGAAAAATAACTAAGAACAATTTTTTGATTTTGCAAGAGAAAAAACCACCTTCCATACGTTAAGAGCTACATATCTAAGGCATCTTTAATTGTGGCATACTCTTGGTTCTGAGCAATTATTTAAAATCTTAAGAACCATGGAAAAGTGTCTTGTACTTTGATTATCGTACTATTTTGTTATAGTTACTGGACCCTTTTTTCAGAATGCTTCATTATGCTTTCTATAGTATTGATTTCTTCACTTCTATTTGATACAAAATATTCAGTAGAAAGGCAGAGAAAATAACATAAGGAGAAGGCCAAAAATGAGGTATGGAACAACGCTGGCAAAGGGAAGATGGTCAGGAATAATGGGTGGCGACGAAATGCTAGAGATAAATGACTACCTTCACTACTTCGAATACTTATCAAGTTCTTAAATGATGGAAAAGAGGAGGCCAGTACTTCAGTAAAGGGAATAACTGAGGGTAATAATGTGCTACAGGGTGATCAAGGAGAAGTACTATTCCCTGATGGGAATGGGTAAACTACTATGCTGGAATGTTAGAGGCCTCAATAAGCAGACAGAGATCAAACTCTTCTGCAATAAAGTGGATGTTGGTTTAATGGGATTTGTTGAAACAAAAATAAAGGTTAATAAGTTGAGACAAACTGTTGATACTATTAATGGTCGGTGGGAGTGCATTAGCAACCATGCATCACACTATAATGGAAGAATTCTTGTTATTTGGAGATCGGATTGGTTCAAAGTAGTGGTAAAAAGTGAATCAGCTCAACATATAACCTGTAAGGTTGAATATATTTCAATGCAGCTTAATTTTTTGGTTACCTTTGTGTATGCTTACAACACAAAAGAAGAAAGAAAGTGTTTATGAGATCAGCTTAGAGATAAAGAAAGTAGTTGTCAAAGTCCATGGCTTGTTCTAGGGGATTTCAATAATGTATTACATGATGATGATAGGATTGGAGGGTCACCTGTGACTTATGCAGAGGTATGTGAATATTCGGTTACATAAGCCCCCACATGTGCGCACAATAATAATAATAATCTCAAAATATAAATTTTATGTATAATTTTCCAATCATAGAATAATTTACATGTTCGTAAACTATCCAATCCAACTTGACGAAAGTTATAACATATCTTGAAGAGTCGAAAATCCAAGCCTAAGCCTTCAATACAGAGCCTTTCCTTTATGAATGATCTTGGCATGAGCTAAAACTATCAAAAAAAACATAATCTACGTGTCAAAAGGAAGCTACTGATATCCATAATAACTATTTTTGAAACGGATCCAAAATTAGTTCGAAAAATGGGGTAAAAAAGGAAAGGGTTGAAATAAAAAAATTTATTTTAGAAACATATAACAATAGGAACCTACAACTTTAAAACCACTTGAACAGGAGTTTAAAATGAGGCTCAAATTGATGAAAAATCAATTTTATAATTTATCGGCAAAAAGCTCCCCAAATTAAATTTGTACTCAAGGTTTAGAAATTATTTTAAATATAAAATCAATGGAAGTTGCTAAAATAGAACTTTAGAGCTTACTCAAGTGTGAGTGATAAAGAAAATCCTAAAAATCGATTTTTTTCCGATGCTTTAAGGTCCTAAAATGGTGAAAATTCATAAAAATAGATTATTTATATTGTTCTGTGAACAGTACCTCGCAAACGCGGTCAATCCTTTGTATTCGCAAAGGAGAAAAATTGATCCTACCACTTACTTGGCCTTCATGTTTGCGATCATCGTTTCGTGTTCGCAAAGACAGACGACCAGGACACATCGCGTTCATCACGTCCAATCGTATTCGCAAAGAAGGAAAATGCCCGACTCGATTCGACTATCCTTTGTGATCGTGTCTACCCCCTTCACGATCGCAATGAAGAATAATATCTTTCTCCATATTCACGGTCAAGGGCTTGTGTTTGCAGAGAAGGATTATTCCTGTACCAGATATCAGCAAAATGCTAAGTTTTGCATGGTTTTAAATTCTCGAAATTCGTTAGGGATTCCGCGAACCTAAAAAATATATGCCACTAGCCTATTATCGACATTCCGGATTCAATGGCTACAGTAATTTTTTTTAAAAAAAGTCATTTACAATAAGTTAGTCCCCGTGACCTTTAAAGGCTCATTTTAACTAGTTTTTGAAAGAAGGATTGAAATTTAAAATAAAGGTTCTGAACCCGAACTAACCCTGCTACTAATCTAAAATCAACATTTTGGATCTAATGGGACTGACCATATCACCATCTGGCGCTTGAAACACAACATGTTGACCGAAGTCAGACTAATAACTTTTAAAGCCTCCAATAGTCTCAAACTCTTTCAAGTCATTTCTGAATGCATCAGGGACAGTGTCAACCATCCCCGTACCTCATACCAACATGTAACAACAATGAGAAATACAAAATGATCAAAACACATAAGAAGAAAAATTTCATACTTCAAATTGTTATAAGTATAATGGACTAGGATTGCACATTCAGTCTTTTAGTTTGATTTTGTGTTGGTCAGTTTCAACCTTTTGATTTTGAAAAATTGTAAAATAATATGAATCAAAATAAATTTAATTTGGTTCGATGTTTTTTTGATTTGATTTTTTTCAGTTCACTATTTCGATTTTGTCAATAACTAATAACATAATCAAAGTGATATTTGCATTTTGAAAAATAAAATAAAATTACGTATAAGGAGAAGTAATAATATTAAATCTCTTAAATACATTTTATAATACAAATCATGATCATAACTTTAAAAGACAACACCTAAGAAGTATACCAACATGTCCAAATATAAACTAAGAGCCCGTTTGGATAGATTAACTTTTAGTCTCTTTTTAAACTTTTTTTAGGTGTTTGATAAAATTAAAAATACTTTAAAAAGCTAAAAAAAAAAAATGATAAAAAAAGGTAAAAAATTATAAGTTGGGTATCACCAGCTTTTTTACTTTTTAACTTAAATTTATTTAAAACTTGATCAATATATTTATCCTTTTATCCCTTATATTTTTTTTAATTCCAACAATACCCCTAATTTGTAGCTGAACTCTTCTCCTCTTTTGTTGCATCTTCACTTCCACTGCTTTTCTTACTTTCCCTTTCCTCCATTTATCTTTGATCCTTCTCCTCTATTCTTCAACGATTTCATCCTTGCATCTTTCTCCAAGGATTATTCTTTCGTGCTCATTACTTTCGGATTAACAAGTGGAGAAGCTGATGATCAGTGAAATTTTTGTTATTAGAAGTCCAACAGATGGCTATTAGTAAAAATGCAAATCAATACGAATCTTGTTCGATGGATGGAATGTAATACAAGTATTACTGAAGTATTCCTTCTTGGGAGTATTTTGTGGATTACTGAGTCATGTTGTTTTCCATTTGACTGGCAGACTGTTAAAAATAAAACAATAACTTATATTTATAAATTACCTCACATAATCATTTACGTTGAAAGTGCAATTAAATATATATTATTTTTAGAATATTTGAATTAAAAATCATATAATTCAATTTATTTATAGTGTTAATAACTTTAATGACATTTAAGTCATTTTGACAACAAAAAGGTGCTTAACAACACTTGTTTACCAACATATCAACATTTTTTTTTTTTCCAATTTGAACACTTCTGTTCAAATACTTATTCTTATTTTATAAGCACTTATTTTTAATTTTTAAGCATTTAAGCTAAAAAACTATTTTTTAATCCTATGCAAACATGATCTAATCATTATGAAAGTTTTAGTTGAATTAATTGGACAATAATTAAATGCAATAGACGAACGTAAATACTGTAGTACCCTAACAAAAACGACAATAATTAAATGAGTTGAAATAGTAAATCAACCAATAATTCTAAACCTAAATATTATTTATAAAAAATAATTTTGGGAACGTGTGTTGCACGCTTATCCCCAAAATTCATACCTCCTCTATTTTAAAATAATTGACCCTCTTTTTAAAAATATTTATTTCGATTTAGTTGTCCCTTTTATGAAATCAAGAGAATTTTATTATATTTTTATACTATTCTTATTATTAAATGACTAAACAAAGTGTAAAATTTCACATTTATATTTTCAAGGCATAATTAATATGACTAATTTGATAAAATACATCTGTAATAAATTTTTGTGTCAAATCAACAAGAGTCAACTATTTAAAATGAAGAGAGCATACATTTTATATTGCAAATGACATATTTTATCCCCCTTATAATCACTTAAATGGTCACTCAATTATGAATTGTTATACCAAGAAGTCACTTAACTTTGATCATTACTCGAAAAATCACTCAACTATTACAAATGCAGTCACCCTATTTATTTATTTTTTTAATAAAATTTATTTATGTAAAATTTCTATTTAAAAATAAAATTCTGAAAAATAAAAATATCCCTTGAATGACCCATTAATCCATGCTCTCCTAAATTTGTATTTCTCCCTCCCCTTTCTCATATTTCTTCTCCTTCTCACTTTCTTCCTTATAATGGCTCTTGCTTTTTCTAAAACCGTCAAATAATTCAACATGTAATATAAATGAGGTTAGAGGAGATACTTGACGAAAGTTAAAAGTGCTACTTCTAATTTTACGTATTTCATCAGGACATTAAAATCCAAGACAGGAACAACATAGTTGCTTGAATTAATAGTCTATCTTGATAAAAGATTTGTCAAAAAAAGTTTAAAATGTAATTGATTCAAGTTAGACTTTAACCAACAGGACTAGATACTGTCTCTTCCTAATTTTAGGAAGGACCACTATTCATAGTTTCTAACAGTGTAGCTAGCTAGGTTTGTAGTCTCAAGATTTATATCGAAAATGAAATACTCAATTGTAATATTTGATTGAACAATATTTTCGATATTTAAAATTTAAGTGAAATGTTAGTGTGAAAGTGTAATTTACGTAAAAGATCGAACTTCTTTTTCAAGTGAAGTATGAGTTCGACGATAACTTTAATTGTAAAAAGCAAAATATATCTCCAAATTTTTAAAAATGACATGTAAAAATCCTTTATTATACTTTTAATTTGTCAATGGAGAAAATGATAATGAATTATTTTCATTTTTCAGAAAGTGAGAAGGACAAGAAAAAGGAGAAAAAGGCGGGAGAGATTAATTTAGGAGAATAAGGATAAAAAAGTCACTAAAGGAATACTTTTTATTTTTTAGAATTTTATTTTTAAATAAAAATTTCACATAAATAAATTTTATTGAATTTTTTTTTAAATAAATTGAGTGACTTTTGAAGTAAAAATGTATTAATTGAATGACTTTAGAAGTAAATATCAAAGTCGAGTAATTTTTTTGAATAAAAATCCATAATTGAACGACCATTTGAATTATTAACTCTAAAAAAATATCCTTAATCATAAAATTGACTAAAAGTACATAAATAAAAAATAACTAATGTTCAAATACAATATTCGAATGATGAAACTAAAATACTACATGCTGGGCTAGTGCAATATGTGTAAACTTCTATTCATTCATTTTTACGCTACAATAAGCGAACTTGAAACTAAAGATAATGGAAGAGAATAAGCAGGGACGGAACTAGTGTGTTGTACGGAGGTTCGGTCCTAACTTTTCCATAGACCCTATATATATATATATATATATATATATATATATCTTGAAAAACGTATATAATTTTATAAGGTCGAACCCATAGACAAATATAGGTTGTTAGTCCAGTGGTAGGCGGAGAGCCTTCCACCCCTGAATTGATGGCAATTTTTTTAATTTGCATTTCCATTACACTTCTATTTTTTTAAAAAATAAAATATAAACTAATAATAATTAAAAAATCAAAAGTAATAACAGAAAGTAAAAAGTTTACCAACAACCCCACCCCACCCAAAAAAGGCTTACACTGATAATTAAAGGAAAGGAAAAAACGTGTTTGCTTTCTTAAGCTAACAAAAAAGCTTTGACATTCTTAATTCTTTCACTTCAAACACTGAAACGAGTTCTTCAAACTTCAAACAAACCAAAACTTTGGGGTTTTTTAAAGTAACAAGACCAACAAATTTTTTTTGGGGTTTTTTAAAACTGCTTTCGATTTTCATCTCCAACGATCAGAATCGAACTTTTGCTGCTCTGTCAAGGTATGTAATGTCCACTTGTGCAGTGGTTTTCATAGACCATAATTCTATTTCACTTTCAGTTTTCGTAGATGCTAATTGTTAGTCTCGATGTCTCATAGCTTTGCATCGGCATTCATGAGTCGCGATCGATAAATTGTGATTAAATTTTTAATTTCCTTTTGATTTTGGGTTAAAGTGCTTTAGTATTGTATCTGTAATTCTATTGCAACATATAGTTTTCGTATTTTGTGATTGCAATTTGCAAGACAGTAGAATAATTTTGTAGAAAATTTTGTGTTTCGTCATTCGTAGGATCTTTAAGCAAGTGACAATATGATTACAATTTTTTTCAAGCCTCAAAGTTCTTCAGATACTTCTCCCAGCTCTTCTTTGCCAAGTTCTCCATTGCCTGTCAATCTTTCCAGAGTATCGGATAACGACAAAGAGTTGGCAAAGTTGGATCTTAAATCTAATCCTGCTGAAAGAAAATAAATTACAGAATTTTCTCCAAATATACATGACCGGGTGAGGAGATATTACATACAAAAAAACCTTGTCAACCAAATAAATTTGAATTTCCCATAAGAGATTTTGGAGGTACACCGCCTCACTTTAATCCTGAATGATTTAATCCTCCATATTCTCAATGGTTAGAATATATCATTAAAGAAGATGCAACATTTTGCTTATGTTGTTACTTGTTTAAAAATGAGCTCGGAGGATATGGAAAAAAAGTGAGTAAATCTTTCACAACGGAAGGTTTTCACAGTTGGAACAAAGGCATAGAAATGATTAAAAAATATGTTGGTGAAGTCAATAGTGTTCATCATCGATGTTTCGAGATGATGCTAGATTTGATAAATCCGGAACAATCTATTTTAGCCTCACTTGATAAGCAATCCAAGAAAATTAAAGGTGAACATCGTATTCGCTTGAATGCTTCGATTGATGTGACAAGATATCTTTTGAAAGAAGGTTTGCCTTTTCAGAGTCATAATGAGTGTGTAACTTCTACAAAAAGAGGTAATTTTCTAGATCTCTTAAAGTGGTATGCGGAAAAAAAGAAAGATGTAAAAAGTGTTGTGTTAGAAAAAGCTCCAAAAAATAGCTCCATGACTTCTCCGGATATTCAAAAAGACATTGTATGTTCTTGTGCAAAAGAAACGGTGAAATCGATTATTGAAGACTTGAATGGGGATAACTTTGGAATTTTGGTTAATGAGTTTAAAGATGTTTCTCATAAGGAACAAATGACACTTGTTCTGCGTTATGTCAACAAAGAAGGTAAGATTATTGAGAGATTTCTTGGTCTTGTTCATATTAATGACACATATGCCAAGTCGTTGAAAGAAGCGATCTATTCTTTGCTTTTAGATCATTCTTTGAGTCGATCTCAAATATGGGGACAAGGTTATGATGGAACTAGTAACATGCAGGGACAGATTAATGGTCTTAAAACTTTGATTTTGAATGATAATGCTTCAACATATTGTATAAATTGCTTTGCTCATCAGTTGCAATTGACTCTTGTAGCTGTTGCGAAGAAACATAATGATGTGAATAATTTTTTTGACATTCTTGCTAATGTTTTGAATATTGTTGGAGGTTCTTTTAAGTGCAGAGAGATGCTTCGAGATGATCAAGCTGAAAAATAAGAGGAATTACTAGTGCTTGGTGAAGTTCATACGGGAAGTGGATTAAATCAGGAACTCGGACTTCAAAGACCCGGTGATACCCGTTGGGGGTCTTATTTTAAGAAAGTACGTAATTTCATTTCCTTATTCTCATCAATTGTTCATGTACTTGGAGTTCTTGAAAAAGAAGGTGCAAATTATCATGAGAAAGCATTGGCAAAAAGTTTAGTGGAAGATATTTGATCTTATGAGTTTATCTATATATTGCATTTGATGTTGAAAATTTTGGTAGTTACAAATGATTTAAATATGTCTTTACAACGAAAAGATCAAGATATCGTTAATGCTATGAAGCTTGTGGATTTCTCAAAGAGACAATTTCAATTGATGAGGGAATGTAAATGAAATTCTTTGTTAGAAGACGTCTCTTTATTTTGTGAAAAGAATGATATTGTGATTCCTGAAATGAATGAAAAATATGGTCTTGAAAAGTTGAAGCGCAAGAGCTCAAGTGTTACATATTCTCATCATTTGCGTGTGAAAGTTTTTTATGCTGTTATTGATTTGTAACTTTCAGATCTTAACAATCGCTTTAGTGAAGTGAATACTGATCTACTTCTTGGAATGGCTAGTTTGAGTCCTGAGAATTATTTTGCAAATTATGATAAAGATAAGATCATGAAGCTTGCTACATATTATTCAAATGAGTTCAGTGCCTCCAAGCTTGAATATCTTAGTTTTGATCTTGAGAATTATATCTACTATGTGAGAGAAATGGATAATGCTTTCTCAAATTTGAAAGGACTTGGAGATCTTTCGATGAAATTGGTTGAAACAAATATGCACAATACATGGGGACTTATTTATTTTCTTGTGAAATTAAGCTTGATATTACCCGTGGCTACTGCAACAGTGGAAAGAGCTTTATCCTCCCTGAAGTTTATCAAAAATGATTTGCGAAGCAGGATTGGTGATGATTTCTTGAATGATTGTTTAGTTTGTTATATAAAGGATGAAGTATTTGATAGTGTACCTAATGATGCGATCATTGATCATTTTCAAAACATGATAACTAGTCGAATACAATTGTAATGATAATGCTTATATTTATAGTGTTTAAGTAATTCATCACTTTTTTAAATATGTTAAATATCCTTATTTGTTAGTTACTTTGGCTAAGGTTATACATTTGTTGTCTTAATTATCAATGCCTAGTACTTCTAACAAGTTCTGGTATTTGCAATGCCTTATTTGTTATACTAATTTGCAAAATAAACTGGTATTTGCAAGTTCAGTAATAGTAATTTGTATGTCTTTTCTTAAGCTAACGTCAGTTTTAGAAACATTTCCAGCATGCAAAAAAGTGAAGTTGAGGAATAAGGAGTAGCTTGCTTCTCATGGGAAGAGTTTGTTCAAATGGTAAACACAATATGTTATGATGCAGAGGTTCCTAATCTACTATTCAGGAAACAAAGTTTGGGCTTAATATTTGACATTAATAAGTTTTTGGTTGTGGGCAATTCAGGTGTGATGGAAAAAATTGAAGCTGGAGGTACATTAAAGAAGCTGCTTTATCACTACGCATACAACTAGTACGTCCTCTTATAAGCTTTTAAATATGTTAAATATCCTTATTTGATTTGTTAGTTATTTTGGCTAAGGTTATACATTAAGTTGAGGTCGATGTCTTAATTTGAAATTCCGGACCCCCATGCTTTAAATCCTGGCTCCGCTCCTGGATACGTGTGGCTTAACTGAACTCCAGAATAATGGTTGCAGGTACACCTAGTCTGATAACCAAGTAGATAGGATTTTCTCCAAAATAGATTGGGCTCTAGTGAATGGGGAATGGCTGGATAATATGCCATTATGCATAGCTCAGTTCCATCCCGAGGGTATCAATGATCACTGTCCTCTTGTGGTACACATGATGCAGGCTAGTATGAGGAAGAATAGTCTCTTTAAGTATTGTAATATGTGGAACACACACCCAGAATTCCTAGGATTAGTCCATATTACTTGGAATACACCAATTAATGGCTACACAATGTATTAGCTGATGAGGAAGCTAAAGTTACTAAAGCAGAAATTGAAGAATCTCCATAAACAACACTTTAGTAGTGTAGTGAAAGATACAGATAAGGATAGAGAAGACTTGTACAGGGTCCAATGCTTCACCAAGACCCGAGTTGTGCAGCATTGCAGGCTAAAGAAAAATAACTGAAAGAAAAATTCAAAAATTGTAGGAGGCTAGCTGGTTCAATACTTCCACACAGGAGTAAAGCAACATGGATTCGACAAGGAGATGAATGCACAAAATACTTTTTCTTAATAATTGAATAGAGAAAACTTATACAATCTGTTGTTGAAATACAAGACAGTCAAGGGAATCTACAGCATGATCCTCACGCTATTGCTAATATCTTTGTGCAGTGTTTTCAAACTATTATTGGTGAAACTAATGTCAATACGGTGAAGGAAAATGCTAACGTCTTTGATCAAGGAGAAATTATCAATGTTGATGAACAATGTGAACTACTCAAGCTATGTTCAAATAAAGAAATTGTAACACCCCAAAAATAGGTCCCGAGATGACACATGATGCTCAAGACTACGAGTAGCCTTAAGCTAACCCTGTAAGACATCTACTAAATCTTAAACTCGTAATAGGGAAGTATAGATATATAATCAAGCTAAAATGCAGAATTCTATATGAGCTAACCTGAAACTGTCAGAATATAATATCTGAAAAATGCTAAACTCAAGAGTCTGATCAATCAATACTGAAAATCTGAATCATATCTAGCAGTCTGACAAGCCTCTACTACTAATGCTAGAGAGTCACTGGGACAAACACCCAGGTGACTCGAACAGACTGAAAATACTGAATCATCTATACTAATAAGATGAAAAACTGAATGACTAAGTTCCCAAACTATGAGGACTTACCAACTATCAGGATGTAGATGGAGATGCTCAAAATCACTGACGCTACTGAAACTGAGCACCTGAACCTACATTATAAGACAATGTAGCACATAAACGTATATGTGGATCAGTACTTCTGGATTATACTGAGTATATGGGGGTGAATGCATAAGTAAATCAATATCTCAATAGTATTATAAATTTATAAAAGAATGCATGCTAAATGTAGATGACTCACATAAACTGGAATATTTGCAAACTGAAAATCATAATCATAAATAGAAAAACATGTTGCATAGATCTAGTCAGTCATAACATTTAGATCCTAAAAGCTGTACTTGTATTCTATCCTTTAATCATGCTGTCTAAGTGTAGAAAGGACTCACTTTTATATCTAAAATCTGAAAGCTGACATCTGTAACTAATGCCTCATATAAAGCAATATATGAATAAAATTTATGAGCCTTTACACTTAGTTTTTAAAAGCTTTTCTGTTATTCTTTACTCTTTTCTGTAAGTTGTAGGAAAATACTTTTAAAAACTATTCTGCAAGTCTTTACTGTTAGGGAGGTTCTTCTAACTGACATACACTATGTGAGCTATCATAGTGTCCAAAGTCTAGTTCCCTTATGGGAAAATCTCACGTTGGGGAGAGCTGTCATACTCTTGTCAAGGAGTATAACCTAATCTAAGTAATCACATCTGTATCTGTCATCCATATAGAAATGGGAATAATCTGATAATCTGAACCTACGTTGGCTCATAGTTCTGGGGTATGTGAACATCCCCAACTCAGTGTAAAATACTTCTCCCTTTAATCTGTATGCTCATTCTGTTGGAAATCCACTTTTCAAAAATAATATAAGAGTTTACAATGAAAACCTCTTGTAAATCTATTTACTGTAAACTGTAGCTAAATCTGTAAAAATGGATTCCATATAAGCTGAGATCAAAAGATCAAATCCTTAAAATCTGAATATAATAAGTCATGGGATGCTTAAAAGCATAATCTTCTTGAAATAACAACATTCAAACTAGGGATAATAACCCATGCATCTATTTCATAGCAAATCATTGTAAAGCTCATGCTAAATAATGAAAATATTGATAATTCAATTCTAAATCTAGAAATTACTGCAATACGCATGAAAATACGAAAGTAGTCATACAATTCAATACCTAAATCACTTAAAATCTCATAATCTTCAAATAACAATATTTGAGTATGAACCCTAAATTGAAATTCATGGGTAATCATACAAAATCATGTAACTTTGTAAATAAGAAACTAGTTTTGGGCACAAGAATGAAAGAATTATCCTTGTTGAAAATCCCACATACCTTAATTGATGATTAGAGGAAGAAACTTGAATTTTGAATCCCTATTTGTGCTCTTGAAGATAGATTCTTGAAGTTCTTGAATTGGGAATCTTTAATTTTGAGCTATCTTGGAAAAATAATAGTGGAATTTTAGATTTCTTGGAGATGAAGGTTTGATGTTCAAGGGTTTCTTTGAGAGAAAGTTGATGAAAAGTGAGCATAATAGGCTTAATCCTCTGTTATTCATGATTTGGGGGCTTGGAAAAAGATCAATTTTCCCTTTTAAAATTTTACTTGGAACTGGAAAATCCTGAATTTGCCACCCACAGTGACGCGCCGCTATCGCGGTGGCTTACTGGAAAAGGGACAATTGTCATTTTGGCCTCTGGTGCGACGCGGTGAAATCACGTTGCATCACTGGAAAAGGGATGAGTGCGATTTTGCACTCTACCACGATACGGTGTCTGTCAAATTGAGAATTTTTATGCGACATAGGCTAATCACGATGAGCTACTGGAATGGGACGAACAGGAACTGGAGTTTCACCATGATGCGGGCCAACCGCGATTCCTCACTAAAATCGGATAATTGTGAATTTGTCCTTCCCTGCGATGCATTGCTTATCGCGGTGCCCTACTATTTTTACTAAAATCGCCATAACTTCTTAACCGAGTATCAAATTGAGGCGAAATTAGTATCGTTGGAAAGCTGAGCCAATTATCTACACAATGGTGGGTCTAGAGCTTTAAAATTCTACATGTATCAAGAGTTATTCATTTTCAAAGTTGTCCCTTGACTTTCTAGGAGCTAAACTGAGCTAGGAAAAGTATGGGGTATTACATTATCTCCCCCTTGGTAGCATTCATCCTCGAATGAGGCTAGTTAAACTAAAAATGTTGAGAAACTGAGGCTATATGCTGGCAGGCACAACTAAAACAAATTGCATGACTGAATCTAAAACATACTGAGTGACAGAACTGATCTGTGTATGCATGAATTTACATAAAGATAGCAATATTATTGAATCTGAGACTAGAAAAGAACTGAATTAAGGAAGACTATTACCTTTGGATGAATTTGAGTTCGTGGAGAAGAGATGAGGATACTTGGTATGCATGTATACTTATGCTTCCCAAGTAGCACCCTCAACAGACTGATTTCGCCACAGAACTTTAACTAGGGGAACTTCTTTGTTCCTTATCCTACAGATCTGATGATCAAGAATCTCTATTGGAAATTCTTTGTATGAAAGGCTATTCTGAATATTTGTGCTTTCTAGAGGGACTACAATAGCTGAATCGTCCATGCACTTCTTCAATAAGGACATATGAAATACTAGGTGAATTGATGATAAGTCTGCAGGTAGCTCAAGCTCATACGCTACCTTCCCCACGCGACTCGAAATCCTATAGGAGCATACATATCGGGGACTAAGCTTCCTCTTTTTGCCAAATCTCTTCACCCCCTTCATGGGTGAAACCTTCAAATACACAAGATCATCTACTTCAAACTCAAGATCTCTTCTTCTTGTGCCTGTATAAGATTTCTGACGACTCTGAGCTGCTTTCAATCTCTCTCAAATCAACTAAAATTTCTCCATGGCTTCAAACACCATATCTAGACCAATCAAAGCGGCCTTACCTACTTTGAACCAACCGACGAGTGATCTAAATCTCTTCCCATAAAGAGCCTCAAACAGGGCCATCTAAAGACTAAAATGACAACTGTTATTATAGGAAAAATCGATCAACAGCAAGTGGTCATCCCAACTGCCTTTGAAATCAAGAACACATGCCCTCAACGTATCCTCTAAGGTCTGAATGGTGCTCTCTTCCTTACCATCTGTCTGTGGATGAAAAGATAAACTGAGATGAACTTAGGTACCAAGACCCTTCTGAAAGGCTTTCCAAAACTAAGAGGCAAAAACTGAGTACCCCTATTTGAGATGATGGACAAGGAAAATTGATGCAATTTAACCAACTCTCTGATATACAACTTAGCATAATCTTCAGATGTGTAGGATGTGTGAACTGGCAAGAAATGTTTTTATTTGATCAATCTGTCTATAATAACCTAAATCGAGTCATGCTGATAAAACGAATGGGGTAATCCAATCACAAATTCCATATTCACTTTTTCCCACTTCTAAGTGGGAATACCAAACTCCTGCAGTGTGCCATTAGGTCTTTGGTGTTCTATCTTAACCTGTTTACAAGTCACACACTTGGCTAAAAATTTTGCGATATCTTTCTTCATGCCACTCCACCAATAGACTTCCCGCAAATCATGGTACATCTTGTTGGCTCCCGGATGAATAGAATAACATGCACCATGTGTTTCTTCCATAATCCACTGCATCAAATCATCAACACATGGAATATACAATCTATTCTAGTATCTCAACACACCATCTCCCCCTTGGGAGAAAACCTTTACCTTTTGATCTTTAACTGACCCCTTCAGTTTGAATAAACTAGGATCCTTGTCCTGTTTCTCTTTCACTTCAGAAACTAGAGAATATTCTAAACTACTCTGAACCCAAACATTCCCTTCAGCTGAGTCAACCAACCTCACACCCAATATAGATAACCGGTGAACTTTCCGAACTAACTTTATCTTAGCATTCTCCACATGAGCAACACTGCCCATATACAATCTACTAAGGACATCTGCCACTACATTGGCCTTGCTCGGATGATACAACACACTCATGTCGCAATCCTTCAACAATTCTAACCACCTTCTCTGACGAAGATTTAACTTCCTCTGAGTAAACACATACTGCAAACTTTTGTGATCCGTAAACACTTCAACATGCATCCCATAAAGATAGTGTCTCCATATTTTCAATGGAAACACAATAACAGTTAACTCAAGAACATGGGTAGGGTATTTCTTTTCATGGGGCTTAAGATATCTAGAGGCATAGGCTATAACCTTACCTCTCTGCATCAAAACAACCCAGACCGATTCTAGAAGCATCACAATATACAACGAACCCATCTGTACCATCAGGTAGTCTTAAAACTGGGGCTGAAGTGAGTTGAGTCTTCAACTCCTAAAAACTCTTCTCACAAGAATCTAACCACTGGAACTTAACTTTATTTTGGGTCAATCTAGAGATAGGAGATGTAATAGATGAAAAACCCTCAATAAAACATTTGTAATAGCCAGCTAAACCCAAGAAACTTCTAATGTCTGATGGAGAAATAGGTATAGGCCAGTTTCTTAATGTTTTTGTCTTTTGGGGATCAACTCTAATACCATCACTGGAAATAATATGACCGAGGAAATTTACTGATCTTAGTCAAAATTCACATTTGCTAAATTTGGCGAACAACTGGTGATCCTTAAGAGTTTGCAACACAATTCTAAGGTGGTCTGCATGATCATCCTCACTACAAGAATAGATAAGAATATTATTTATAAAAACTATGAAAAACATGTCCAAATACTGTTTGAACACTCTATTCATCAAGTCCATGAAGGCTGCTGGGGCATATGTTAGCCCGAAGGACACTAAAAACTCAAAATGACCATAGCGGGTTCTGAAAGCTGTCTTTGAAATATCACATTCCCTTACTTTAAGTTGATGATAGATAGATCTAAGGTCTATCTTGGAGAAATAACGTGCACCTTGGAGCGGGTCGAATAAGTCATCAATCCTTGGAAGAGGATATTTATTTTTGACTGTGATTTTATTCAGCTGACGATAGTCAATGCACATTCGCAAAGAACCATTTTTCTTTCGCACGAATAGGATGGGAGCGCCCCATGGAGAGACGCTGGTCCTTATGAAACCTTTATATAAGAGGTCTTTAAGATACTCTTTTAACTCTTTAAGATCAGCTGAAGCCACACGATATGAAGGAATAGAGATAGGCTGAGTATATGGAAGAAGGTCTATACCAAATTCTATTTTTCTATCGGGAGAAACCCCTGGCAAATCTTCAAGAAAAACATCAGGAAACTCATTGACTACACGAACTGACTGAACTGTTGGAGTCTCAAACTTAGTGTCTTTGACTGGAACTAAATAATAGATACAACCTTTTGAGATCAACTTTCTGGCTTTAAGATAGGACATGAAATAACTCTTGGGAGACACTGAATTACCTTCCTACTCAAAGACTGGCTCATCTAGAAATTGAAACTTCACCACTCGGGTGTGACAATCTATGGATGCATAACAAAAATGGAGTCAATCCATTCCAAGAATAAGGTCAAAGTCAACCATATCTAACTCTATTAAATCTACTAACATGATCTTATGAAGGACAGTGATAGGACACTTTCTATAGATCAGTTTGGCAACAACTGACTCACCCACTAGGGAAAAAACTAAGAAGGCCTCAGGAAGCTATAATACCCCGTATTTCCCTAGCCTAAATTAACTCTCAGTCCATGATTTAAATAACATAAATTTTTTGAAATAGGAAGTATTTTTCAGTTTAGATCCTGCCATTGCATAGGAAATTCAATTAGCCTTCTAACAATATAAAATTTGTCTAAATTCGATAACCGGGTAAGAAGTTATGGCTATTTTAAGTTTCAGTCATTAAACACCGTCATTCAGGCCAGTAGTGCATCACGGAGTATGTCAAAATGGAAATTTTCAGTTTCCAGTGAGGTACCGCGATACCGGCGCATTACGCCAAAGCATAATTTTATATTTGTCAATTATTATTGTACCAATCCGATCCCACCGCGTCACGATGAGTCCAAATTTTAGAATCAAAGGGGCATCGCGATTCCACCACCTTGCGCCAAGCCCTCAGTTCCCAATTATCTATTTTCAGTGGCCCGATGCAATCATAATACGTTGCGTTGGTGGTCCAGTTTGAAAAATATTTGACAAAAATTAAATATTTCGTCTAGGGTTAAAACAGTCTTTCCTCATGATTTTATTTCTCCCAGGTGTGAGATTAAAGCCCTAAAAATATTTTAAACCATTTGTTTATTAACTTTTTCCCCCAAAATCAAAGCATTCTCTCTCAAGGAAACAAACCCTAGCTTCAAGAATCAAGGTCAAAACTCAAGAATTTCTTCAAGCACCTTCAAGAATTAACTTTCCAAGGTATGTTAGGTGTTCATCTATGGGTCCCTTTCACCCATAGAGCCCAAGAATCCATTTTTAAAACTTTAAAATTTATGATTTATGATTTCCATGCTTGGAATTGAATGTATTCATAATCATGATAGTAATTGGGATTCGATGCATGTTTAATTATAAGTTTCCATGAAATTAAAATAGTTATGTGGTGAATTATATGAATTGCATGCTTAACCTTTGAATTTGAAATTGAATGTTGTATTCATGATTATATGTGTTGACCATCATCATGTGAAATACTCCATGTTCCCCAAGTATTTGCTAAAATTCCTATGTGAAGTAGATAGTGGAATCAAGACATGTCATTATGTGGTCCCAATCATGTACAAGCTTATGCCTTATAAGTGTTTGATGAAATGCCTTTATGAATGAATTATAGACAAGTGTATATTGTTGTGTATCTCAAGATCAGGCTATGCTTTATTTTTCATGCTATCGAGTCCTGGGGGTATTTAATACCCGATAATTTAGCTGTGTACCTAGAGCCAGTGTTAGTTACAGAATAGTATCAATCATTTCACGATCAGTAGTACTCTCAGTAAGTTACAAAACTCAGTAGAACTCCGTAAGTTACAAAACTCAGTAAAGCTCAGTAAACTCAGTATCAGTCCAGTCCAGTTCAGTATACTCAGTTCAGTGTCTTTCAGTTGGGAGTAGGATTCAGCACTGAGTGAACCCAAGGATGGGGGATCACCTGCTAGTAGAGGGTGTGACCCTTAGAAGAAATCCTGGCATTCCAGAATTATGTAGCCAGCGTAGGTTGAGACATTAACCTGCCAGTTGAGGGTTAATGAGGTATTTTAACTTGCCAGATAAGGGTTCCACCATTCTCGTTAGGGTACCTGCCAGATGAGGGTAACTCTCAGGTTGTCTTTATCCATGGCACGATATTGACACCCTTCTAATTGGGGTTATAGATTGGACCCTAACTCAGTTATCTTATCTTATTTAGGGTATATTGGTTAGATGATGACCTTCCACAATTTCAATTTTTGTCTTCAGAATAAAACTCAGTTCAGTTCTACAGAATCAAGACTATCAGATACGGTTAACTAGTATCAGTAACTTCAAATATCAGTTACTCAGTATCAGAATTTAGGACTTAGCTTCAGATAAGCTTAGTCACAATATTTATTTATATGTACATTAGTGCATACTCATTTTTATAGCAATATCAGTTATCCATGTGCTCTCATGTTTGGTTACCCTAGATCATATAGTCAGTTATTTTACATACATATGAACCCTTCTATTCAGCTTTACCTTATCTAGTATACCAGTACATTCCACGTACTGATGCATACTCTTTCTTTGTGCTATGATGTCTTATATCATAGGTTTGGATGCTCAGGTTCCTAACCGTGCATAGAATGATTCAGATTTAGTCAGCAGCAGTAGATTTAGCAGTGAGTCCTTATCATTCGAGGATATTTTATTATTTCATTATTTTAGTAGACTCAGTGTTTCAGTAGATGGAGTTAGTTGGGGGATTGTCCCATTAACTCCACTTTTAGACAGTTTTAGTTAGAGGCTTTCCAGACTAGTTTTCAAACAGTATTCAATTTTAAAGATTGTTATTTCAGTTGACACACTTTTTCAGTATTTACAGATTTTGAACCTTATGGTATTTTAGCCTATTTTTCTGTATTTATTACAACATCATATTTCAGTGCTCACAGCAGCTATCAGTTATGGGTTAGCTTATGGTCCTTCGGGGTCATAAGCACAGTGTAGCGTCTGGGGTACAGAATCAGGGTATTACAAACTTGGTATCAGAGCCTAAGGTTCAACAGTGTCCTAGGAAGTCTGAAAGTCACATCTAGTAGAGTCTTGTGCGTGGATGTGTAGCGCTCCATACTTATGGACAGGAGACTATGAGATGTTTTAAGAAAAGTTGCCTTATTTCAGCATTCATATCATGCGAGTGAGCATGAGTTCCAGTTAAACTCTCAGTCTAATCCATTTTTTCCTTTTGTTTACAGAACATGCCTCCCAAAAAGACTAATGAAAGAAGAACTAGGAATTAATCAGCATCTCAACCCATTCAAGAAGATCCCCTGGATGAGCATGTCTCTCATGCAGAATTCAGAGCTGAATTCACTACTCTAGCCAATTCCATAACATCTTAGAATGAATGGCCAGCTGCTATTCCGGCCAACCCAGTGGCCAATACTACTGCAGTTAGGATTTAGGACTTCACCCAAATGAATCCTCCCCTATTCTCAGGATCTATGTCAGAAGAAGATCCACAGGAGTTCCTCGATCAGGTTCAAAAAGTCACAAACATCATAGGAGTAACTTTAAATGAGAGTGCTGAGCTAGCTGCCTATTAGCTACAAGATTTAGCTCATACGTGGTTTAAGTAGTGGAAGGTAGATAGGGGTATAGATACAGAGTCCTTAAAGTGGGAAGAGTTTACTACTGTCTTCCTAGATAGATTCTTTCTCTTAGAGCTAAGAGAAGCCAAGGTGTTAGAGTTCATCAACCTCAGGCAAGGCAGTCTGAGCATGAAAGAGTATTTCCTTAAGTTTACTCAATTATCTAGGTATGCTCCACATATAGTGGCAGACAGTAGGTCCAGAATGAGCAAGTTCATATCTGGGGTGTCATATAGTATGGTTAAGAAGTGCAGAACAACACTATTGATTAAGGAGATGGACATATCCAGGCTCATGGTCCATGCTCAGCAGATTGAAGAGGCTAAGATCAGAGAGAGAGAGAGGCAAAATAAAAGATCTAGAAAAGGTAGCTTCAATTTTAATCAGCCTAAGTTAGAGGGCGAAAATCGTTCCTAAATTCACCCAAAATCATCAGTTCCAGTTCTTTCCTCAGCCAGTGCTCCAGTACCTAAGTTCAAAAATGGTAACAAAGATAGGGCGCCAAGATCTAAATCTCTAGGTAGTGTCAGTAGTGCTTGAACAAATTTTCTATGTCAGTAATGTGGCAAAAACTATCAGGGTGTCTGCTGAGCTGGCAGTGATTTTTATTTCGGGTGAGGCAATCCAGGCCACAGAGTCAGAGATTGTCCTTAGTCAGGTTCTCAAGGTTAGTATAATTATTCTTAAGATCACTCAGGTCTCTCGAATCAGCAAGGTGCCGCTTTCAGTGCCACCAGTGGGCAACGCCTAAACAGGTTTTATGCACTTCAGTCCAAACAAGATCAGTAAAGTTCTCCTGATATGGTCACAGTACATTACAGATCTTCCATTTACATGTTTATGCCTTGCTAGATTCAGGAGCTTCTTTATCTTTCGTAACTTCTTATATAGCCATTAACTTTGGAGTAAGTCCAGAAATCTTAGCATATCCTTTTTAGTTTCTACCCCAGTAGGTAAATCTATCATAGCCCAACGGGTATACAGTTACTGTCTGGTTATGATATCTCACAAGGTTACTTCAGCAGACCTTGTAGAGCTAGAGATGGCAGATTTTGATGTCATTCTCGACATAGATTGGCTCTATTCATGCTATGCCTCAGTTAATTGTAGAAACAGAATTGTTCATTTTTAGATTTCAAATGAACCAATCCTTGAAGGGAGGGGTAGTACCACAACGCTTAAAGGTCAGTTGATTTCTTACCTTAGAGCGAGAAAAATGATATCCAAGGGATGTATGTACCATTTTATGTGAGTCAAAGACTCTAACTCAGAAACTCCAAATCTTGCGTCAGTTCCGATAGTAAATGAATTCTCAGATGTGTTTCCCGAAGATCTTCCTGGAAAGAAAATAGACTTCGGAATAGACCTTCTTCCAGATACTCAGCCCATATCTATTCTGCTATACAGAAAGGCACCACAAAAACTCAGAGAGTTATAAAAATAGTTAAAGGATCTCCTACATAAGGGATTCATCAGGCCTAGTGTTTCCACGTGGGGCACACCAATTCTATTCATGTGTAAGAAAGACGGTTCTCTTAAAATGTGTATAGACTACCATCAGTTTAACAAAGTCACAATCAAGAATAAATATCCACTTCCTAGAAGTGAAGATTTATTTGACCAACTTCAGGGGGCCAATTATTTTTCTAAGATAGACCTCAAATCAAGCTACCATCATCTTAGAGTCAGAGAATATGGCATTCCAAAAATAGCTTTTCGAACTCGGTATGGTCACTTTGAATTTCTAGTCATGTCCTTTGGTATTACAAATGCCCCAATAACTTTTATGGACTTGATGAATTGAGTGTTCAAGCAGTACTTGGATCGGTTTTTTATAGTCTTTATTAATGACATTTTTGTCTATTCCCATAGCGAGAATAATCACGCAGAACACCTCAGAATCGTACTTCAGACTCTCAGAACCCATCAGTTGTTCACCAAGTTCAGTAAGTGCAGATTTTGGATAAGGTCAGTAGCATTCGTTGGTCATATTATTTCCGGTGATGGCATTAGAGTTGATTCTCAAAAGACCAAAGCAGTGAAAAACTGGCCTAGATCCATCTCTCCATCAGATATCAGGAGTTTCTTGGGTTTAGCTGGCTATTATCATCGGTTTGTTTAAGGGTTTTCATCTATTGCATCCCCTATGTCCATATTGACTCAGAAGAAAGTTCAGTTTCAGTGGTCAGATTACTGCGAGAAGAGTTTTTAGGAGGTGAAGACTCGACTCACCTCAGCCCCAGTTTTGACTCTACCAGATGGTTCAGATAGGTTTGTTGTGTACTGTGATGCATCTAGAGTAGGTTTGGGTTGTGTTCTCATGAAAAAAGGTAAGCTCATAGCCTACGCCTCTAGATATCTTAAGCCCCATGAGAATATTTATTCGGATCATGATCTTGAGTTAGCAGCTGTAGTGTTTGCCTTAAAGATTTGGAGGCACTATCTGTATGGGGTGCATGTAGATGTGTTCACAGATCACAAGAGCTTGCAGTATGTCTTTTCTCAGAAAGATTTAAATTTATGTCAGAGAAGGTGGTTAGAGTTATTGAAAGATTATGACATGAGTGTTCTTTATCATCCGGGCAAGGCTAATGTAGTGGTTGATGCTCTCAGTAAACTATCTATGGGTAGTGTTACTCATGTTCAGGATGATAAGAAAAAGTTAGTTCAATTAGCTTTCCAACAATATTGTCATGCCCCAAATTAAGGACGAATAAGAACCGTATACACACATTCTACAAGCACTCTGTGACGTACGCAAGGTTAATGAATAATAACGAGCAAGGTATTCAATAAGAGTTGCATATATACACGAGGGATTTACATTAACAAAACTATACAATACTACACAATGTCCATGAAGCCTCTAGTCAGTTTAACACACTATACTACAAGTGACTAGTTGGCATCCGACCCGTCATGCCCAACCAGAGACCTGTAAATATAATAAAAATATTAGGCACGGACTGGGTCCAGAGAGAGTTGTAGCTCACCAAAATATCACATGAAAACGGCAATAGAGCCTAACGTGGATGTCTGCGATCAGGAGGATCGGAGCCTGCATTAATAAAATATAGTGAGCCCAAAATGTTAGTACATAAATAACATGTACCGGTATGAAAGCAGACAGAATAACAGCTGGACAAATACAGAAGCTCATATGTGTCAAACGTAAATGTGAAAAACGTATGAGCCAACAAATAACACATATATGATATGAGCTAATAACTTATGCACCAGCCTTATTAGCATCTTATATAATATTTAACACAAGCGTTTATTATAATATATGACTTATACCTTGCCTAGGTGATGCACTTACCCTATAAGTTGTACAGATGATCACAAGATGGCCTTTTGAAGGAAATCTGAGACAAGTATAGAGCATATGTTGCTTATATACTCATTGCTTTGATCTCATATATGTAACTGTAATCGCAGTCTGTATCCAGGTACGCCCCGCCCAGGGGCTTATAATAAAGGTCTACCCGCAGGCCATATATGTCATATGTTGGCTCGAGTCAGGAAAAACCAATACATGACGTTCCAACTGACTTAAAAAATAAATGATGCCACAAAGACGGGTACGCCCAAAGATTGGGCTCGCTATAGTGGTCTGGTCTCGATCCTGTACACAGAATCACGTCGAGCAATATGCCAAGCCAACCCAATGTACCCTCCCTTCGTTACTGTATATCAAATAATTCCTTGAAGGCCTATGACATATGAGTTACGATATTGATCGTCTATAAAGCATATACAGATGCAACCATGCCATTTCTATTTACTTTTACTCCCAACGTGTGTTATCCATATATATATTGTGGCTTAAAGGCTTCAAGTGTAGAAACTTATGATAGTAAGAAAGTATCATGAAAAATTAACATAAAGAAGGAAGGATAGATACTTATAAGCTTGATGGTAGAATGAGGGAATGGTATGTAAGGCAATATAGATTCCACTTTTGTTTTTCATGAGAATTATACTAACATCAAATGGAAAAGAGCACATGACATAGGGTGGTGCCTTAGCGGCGAGGGAAGGATTTATCTTTACATACCTTATTGCTTTATTAACTATGATAGTAATTAGAGCCCCAAGTGATTCAACCAACGAGCGTGCAAACTTTATCTTACCAACCACTACTTCCTGCTATCTGAGCAATTTACTAGCTACAAGGATACCATATATGTCCTTCAATAATCCAAAGGAATGTTTAACAACCTATTTCAATACTCCTCACTTATGCTCGAAATTAATCGGACTACTTATCCAGAATTTGTAGTAAATTCTAACTCTTCCAACTTATACAATTCAACAATACATCCACCCAATTGATAGAAATCCCTAAAAAACCCCTTTTTATCAAAATTTTCCATTTTCCCTCTTTCTTTCATGACCCAACTTCAAAGAAGTAAAGCACAAATTCAAATTAAACATCCCCAAAATACTTATCCACATTAAATTCATGAAAAATGGTAAAGAATTTACATTTTGAAATTCAATTTCAATTAAAGATTCTTCAAATCGATTCTTCAAATCCCTTGCGGCTGCCACCAAATCCTTTAGTTTATATGTTCCTTACGACTACAATATCCTTTCTCCTTTATATTTTCCTTTTCTCCTTGACCTCTTATAAGTAATTAACTTATTTTCTCTTATTGATGCCTCAAAAGGAAAAGGGAAACAGAGAATGCAAGTTTTTGTTCCTGGAAATACGTTTCCAGTGAACTAATATTGTTTCCCCCATTCAATTTAATAGTATTTTAAGGAAAAGTTATATAAAAGGCGGTCCCCACAGTTCTTTATTAATATCACTAACAAATATAATATGTATATGCATATATAAAAAAGCAACATTTAATTATTTTATCCACATAGGCATCTAACAATGAGATAAATAATTATGCATACACCACCTTTCAAAACCTTAGTGTTATGACTTTCAATAATATTAACTTAGATTCAAATTTTCCTTTTTCGAGATGATACAATCTCCCCCACTTAGGATCATTCTCCCTCGAATGATGCTTAAAGATTATCCTCCATCCTACCACGATCCAAAACACCTACTAGATCATCCAACTCTAGTCTTACCTTACCCTGTTACAAGGCCTCGAAATTTGACTAACTCTACAAATTTCTAAAAATTTTGCCAGAGTTTTCTTTGTAAATAGGCCTATCGGGTACCTGTCAGCTAACCAGAATACATCTCAATACTCTTCACAGAGCGTCACAACACATATAAAACTCAACAGATAATATACGAAGCTCCGCTTGGCCTTAAACTCAAAAACAATAACACACGAGGCTCCTCTTGCCCTTAACACCATTAAAAGTCATAACCAACCATGTGACTTACCTTATACTCTACATCTGCACGTTGTTTCCATGTAAATATCAAGGCTCATAGGCACAAATCATGTACCTAAACATATATCAAGAACAAATCAGATATCAACAGAATGAATTATAACAACACTAATGATCATATAAGGGAAAAAGTAGTTTAAGAACCTCTGGGTAGTTTTGAAACAAATATGGGTATTTATCTTTCATATCCGCTTCTACTTCCCAGGTGGCTTCTTCTACGTTCTGGTTTCTCCACAACACCTTTATTGAAGCTATGTCTCTAGATCTTGACATTCTGACCTGCCGATCCAATATGGCCACGGAGACTTCTTCGAATGATAAGTTTCCAGCAAGATCAATACCTTCTATAGGGATGACGAGAGACGGCTCTCCTAAGCATTTACGTAGCATAGACACATGAAAGACCGGATGAACTGCAGCTAACTCTGGAGGTAATTATAGCTCATAGGCTACCTGGCCAATTTTTAGAATAACTCTATAGGGCCCAATATACCTGGGACTCAATTTACCCTTTTTCCTAAATCGCATAACTCCCTTCATTGGCGACACCTTTAAGAACACAAAATCATCAGCATGAAACTCTAAATCTCTACATCGCATATCTGTATATGATTTTTGTCTACTCTGGGAAGTCTTCAACCGCTCTCGTATCATTTTAACCTTTTCGACAGCTTAATGGACTAAATCCGGACCTAATACCTGTGTCTTGCCTACTTCGAACCAACCAATAGGTGATCTACATCGCCTCCCATAGAGAGATTTAAATGGAGCCATGCCAATGCTGGAGTGATAACTGTTATTATAAGCAAATTCTATTAAAGGCAAATGATCATCCCAATTACCTTTAAAATCAAAAACGCATGCTCTCAGCATATCTTCGAGTGTCTGAATGGTGTGCACATCTTGGCCGTCTGTCTGTGGATAAAATGCAGTGCTAAGGTTCACAAGCGTACCTAAGATCCTATGAAATGATTTCCAAAACTGAGCTTTAAATGGGGAGCCTCTATCTGAAATAATGGACATCGGAGTCCCATGTAAGCGAACAATCTCCTTTACATAAAGCTTGGCATAATCCTCAGCTATGCCAGTAGACTTAACAGGAAGGAAATGGGCTGATTTCGTCAATCGATCAACTATTTCACAAATAGAATCATGTTTTCGATAAGAAAAAGGTAAGCCTACAACGAAGTCCATATTAATATCATCCCATTTCCACATAGGAATACTAAAGGTTTGATCTAAGACACCGGGCCTTTAATGTTCTGGTTTCACTTGCTGACAATTAAAGCACCGGGCTACATATTCTACTATATCTCTCTTCATGTCGTTCCACCAGTAGATCTCTTTAAGATCATGATACATTTTGGTAGACCCGTGATGGATTGAATAACGAGAGCAATGTGCTTCATCCATAATCTGTTGTCGCAAACCTTCTACATCAGGCACATATAATTTACCTCGACACCTCAAGGTGCCATCACCTGTTAGTTCAAATGCCGTGATTTGATGTTGTTGAATCCCCTCTTTGTATTGGAGCAACAAGGGGTCATCATATTGTCTCTGTTTAACCAATACTAGAAGCGACGACTCAGCTGTATTAAGTACCACAACGCCACCATCTTTGGAATCCAAAAGGCGAACGGCAAGGTTGGCCAATTTGTAAACATCTTTTGCTACTGCCCGTTAAACAGGTGGCATATGTGCTAGACTACCCATGGATAGTCGACTAAGAGCATCAACTACAATGTTACCTTTATCGGGATGATAGAGAATATTGACATCATAATCCTTCAGTAACTCTAGCCACCTCCTTTGCCTCAAGTTCAGCTCTTTCTGCTTGAATAGATTTTGGAGACTTTTATGATCTGTAAATATATCAGCATGTACTCCATATAAATAATGACGCCAAATTTTTAGAGCAAATACCACTACTACAATCTCTAAGTCATGAGTAGGATAATGTTGTTCATGTTTCATTAATTGTCGAGAAGCATACGCTATAACTCTTCCATGATGCATTATGACGCAACCCAAACCAACGCCTGAAGCATCATAGTACACCACATATACTTTTGTGCTCTCTGGTAAGGCCAACACTGGAACAGTGGTTAATCTATGTTTCAACTCTTGGAAACTTCTTTCACAAGCATCTGACCACTGATACTTAACCGCTTTCTGTGTTAATTTGGTCAATGGGGCAGAAATAGAGGAAAATCCCTCCACAAATCTCCTGTAGTAACCGGCTATCCCCAAGAAAATACGTACCTCAGTAGGAGTGGTTGGTCGAGGACAATTCTTCATAGATTCTATCTTCTAAAAATCTACTCGGATGCCTTCTCCAGATACGACATGACCAAAAAATATTACCGAGTTCAACCAAAACTCACACTTAGAGAACTTAGCATACAACTGGTGCTCTCTAAGTGTCTGTAACACTGACTTCAAATGATCCACATGCTCAACTTCATTACGTGAATATATCAAAATGTCATCTATAAATGCAATCACGTACATGTACAGGAAGGGTTTGAAAATCCTATTCATCATGTCCATGAAGGCTGCTGGATCATTCGTTAGTCTAAATGACATGACAAGAAACTCAAAGTGCCCATATCTTGTCTGAAAGGCTGTTTTGGGAATATATGCTTCACGAATTCTTAGCTAGTGATAACCAGACCTCAAATCGATCTTCGAAAAACATCTAGCTCCCTGTAATTGATCAAATAAATCATCTATTTGGAGGAGAGGGTACTTATTCTTTATTTCCACTTTGTTTAGCTGCCTATAATCTATACACATTCACAACGTGCCATCTTTTTTGCATACAAAAAGCACCGGTGCACCCCGAGGTGATATACTAGGCCGAATGAAACCTTTGTCAAGTAAGTCTTTTAATTGTTGTTTTAACTCTTTCAATTCGTAAGGGGCCATTCTATAAGGTGGAATTGATATCGGTTGAGTACCGGGATCCACATCAATACCAAAATCGATCTCTCTAACAGGAGGTAATCCAGGAAGTTCTTCAGGAAACACATCTGAGTACTCATTCACCAGAGGTACAGATCCTAAAGTTGGTGCCTGCTTTTCAGCCTTAATGTCTTTCACTTGGACTAGGTGATATAAACACCCCTTTATAATAAGCTTTCGTGCCTTAAGAAAGGAAATAAACCTCCCTCTAAGCATCATAGAATCACCCTTCCACTCTAGGATTGGCTCTCCTGGGAAGTGGAAACGGTCTATCTTGGTTCGACAATCAACTATATCATAACAAGAAAATAACCAATCCATACCCATAATAACGTCAAATTCGACCATTTCAAGTTCAATCAGATTAGCCAATGTAGCCCGACCACATACTATCACAACACAATTATAATTGACCCGTGTAGCTATAATAGAATTTCCTACTGGAGTTGATACCATAAATGGTTTGCGTAACAACTCCAGCTCTATTCCAAAATGCTTAGCAAAAAATGGAGTAACATATGACAAGGTGGATCCTGGATCTATCAAGGCATATACATTATGTGAAAAGACAGCTAAGGTACCTGTGACCACATCTGGAGATTCCTCTGAATCTCGCCGACCAGCTAGTGCATACATATGGTTCGGGCCTGTGCTCGAACCAAGCCATCTGCCTGCTGATGCCTGAGGACTGCGAGAAGAAGAAGGCACTGATGAAGTTGATGCAAACCCTGTAAGCTATGATCGGTCACCTATACCCTTACCTATAAGCTGTGGACAATCTATACCATATGACCCTCTATACCACACCAGTAATATGCATTTGAACCACGCCGAGACTCTTCTCCATATGGTCGGACACACTGCCTGTATGTAGGTCAAGGTGGTAATCCTCAACTAGCGCCCCTCTGAGGTCATAAGTTTGGTGCTCTAGAAGTCTGGCTATGCTCATACCTATGCCTCAAGAACTGAGTTGGAGCATTAGATATGGAGCGCACAACTGACTGGGTCTGTCTAGGTGGCCCTCTACTAGTGGTAGCTCCACTGCTTCCCTGATACTGGATGGTCATCCTAGCTCTCTTACTTTGCTCCCTTTCCCTATCTATTTTATGATTATGCTGATCTTCCTCTATCTGCTGAGCATGTGACATGATCCTTGCTATATCCAAATCCCTATTTATAGCAGCAATAGAAAGAAGGTCCTTCAAGGGACCCGCAAGACCATTCAGAAAGCGATGAATCCATTTTTCTTGTGTCTAACCACCTCTGGAGCATATTTGGAGAAATGAATAAATCGTAAACAATACTCCTTAACACTAAGATTACCATACTTTAAATAAAGAAATTCATCCATCTTTGCCTCTCTGAGCTCTAATGGTAAGAAGTGGTCCATGAAAGCTTCTGCAAATTCTGTCCAGACCGCTGGAGGAGCTTTCTGACCTCTCGAATCAACCCTTGTTTCATACCAATCAACAACAACATCTTTAAGTCGATGGGCTACTAATTCAACTGCATCTATATCCGGGACCTGCATCACCTTACAAATTCTATGAGTCTCATCAATAAACTGTTGAGGGTCCTTTGTAAGCTTGGAACCTGTGAATTCTGGTGGATTCATACAGAGGAAATCTTTGATCTTAGATTTGGAAATACCTTCTTGAGTAGCAACAGATACATCCACATTCTGTCTTTAGACCTGAGCAGTGACCAACTGTGTAAGCAACTGTATCGCTCTCTTAATATCTGGGTCTGAGGTATTTGGTGGCGGGGTAGGAACTACTGTTGGCACCACTGGGGGTGCAGAATCCCCTGTAGGTCCTTCCGTTCCGGGTATTTGAGAACCTGGAAGCATAGAACCCAACAAACTTTCTTGAGTCCTATTCAGATCCACCAATACGGGGGATTTCCCAATAGTGGTTGCCTCCTAAGAAGTGCTAGCAGCGGCCTGCTGGACAACTTTATCCTTTTCTGTAGCAGACATAGTCTGTATAAAAAATAAGCAGAATAGAAGTCAAAAGTAACTTTCTATAACTTAGCTCTATTGCACGATCTAGATTATATATGAAGGTCAAATTCCTAGATGTCCATGCAGTCCCTTAATTATAAATGTGGCGCGTAACACATCAATAAGTAAGGTCCTACTAGACACAGCCTTATAGACTTCCTAGGACACCTGAACCTAGGTGCTCTGATACCAAGTTTGTCACGCCTCAAATTTAGGATGAACAAGAATCGTATACACACATTCTACAAGAACTCTGTGATGTACGCGAGGTAATGGAATAATAACGAGAAAGGTATTCAATAAGAGTTGCATATATACATGAGGGATTTACATTAACAAAATTGTACAATACTACACAATGTCCATCTAGTCAGTTTAACACACTTTACTATAAGTGACTAGTTGGCATCCGGCCCGTCATGCCCAACCAAGGACCTGTACATATAATAAAAATATTAGGCATAGACTGGCTCCATAGAGAGTTGGAGCTCACCAAAATATCAGCTGAAAACGGCAATAGAGCCTAACGTGGATGTCTGCGATCAGGAGGATCAAAGCCTGCATTAATAAAACATAGTGGGCCCAAAATATCAGTACATAAACAACATGTACTGATATGAAAGTAGACAGAATAACAACTGGATAAATATAAAAGCTCATATGAGTCAAACGGAAATGTGAAAAACGTATGAGCAAACAAATAACACATATATGATACGAACTAATAACTTGTGCACCAGCCTTATTAGCATGTTATATAATATTTAAGACAAGCGTTCATTATAATATAGGACTTATACCTTGCCTAGGTGATGCACTTACCCTATAAGTTGTACAGATGATCACAAGATGGCCTTCCGAAGGTAATTTGAGGCAAGTATAAAGCATATGTTTCTTATATACTCATTTTTATGATCTCATATATGTAACTGTAATCGCAGTCTGTATCTAGGTACGCCCCTCCCAGGGGCTCACTATGAGGGTCTGCCCGCAGGCTATATATGTCATATGTTGGCTCGAGTCAGGGGAAACCAGTACATGAAGTTCCAACTGACTTCAAAAACTAATGATGCCACAAAGACGGGTACACCCAATGATTGGTCTCTCTATAGTGGTCTGGTCTCGATCCTGTGCACAAAATCACGTCGAGCGATATGCCAAGCCAACCCTATGTACCCTTCTGTCATTACTGTATATCAAATAATGCCTTGAAGGCCTATGACATATGAGTTACGATATTGATCGTCTATATAGCATATATAGATGCAACCATGCCATTACTATTTACTTTTACTCCTAACGTATGTTATCCACATATATATTGTGGCTTAAAGGCTTCAAGTTTAGAAACTTATGATAGTAAGAAAGTATCATGAATATTTAACCTAAAGAAGAAAGGATAAATACTTATAAGCTTGATGGTAGAACGAGGGAATGGTATGTAAGGCAATATAGATTCCACTTTTGTTTTTCATGAGAATTATACTAACATCAAATGGAAAAGAGCACATGACATAGGGTGGTGCCTTAGCGGCGAGGGAAGGATTTAACTTTACATACCTTATTTCTTTATTAACTATGATAGTAATTCGAGCCCCAAGTGATTCAACCAACGAGCGTACAACCTTTATCTTACCAACCACTAATTCCTGCTATCTGAGTAATTCACTAGCTACAGAGATACCATATATGTCCGTCAATAATCTGAAGGAATGTTTAACAACTTATTTCAATACTCCTCACTTATGCCCGAAATTAATCGGACTACTTATCCAGAATTAGGAGTAAATTCTAACTCTTCCAACTTATACAATTCAACAATACATCCACCCAATTGATAGAAATCCCTAAAAAACCCCTTTTTATCAAAATTTTTCATTTTCCCTCTTTCTTTCATGACCCAACTTCAAAGAAGTAAAGCACAAATTCAGATTAAACATCCTCAAAATACTTATCCACATCAAATACATGAAAAGTGGTAAAGAATTTACCTTTGGGAATTCAATTTCAATTAAAGATTCTTCAAATCGATTCTTCAAATCCCTTGCGGCTGCCACCAAATCCTTTAGATTATATTTCTTAAGCCTAGGATATCCTTTCTCCTTTATATTTTCCTTTTCTCCTTGACCTCTTATAAGTAATTAACTTCTTTTCTCTTATTAATGCCTCAAAAGGAAAAGGGAAACAGAGAATGCAAGTTTTTGTTCCTGGAAACACGTTTCCAGTGAACTAATATTGTTTCCCCCATTCAATTTAATACTATTTTAAGGAAAAGTTATATAAAAGGCGGTCCTCATATTTCTTTATTAATATCACTAACAAATATAATATGTATATTCATATATAAGAAAGAAATATTTAATTATTTTATCCACATAGGCATCTAACAATGAGATAAATAATTATGCATACACCACCCTTCAAAACCTTAGTGTTATGACTTTCAATAGTATTAACTTAGATTCAAATTTTCCTTTTTCAAGATGCTACAGATATAAAATTTGCCTAAATCCGATAACTAGGTAAGAAGCTATGGCTATTTTAAGTTTCAGTTGTTAAACACCGTCATTCAGGCCAATAGTGCATAGCGGGGTATGTCAAAATGAAAATTTTTAGTTTCTAGTGAGGTACTGCGATACCGGCGTGTCACGCCAAAGCTTATTTTCATATTTGTCATTTTCTAGTGTACCAACGCGATCCCACCGCGTCGCGATGAGTCCAAATTTCAGAATCAAAGGGGAACTGCGATTCCACCGCATTGTGCCAAGCCCTCAGTTTCCAATTGTCTATTTCCAGGCGCCCGATGCGATCATGGCGCGTCGGGCCAAGGGTCCAGTTCGAAAAAAACTAGACAAAAATTAAATGTTTCATCCAGGGTTGAAATAGTCTTTTTCCATGATTTTATTTCGCCCAGGTGTGAGATTAAAGCCCTAAAAATATTTTAAACCATTTGTTTATTAACTTTTCCTCTAAAATCAAAGATTTTCTCTCAAGGAAACAAACCCTAGCTTCCAGAATCAAGGTCAAAACTCAAGAATTTCTTCAAGTATCTTTAAGAATTAACTATCCAAGGTATGTTAGGTGTTCATCTATGGGTCCCTTTCACCCATAGAGCCCAAGAATCCATTATTAAAACTTCAAGATTTATGATTTATGATTTCTATGCTTGGAATTGAATGTATTCATGTATTCATGTTCATGATAGTAATTGGGATCCAATGCATGTTTAATTATAAATTTCCATGAAATTAAGATAGTTATGTGGTGAATTATATTAATTGCATACTTAAACCTTGAATTTGAAATTGAATGTTGTTTTCATGATTACATGTGTTGACCATCATCATGTAAAATACTCCATGTTCCCCAAGTGTTTGCTAAAATGTCTATGTAAAGTAGATAGTGGAATCTTGACATATCATTATGTGGTCCCAATCATGTACAAGCTTATGCCTTATAAGTGTTTGATGAAATACCTTTATGAAAGAATTATGAACAAGTGTATATTGTTGTGTATCTCAAGATTAAGTGTATATCGGTTAGATGATTACCTCTCACAGTTTCAATTTCTGTCTTCAAAATAAAACTCAGTTTAGTTCTACAGAATTAGGACTATCAGATACAGTCAACCAGTATCAGTAACTCAGTTATCTGTAACTTCAGATATCAGTTACTCAATATCAGAATTTAGGACTTAGCTTCAGACAAACTTAGTCACAATATTTATTTATATGTACATTAGTGCATACTCAGTTTTATAGCAGTATTAGTTATCCATGTACTCTCATGTTCGGTTACCCTATATCATACAATCATTTATTTTACATACATATGAACCCTTGCATTCAGATTTACCTTATCTAGAATACCAGTACATTCCACGTACTGATTCATACTCTTTCTTTGCGCTATGATGTCTTATATCATAGGTTCGGATGCTCAGGTTCCAACCGTGCATAGAAAGATTCAGATTCAGTCAGCAGCAGTATATTTAGCAGTGAGTCCTTATCATTCGAGGATATTCTATTATTTCATTATTTCAGTAGGCTCAGTATTTCAGTAGATGGAGTTAGTTGGGGTACTTTCCCATTAACTCCACTTTTAGATAGTTTTATTTAGAGGCCTTTCAGACTAGTTTTTAGACAGTATTCATTTTTACAGATTGTTATTTTAGTTGACATACTTTATTTGTATTTACATATTTTGAACCTTATGACATTTCAGCCTATTTTTCTGTATTTATTACAACATCATGTTTCAGTGCTCGCAGTAGATATCAGTTCTAGGTTAGCTTATAGTCCTTCAGGGTCATAAGCACCGTGTAGCATCTGGGGTACAGACTCGGGGTGTTACAAACTAGTATCAAGGCCTAAGGTTCAACAGTGTCCTATGAAGTCTGAAAGTCGCATCTAGTAGAGTCTTATATGTGGGTGTGTAGCACACCAAACTTATGTACAGGAGGCTATGAGATATTTTAGGAAAAGTTTCCCTTATTTAAGCATTCATATCATGCGAGTGGGCATGAGTCCCAGTTAAACTCTCAGTCTAATCTATTTTTTCCTTTTGTTTACAAAACATGCCTCCTAAAAAGACTAACAAAAGAAGAACTGGGAATTAATCAGCATCTCAACCCATTCAGGAAGATCCCCTGGATAAGCATGTCTCTCATGCAGAATTCAGTGTTGCATTCACTACTCTTACCAATTCCATAGCAACTTAGAATGAATGGCCAACTGTTGTTCCAGCCAACCCAGTGGCCAATACTGCAGCAGTCAGGATTTGGGACTTCACCCAAATGAATCCTCCCCTATTCTTATGATCTATGTCTGAAGAGGATCCACAGGAGTTCCTCGATCAGGTTCAGAAAGTCACAGACATCATGGGAGTAACTTTAAATGAGAGTGCTGAGCTAGCTTCCTATCAGCTACAAGATGTAGATCATACATAGTTTAAGTAGTGGAAGGTAGATGGGGGCACAGATGCAGAGCCCTTAGAGTGGGAAGAGTTTGATACTGCCTTCCTAGATAGATTCTTTCCCTTAGAGATGAGAGAAACTAAGGTTTTAGAGTTCATCAACCTCAGCAAAGGCAGTATGAGCGTGAAAGAGTATTCCCTTAAGTTTACTCAATTAGCCAGGTATGCTCCATATTTAGTGGCAGACAGTAGGTCCAGAATGAGCAAGTTCATATCTGGGGTATCATATAGTGTGGTTAAAGAGTGTAGAACAATGATGTTAATTATGGAGATGGACATATCCAAGCTCATGGTCCATGCTCAGCAGATTAAAAAGGCTAAGATCAGAGAGAGAGAGAGAGAAAGGCAGAATAAAAGAGCTAGAATAGGTAGCTTCAATTTTAATCAGCCTAAGTCAGAGGGTAGAAACCGTTCCTAATTTTTCCCAAAATCTTCAGTTTCAGTTCTGTCCTCAGCTAGTGCTCTAGTACCTAAGTTCAAAAATGGTAACAAAGATAAGGCGCCAGGCTCTAAATCTCAAGGTAGTGTCAGCAATGCTCGAACAAATCCTCTATGTCAGCAATGTGGCAAGAACTATCAGGGTGTCTGCAGAGCTTGCAGTGTTTTTTGTTTCAGGTGTGGCAAGCCAGGCCACAGAGTCAGAGATTATCCTCAGTTAAGTTCTCAGGGTTAATATAATCGTTCTTCATCTCACTCAGGTGGTCCGAATCAGTAGGGTGCTGCTTTCAGTGCCACCAGTGGGAAACGCCCAAATAGGCTTTATGTACTTCAGTCCAAACAAGATCAGGAAACTTCTCCTGATGTGGTCACTGGTACATTACAGATCTTCCATTTACATGTTTATGCCTTACTAGATTTAGGAGCTTCTTTATCTTTCGTAACTTCTTATATAGCCGTTACCTTCGGAGTCAGTCCATAAATCCTTAGATAGTAAATGAATTCTCAGATGTATTTCCCGAAGATCTTCCTGGAAAGACAATAGACTTTGGAATAGACCTTCTTCCAGATACTTAACCCATATCTATTCCGCCATACAGAATAGCACCATCAAAACTCAGAGAGTTAAAAGAACAGTTAAATGATCTCCTAGATAAGGGATTCATCAGGCCTAGTGTTTCCCCGTGGGGCGCACCAGTTCTATTTATGCGTAAGAAAGATGGTTCTCTTAAAATATGTATAGACTACTATCAGTTGAACAAAGTCACCATCAAGAATAAATATTCACTTTCTACAAGCGATGATTTGTTTGACCAACTTCAGGGAGATAATTATTTTTTTAAGATAGACCTTAAATCAGGCTATTATCAGCTCAGAGTCAGAGAATGTGACATTCCAAAAATAGCTTTCCAAACTCGGTATGGTCAATTTGAATTTCTTGCCATGTCATTTGGTCTTACAAATGCCCTAAAAGCTTTCATGGACTTGATGAATCGAGTGTTCAAGAAGTACTTAGACAGGTTTGTTGGAGTCTTCATTGATGACATTCTTGTCAATTCTCATAGAAAGAACGATCATGCAGAACACGACAAAATCGTACTTCAGACTCTTAAAACCCATCAGTTGTTCGCCAAGTTAAGTAAGTGCAAATTTTGGATAAGGTCAGTAACTTTCCTTGGTCATATTATTTCCAATGATGGCATTAGAGTTGATTCTCAAAAGACCAAAGCGGTGAAAAACTGGCCTAGACCCATCTCTCCATCAGATATCAGGAGTTTCTTGGGTTTAGCTGGTTATTACCATTGGTTTGTTGAAGGGTTTTCATCTATTGCATTCCCTATGTCCAGATTGACTCAGAAGAAAGTTCAGTTTCAGTGGTCAGATTCCTACGAGAAGAGTTTTTAAGAGCTAAAGACTCGACTTACCTCAGCCCCAGTTTTGACTCTACCAGATGGTTCAGATGGGTTTTTTGTGTACTGTGATGCATCTAGAGTAGGTTTGGGTTGTGTTCTCATGAAAAGTGGTAAGCTCATAGCCTACACCTCTAAATATCTTAAGCCCCATGAGAAGAATTATCCGACTCATGATCTCGAATTAGCAACTGTAGTGTTTGCCTTAAAGATTTAGAGGCACTATCTGTATGGGGTGCATGCAGATGTGTTTATAGATCACAAGATCTTGCAGTATGTTTTTTCTCAGAAAGATTTAAATTTGTGTTAAAGAAGGTGGTTAGAGATATTAAAAAATTATGACATGAGTTTTCTTTATCATCCGGGCAAGGCCAATATAGTGTTTGATGCTCTCAGTAGACTATCTATAGGTAGTGTTACTCATGTTGAGGATGATAAGAAGACGTTAGTTCAATAAGTTCATCAGCTTGCCCGACTAGTTGTCTGCTTAGTCGATTCAGCAGAAGGTAGTGTATAAGTACAAAATAGTTTTGAATTTCTCTAGTTTTTTAGGTGAAAGAAAAATAGGATAGAGATCCCAGTCTTGTTAAGCTGAAAGGAGTCAGTCAGAGATCGGAAAGTAGAGGTTTTCTCCTAAGGTGGAGATGGTGTTTTGTGTTGCCAGGGTTGGCTATGTGTGCCAGGTGTGGACAACTTAAGGCAACTAATTCTTGCAGAAGCGCATGGTGCGCGTTACTCTATTCATCCAGGGTCCACTAAGATGTACCATGATTTGTGGGTGATCTATTGGTGGAGTGGGATAAAGAGGGATATTGCAAAATTCGTACCTAAATGCTCTACATGTTAGCAAGTTAGGATTGAGCACCAGAAGCCTAGAGGGTCCATGCAGAAGTTCAGCATTCCCACATGGAAATGGGAAGAAGTGAACATAGACTTTGAGATGGGTTTGCCTCATACTCATCGTTAGCGTGATTCTATATGGGTTATCATAGACAGGATGACCAAATCAGCTCATTTTTTGCCAGTTGATACCTCTTATTCAGTTGAGTACTATGCCAAACTCTACATCAGGGAGTTGGTCAAGTTACATGGAGTCCTAGTATCTATTATCTTAGATAGAGGTACCCAGTTTACCTCTTATTTCTGGAAAGCATTCCAAAAGGATCTTGGTACCCAAGTTTATCTTAGTACAGCCTTTCACCATCAGACAGATGGTCAAGCAGAAAGGACTATTAGACTCTAGAAGATAGCTAAGAGCATGCGTTGTTAATTTTAAGGGTAGTTGGGATGCCCACTTTCCTTTGATCGAGTTCGCATCTAATAACACCTATCATTCCAGTATTCAGCTGGCTCTATTTGAGGCTCTCTATGGCAGGAGATGCAGATTGGTTGGTTTGAGGTAGCTGAGGCTGCAGTAGTAGGTCCTGACCTAGTGTTTTATGCCTTAGAGAAGGTTTAGTTGATCAGAGAAAGACTTAGGGTTGCCTAGAGCCGACAGAAATAGTATGCAGATATGAGGAAAAAGGATTTTGAGTTTGAGATTTATGATTTTGTGTACTTAAAAATCTCTCCCATGAAAAGAGTAAAAAGGTTCGGCAAGAAGGGAAAGCTCAGTCCCCGATATATCGGTCCTTACAATATTCTCAGCCGTTTTGGAAAGGTAGCTTATGAGCTTGAGTTGCCTTCAGATCTAGTCTCAGTGCATCCAATATTCCATGTCTCCTTCCTAAAGAAATGCATTAGAGACCTAGCAGTTATAGTTCCTTTAGAGGATGTAAATATTCAGAATGATCTCTCTTTCGAAGAGGTTCCAGTCCATATCCTCGATCATCAGATTTGCAAATTGAGGAACAAAGAAGTTTCCTTAGTCAAAGTTCTTTGGCGGAATCAGTCCGTAGAGGGAGCTAATTTGGTATCAGAAGCAGATATGTGGGCCAAGTATCCTCACCTCTTCTCCACAACCTCAGATCTAGCTTAAGGTAACAGTCTTTCTTAGTTTTACTCAATTTCATGTTCAGCTGTAATTATAACTTGGTATCCATTACCATTGCATATTCAGTCATGCATTCATGAATCAGTTCAGACATGTACTCATGCATCAGATATGCATGTTTAGTATGAAAATTCAGCTTATTAGTATCTTCAGTCATGTATTCCATGCATCAGATATGCATGTTTAGTGTACAAACTCAGTTTGTCAGTAGTTCAGTCATGTAGTCATGCTTCAGATATAAATGTTCAGTGTGTCAACTAAGTCTGTCAGTGTTTCTCAGCTTAATCAGTCTTATTCGAGGACGAATGTTCCCAAGAGAGAGATATTATAATACCCCGTATTTCCCTAGCCTAAATTAACTCTCAATCTATGAGTTATCTAATATAAAAAATTTTAAATACTCAGTATTTTTTAGTCTAGATCCTGCTATTACGTAGGAAATTCAATTAGCTTTCCAACGATATAAAATTTGCCTAAATCTTATAACCAGGTAAGAAGCTATGGCTATTTTAAGTTTCAGTTGTTAAACACCATCATTCAGGCCAGTAGCGCATCGCGGAGTATGTCAAAATGGAAATTGTCAGTTTCCAGTGAGGTACTGTGATACCGGCGTGTCACTCCAAAGCTTATTTTCATATTTGTCAATTTTCAATGTATCAACGCGATCCCACCTCGTCGCAATTAGTCCAAATTTCAGAATCAAAGGGGAACCGCGATTCCATCGCATTGTGCCAAGCCCTCATTTCCCAATATTCTATTTCCAGTGGCCCGATGCGATCATGGAGCATCGTGCCAAGGTGCCAGTTCGGAAAAAATTTGACAAAAATTAAATGTTTCATCCAGGGTTGAAACAGTCTTTTTCCATGATTTTATTCCGCCCAGGTGTGACATTAAAGCCCTAAAAAATGTTTTAAACCATTTATTTATTAACTTTTTCCCCAAAATCAATGCATTCTCTCTCAAGGAAACAAACCCTAGCTTCAAGAATCAAGGTTAAAAATCAAGAATTTCTTCAAGCACCTTTAAGAATTAACTTTTCAAGGTATGTTAGGTGTTCATCTATGGGTCCCTTTCACCCATAGAGCCCAATAATCCATTTTTAAAACTTCAAGATTTATGATTTATGATTTTCATGCTTGAAATTGAATGTATTCATGTTCATGATAGTAATTGGGATCCAATGCATGTTTAATTATAAATTTTCATGAAATTAAGATAGTTAAGTGGTGAATTATATGAATTGCATGCTTAACCCTTGAATTTGAAATTGAATGTTGTATTCATGATTACATGTGTTGATCATCATTATGTGAAATACTCCATGTTCCCCAAGTGTTTGATAAAATGTCTATGTAAAGTAGATATTGGAATCTTGAAATGTCATTATGCGGTCCCAATCATGTACAAGCTTATGCCTTATAAGTGTTTGATGAAATACCTTTATGAATGAATTATGGACAAGTGTATATTGTTGGGTATCTCAAGATCATGTTATGCTATATTTTTCATGCTATTGAGCCCTGGGGGTATTTAATACCCAATAATTTAGCTGTGTATCTAGAGCCAGTGTTAGTTACAGAATAGTATTAGTCATGTCACGATCAGTAGTACTCTCAGTCAATTACAGAACTTAGCAGAACTCAGTCAGTTACAAAACTTAGGAAAACTCAGTAAACTCTGTATCAGTCCAGTCTAGTTCAGTATTCTCAGTTCAGTGTCTTTCGGTTGGGAGTAGGATTCAGTATTGAGTGAACCCAAGGATGGGAGCTCACCTGCCAATAGAGAGTGTGACCCTAAGAAGCAATCCTGGCATTCCAGAACTACATAGCTAGCGTAGGTAGAGACATCAACCTGCTAGTTGAGGGTTGATGAGGTGTTTTAACCTGCCAGATGAAGGTTCCACCGTTCTCGTCAAAGTACCTTCCAGGTGAGGGTAACTCTCAACTTATCTTTACTCATGGCACAATACTGACACCCTTCCAATTGGGGTTACAGATTAGACCCCAACTCAGTTATCTTATCTTATTTGAGATATGTCGATTAGATAATTACCTCCCATAATTTCAGTCTCAGTCTTCAAAATAGAACTCAGTTTAGTTCTACAGAATCAGGACTGTCAGATACAGTCAACTAGTATTAGTAACTCAGTTATCAGTAACTTTAGATATCAGTTACTCAGTATCAGAATTTAGGACTTAGCTTCAGACAAGATTAGTCACAGTGTTTATTTATATGTACATTAGTGCATACACATTTTTTACAGCAATATCAGTTATCCACGTACTCTCATGTTCGGTTACCCTATATCATACAGTCATTTATTTTTTATGCATATGAACCCTTGCATTCAGCCTTAACTCATCTAGTATACCAGTACATTCCACGTACTGACGCACACTCTTTCTTTACTTTATGATGTTTTATATCATAGGTTCGGACGCTCAGGTTCCTGACTGTGCATAGACAAATTCAGATTCAATCAGCAGTAGTAGATTTAGCAGTGAGTCCTCATCATTTGTGGATATTCTATTATTTTATTATTTTAGTAGACTCAATATTTCAGTAGATGGAGTTAGTTGGGGGACTGTCCCATGAACTCCACTTTCAGACAGTTTCAGTTAGAGGCCTTCCAAATTAGTTTTCAGACAGTATTCAGTTTTACAGATTATTATTTCAGTTGACACACTTTATCAGTATTTACAGATTTTAAACCTTATGGATTTTCAGCATTTATTACAGTATCATGTTTCAGTGCTCACAGCAGATATCAGTCATGGGTTAGCTTGTGGTCCTTCAGGATCGTAAGCACCGTGTAACATCCGAGGTACAGACTCGGAGCATCAAAGAAGCTGTTCAGGACCTACTTCAAAATCTACCACAACTAATGGGGTCACATAAGAGAAACTTGACCCAGGGTCTAACAACACTTAAACATCAAGATAAAAGATACGAAGCATACCAGTAACAACATCTGATGAATCTTCCTGCTCCTGACAGAATGTTAAATTATAAAACTAATTCTGGCGCTGATGGCCGCCAGTACTGGATGATGATTCCTGAGGAGGGACTGGACAACCTAGAGGGGCTGGTGCGCTAGTAGCCTGAGTCTGGGGATGAACATCCCTATTTTCCTACTTAGCATGCAAACGCTCTTTGATTCCATGTCCCAACTTACCATAACCATAACAACCTTTCTGTCCTAACAAGCACTCACCAGGATGATTCTTACCACATTTAGCACATGGAGGATAACTGGGTTTTCTACTCATACTATTCTAAGACCTTGATATAGAAGTCTTACCCTATTTTTCTTGCCTAGCTCTGGGGGCAGGAGAACTGGCTGAAGATTGCGCTGGCATAGATGAATGATTCTGAAACTGTAAATAATTTCCCCCTCCATACTTTATTTGGCCTTACTCAAACTACTCGATTCTAGCCTTTTTATTTTCTCTCTTTTTTTCTTTCAATTTTTCTGACTCAATTTGTTGGGCATGAATTATCAACCTAGCAAGATCTATGTCCCCAATAAGAATAGTAGTCCTACACTCCTTGACTACCAAACCAGATACTCTAGTAACAAACTTACTCATACTCGCCCTAGGTTCAGCCATCGTATTAGGGGAAAACATAGACAACTGGTTGAACTTAAGTCAGTACTCTTTCACTATCATCGAGCCCTGTCTCAGGATCACAAACTACTCTACCTTAGCTTCTCTCATTTCATGCGGAAAGAACCTATCTAGAAACGTATCCTGAAATACCTGCCAACTCATAGGAGTTGCATTCTCATCTCTACCATTCTTCCACATAACCACCCAATCATACGCTGCACCCTTCAATCTATAGGATGCCAAATCTACACTCTCCTTTTCAAAAACATACATAATCTGGGTGATCTTTTTCACCTTATAAAAATAAAGTTGTGGGTCTTCACCTGCTTTTGACCCGACGAACTCTGGTGGATTAATTCTCATGAAGTCTCGGATTTTACCTGCTGCTAAATCACTATTTTACTGAAGTGGGACTGCTGCCTAATGGTTTCCCTGAATATTGGAAGTCACATCTTGGACCAACGCTTGAAAAACAACTCAAAATTCAGTAAGGGATACATTCTCATTCAGAGGGTCAGCAGACTGGGGTGGCTGGTTATTATTTTTGTGTGTGTTAGCTCAACGAGGAGGCATATTTAATTGTCACGTAAGAACATGAGTTAAAAATAGATAGAGATATTGTAAGCATGATAGATCATGAAAGAAAGAGATGATTTTCTAAAATATCCCGTAGCCTCTTGCTCATAAATGTGGTGCGCTTCACACCCATAATCAAGACTCTACGTAATACGGCTTGTCTGACTCTCTAGGACTCTTATAACCTTAGGATCTGATATCAAGTTTGTAACACCCCAAAACCGGGTTCCAAGACATCACACGATGCTCAAGACTACGAGTAGCCTTAAGCTAACCCTGTAAGGCATCTACTAAATCCAAAACTCATAATAGGGAAGTATAGAATATAATCAAGATAAAATGCAAAATTTTATATGAGCTAAGCTAAAACTGTCTGAATATAATATCTGAAAAATGCTAAACTCAAGAGTCTAATCAATCAATACTGAAAATTTGAATTATATCTAGCAGTCTGACAAACCTCTACTACTAATTCTAGAGAGTCACTGGGACAAACCCCCAGCTGACTCAAACTATCTGAAAATACTGAATCATCTATACTAATAAGATAAAAAACTGAATGACTAAGTCCCTAAACTATGAGGACTCACCAACTATCGAGATGTAGATGGAGATGCTCGAAATTACTTACACTGCTGAAACTAAGCACCTGAACCTACATTATGAGATAATGTAGCACATAGACGTATATATGGATCAATACTTCTGGATTTTACTGAGTATATAGGGGTGAATGCACAAGTAAATCAATATTTCAATATTATTATAAATTTGTAAAAGCATGAATACTAAATGTAGATGACTCACATAAGTTGAAATATCTAAAAACTGAAAATCATAATCATAAATAGCAAAACATGTTGTATAGATCTAGTGAGTCATAACATTTAGTTTCTAAAAGATATACTTGTATTCTATTTTTAAATCATGTTGTCTAAGTGTAGAAATGACTCACTTTTATATCTAAAATCTGAAATTTGTAACTAATGCCTCATATAAAGCAATATCTAAATAAAATTTGTGAGCCTTTACACTTAGTTTCTAAAAGCTTCTGTAAGCTTTAGGGAAATACTTTTAAAAACTATTTTGTAAGTATTTATTGTTAGGGAGGTTCTTCTAACCAACATACACTATGTGAGTTATCATAGTGTCTAACATTTAGTTTCCTTATGGGAAAACCTCACGTTGGGGAGAGGTGTCATACTCTTACCAAAGATTATAGCCTAATCTAAGTGATCACATCTGTATCTGTCATCCATATAAAAATGGGAATAATCTGATAATCTGAACCTATGTTGGCTCATAGTTCAGGGGAATGTGAACATACCCAACTTGTTGCTAAATACTACTCCTTTTAATCCGTATTCTCATTCTGTTGGAAATCTACTTTTAAAACTAATATAAGGGTTTACAATGAAAATCTCTTGTAAATTTATTTACTGTAAACTATAGCTAAATTTATAAAGTGGATTCTATATCTAAGCTGAGATCAAAAGATTGAATCTTTAAAATCTTAATATAACAAGTCAAGGATGCTTAAAAGCATAATCTTATTGAAACAACAACATTCAAACTAGGGCTAATAACCCATGCATCTATTTCATATCAAATCATTATAAAATTCATGCTAACTAATGAAAATATCGATAATTCAATTTTAAACCTAGAAATTACAGCAATATGCATGAAAATACGAAAGTAGTCATGCAATTCAATACCTAAATCACTTAAAATCTCATAATCTTCAAATAGTAATATTTGGGTATGAACCCTAAATTGAAATTCATGGGTAATCATACAAAATCATGTAACTTTGTAAATAAAAAACTAGTTTTGGCCACAAGGATGTAAGAATTATCCTTGTTGAAACCCCACTTACCTTAATTGATGATTAGATGAAGAAACTTGAATTTTGAATCCCTATTTGTTCTTGAAGATAGATTCTTGAAGTTCTTGAATTTGGAATCTTTAATTTTGAGCTATCTTGGAAAAAGAATGGTGAAATTTTAGATTTCTTGGATATGGAGGTTTGATGTTCTAGGGTTTCTTTGAGAGAAAGTTGATGAAAAGTGAGCATAATAGGCTTAGAATAGGCTTAATACTCTATTATTCACGATTTGGGTGCTTGAGAAAAGTCCAATTTGGCCTTTAAAAATTTTACTTGGAATTGGAAAAATCTCGATTTTGCCACCCACCGCGACGCGCCACTATCGCAGTGGCTTACTAGAAAAGGGACAATTGCCATTTTGGCCTCAAGCGCGACGCGGTGAAATCACGTTGTGTCACTGGAAAAGGGATGAGTGACATTTTGTACTCCACCGCGACGCGATGTCTGTCAAATTGAGAATTTTGGCGTGACCCGAGCTAACATGATGAGCTACTAGAATGGGACGAACAGGAACTGGAGCTTCACCGTGATGTGGTCCAATAGCGGTGCCTCACTGAAATCGGACAATTGCAAATTTGTCCTTCACCGCGACATGGTGCTTATCGCAGTGCCTTGCTGTTTTCACTAAAATTGCCATAACTTCTTAACCGAGTATCGAATTGAGGCAAAATTGGTATCGTTGGAAAGCTAAGCCAATTATCTACACATTAATGGGTATAGATTTTGAAAATTTTATATGTATCAAGAGTTATTCATTTTCAAAGTTGTCCCTTAACATTCTAGGAGCTAAGATGGGCTAGGAAAAGTATGGGTATTACAGAAATTAAGGCTGCAATATTTAGCATAAAAGATACTAAGAGTCCAGGTCCAGATGGATATAGTAGTGGATTTTATAAAGCTGCTTGGATCATAGTGAGTGCTGATGTTTGTAATGCTGGAAAGGATTTCTACAGGAAAGATAAATTGTTGAAATAAGTTAATCCCACAATGATCACTATTATTCCTAAAGTAAAGAATCCTATAAGTGTTGGCCAGTATAGACCAATAGCCTGCTGCGATGGATATATAAGTGTATGTCCAAGATTTTATTCAGTAGACTTGGCAAGGTGCTACCTGGTATTGTCAATCCCAACCAGGCAGACTTTGTCAAGGAAAAATCCTTAATCCACAATGTATTAATGTGCCATGACTTCTTGAGGCACTACAATAGGAAGACTAGTCCACGATGCCTAATAAAGATAGATTTGAGGAAAGCATACAATTTGGTACATTGGGAGTTTATCAGGGAGATGCTTAAAGGGTATGGATTTCTTTCTAAATTTTGTATGTTTATTTCGACTTATATCACTACAACTAGCTTCTCAGTGAAAGTAAATGAAGAAGGGAAGGGGTTCTTTACGGGAAAGAGAGGTTTGAGACAAAGTGATCCAATTCCACTCCTCTTATTTGTATTAATGATGAAATACCTCTCTAGAGTGTTAAGTATGATGAGTAAACTGTCAGACTTCAGATATCATCTTCTGTGCAAAGAATTAAAGCTTACACACCTGATTTTTGCCGATGACCTGATGATATTTTACAAGGGCCAGGAAACATCAGTTAAGAGAATTATAAAGGCTCTTAATCACTTTTCACACACTACAGGATTGTTAGCAAATTCAGATAAATCTAATCTCTATATTGCAGGAGTAAAGGATGGAGTTAAGGAATCTATCTTAGCAAGTATAGGATTTACTTTGGGATCATTTCTAATGAGGTATTAGGGGCTACCATTATCTCCTAAAAAATGGATCAAACTTGATTGTCATCAGTTTTGCATGAAGATAACTGAAAATATAAAAGCTATCAAAGTTCAGGTAATAAATTCCATACTATTCTCGCTATACAACTTTTGAGGCTTTGTGTTCATCTTGCCTCAAAGTATTCTCAAGGAGGTATATAAGAACTTTTGGGATTGTTGTCTTGAGCAACTGCTGAAACTTGTTGTTGTGGTTGAATTGCTTCTTCACCATCAAGGAAAATTATAATTTGTTCTCCCATAGCATTTTTGTTCCATAACCAAAATTGATTTCATCAAAGATTACATCTCGACGAATTAATATTTTCTTATTGTTAGGATTATAAAGCTTGTATGCTTTTGATTGATTACTAACACCGAGAAAAATGTATTTCTCTCCCTTGTTGTCTAGTTTTTTTCTCTTTTGATTAGGAATATGGGCATATGCAATGCATCAAAATATTCTGAAGTGATCTACGACTGGTCGTTTTTTTGCTTCATGTTCCCTCTGGAGTCATATTCTTAACCGCAAATGTGGGGCATCTATTCAGGGTGTAAATACTCCAATTCACTGCTTTAGGACAAAAACTTCTTGAAATATCACGGCTTGTCAAAATGCTCCGCACTATTTTCATAATAGTACGATATTTCCTTTCACAAACTCCATTTTATTGGGGCGAGTAGGCAATTGTAAGTTGCCTCTTGATTCCATGAAGCTCACAAAAATTTGCAAATTCATGTGAGTTATATTCTCCCCCACGATCTGAGCGAAAAACTTTTATTGGACTACCAATCTCTTTTTTCAACAAGTACTTTAAAGTTTTTAAAAGCTTCAAATTTTATCTACAAAAAATATACCCAAATTTTTCGAGTAAAATAATCAATGAAGGTAATTATGTAGATTTTACCTCCATTAGAAGATGGTGTTATCGGTCCACAAATATTAGAATGGAAGTTCAAGTGTCTTCTTTTCTCTCCATGAACCTTTTGTGGAAAATAGTTGCAAGACTGTTTGCTAACCACACACTCTTCATAAATTTCAGATGGAGATAAAATTTGAGGAAGACCAATCACCGTATTCTTTGTTGCAAGGTTCTTAGTCCAGCAAAATTAAGATGCCTAAACTGAAAATGCCACAACCAGGCATTATCTCCTTATTTTTCTAAGAATCATGATGTTGTATATTATTGAAATAGAGAGGAAATACTCTGTTTGCTCTCATTTTAAATTGAGCAATTAAGTCCAAACTGTCATCTTGAATTTGACAAAATCCATTTTTAATCAATCTTATACCCTTTCTCTTGCAATTGATCGAGACTCGAAAGATTTGACGTCAACTTTGGAACATAAAGGACATCAGAGATTATTTGAGCAATATTCCTTTTAGGTTGAATTGTTACCTGTCCTTTTCCCATGGTAGCAACTTTTGAATTATTTCTGAACTTCACAAAATCTTGATATGACTCATCTAATGTGGAGAAAGTTTACTTGTTTCCGCACATATAATTGCTGCAACCAATGTCTAAGTACAGATATTCTGCTAAATTTCCTCTGTCACCTGTTCCTTCTCCTTCTAGGACATTAACAAGGAGATCTCTTCTTCCTTTTCTGCAAAATTAGGTTGCCTTCCACCATCTCTATTTAAGTTAGTTCTACATTCTGATTTATAGTGTCTATACCTGTGACATCTGTAGCATTCAACCTTTGTCTTGTCTAATGATTTCAGCTTACAATGACCTTAATTATTGTCGTTGTTAAGATTTCTCCCTTCCTTGAGAATTTTAAGAAATTTCTTCAAATTTCTTGTGCGAGTGCCTCTTTTTCTCTTCCCCTTCCTTTTTCGCGACCTCCACCTTTTGACAGATGGTAGTTGGATGAGAGAAGATCTTGTTCATCATAACTTTGTTGATACATTTTATTCCCATGAATCAACAATGAACTCTATAATTCATTAATTGAAAGTTCATTAGTTTTTTTTATTCCTCAATTGAACAAACAACAAAGTTGAATTTTGATGTCATAGAGTGAAGGATCTTTTCTATAGTGGTGAAATCTTCAATTTTTTCACCATGAATCCGCATCTTATTTTCTATTGGCATATTCCTTGAGAAGTAATTTGAGATTTATTCGACTATCTTCATTTGGAAAGTCTCAAAATCAGTGCGAAGTGTTTGCAATAGTGCCTTTTTTTCCTTTGTTGTTCCCTGATACTTCCTCTTGATGAAATCCCATATTTGTTTGGAAGTATCCTTGAAAAGAATAGTTTCAAGTATTGAGTGATCAATAGCTTGATAATTCTTTGCCTTGAGATCTTTCAACCTAGACTGTCCAGCTTTGTTTTTTGTGCTTCTGACAAAGCAGTACCAGTCACTGGCGTTTGCATACCAATACTGACAACAAACAAAACCCCTTGGACCTAAGGACATTCTTCATCAACATTATCCAATGGTCGTAATGACCATCAAAGTGGGGAATAGCAGGCTGAATAACGTTTTCATAGGTCATCATTATTGCTGCAATAGTACTGCTAAAGAAACTCTCAATAAGCAGTAGCCAACACTTACACTCTATCTGAGGAACTGTCTTTCTGGCTTGGATACCAAATAATACAAAATATTCAGTAGAAAGATAGAGAAAATAACTAAAGAATCGAGCAAATATAATCTTATTGTACTGATGCAAGCTGTCTTTATACAAGTGAGTTACAACGGCTAAGAAAAGAAAAATAGAAACCAATGTAACTAACAGCTAAATTGTTAAAGATAAAATATTCTACTCAGTTGCCTACTGCAATCAAACTTTTGAACGCCTTCGTTGTTCCTTGATACTCCTTCTTCATGGAATCCCATATTTGTTTAGAAGTATTCTTGCAAAGAATAGTTTCAAGTATTGAGCGATCAATAGCTTGAAAAAGATAATTCTTTTCCTTGAGATCTTTCAACCTTAGACTGTCCAACTCTGTTTTTTATGCTTTTGACAAAGCAGTACCATCCACTAGCGCTTGTGTACCAATACTGATAACAAACAAAACTCCTTGGACCTAAGGACATTCTCCATTAACATGCTCCAATGGTCGTAATGACCATCGAAGCGGGGAATAATGGGCTAAATAAAGTTCTCAGAGGTCATTATTGTTGCTGCAATAGTACTGCTAAAGAAACTCTCAATAAGCAGTAGAGTGAACACTTACACTCGATCTGAGGGACTCTCTTTCTGGCTTGGATACTAAATGATACAAAATATTCAGTAGAAAGACAGAAAAATAACAAAAAAATCGAGCAAGAATAATTTTATTGTACTGTTGCAAGCTTTCTTTATACAAGTGAGTTACAACGGCTAAGTAAAGAAAAAAATAGGAACCAACGTAACTGATAGCTAAACAATTGCTAAATAGTTAAAGATAAAATATTCTACTCAGTTGCCTACTACAAATCAAACTCTTGAAACAAAACTACACCTAAGAAATAGAAATCTACTGCCAATAAGTCCTATAAACTATGATGGCAGACAACAAACTAAGATATATCACGTGTTTCAACACTATTACTTTTTTACCATCTGTTTGATATGTTTTTCCTTCAGCAAAGGGTCTATTTGAAACAACCTCTCTACATTCTAAGGTAGGAATAATAAAGTCTTCATATGTTTTACCCGCTCCAGACCCAGTGTTATTTACCAATATGCAATCTGTTGCGTATCAGTTGACATGTCTAGTATTGTATATGTACCATGTATCAATTATATGAGTCTCTGTTGTGCATCAGAACTAACTTTGATTTTCTGTTATTAAAAAAAATGGATAGATTGACTCATTTTCTTTCATCTAGTTTTCCTGTGTCTATCCCTCTTGCTGCTAAATCTTCCTTCTACGTCATGAGATCATCAAGTAGAAGAAAAGGTATTATTACTACTGCTAATCATCAAAGTGTTTCCAAGGATTCCTCTAAGTCTGAAAAATCATTGAGGATAAATATTTTGCCATCAAAGAAATATGAGCTCTCCAACTGAAAACGTAAAAGTACGATAGTTTGCAAAGCATTGTGAGGATCAAAAAAGCAGAAACACTGTTTTCTAAGCAAAATAGACATAATGCAGTTGTTAATTGTCAGCTATGTTTCTCAAAATCTCGATGGTTGCATGTCAGGTTTTTGGAGAACCTAACACAGATACATAACATTCTTAAAGTGTCCGAGCAACACAGATCGTCAGTACTTTCAATGTCTTTCCACTTGTTAAGAAAGATGATGAATCCATAGCATATCACAGCATATGTTTTGTTGATAGCAAATACAAAATTCACATGTAAATGTTTATAAACTTTTGAACAAACACATCGAAATTCACCTAAATTTGACACAAATTTTTACTTTGGCACGTAAACTAGAAGTTGTTCATTTTTGGTACCTCAACTAGCATTCCCGAGTGTCATTTTGACACTTTTTGCACAATCAGTAAACATATAGATTGCACGTGTATTACACGCGCTCTAACGTATAAGGGGATCAATTATAAGAGGATATTTGTCATTTTTATCAAAATAATTTTTATATAATTAATTTAAATAAAAATAAGTTATAACCCTACCCACACCCTATATCATCTTCCTCAACCATCCAACCCCACCCCATATCATCTTCCTCAACCACCCCACCCTCAAATCGTAGAGTTGTCAATACGGGTCGGTCCAGCCCATTCAGGCTAGCCCACACAGGCTTTGGAGTTTGACGGAGCAAGTGGGGTTGGCCTATCAAGATCACGGGCCAAAAAACAGTAAGTCCAACCGATCATTGTGTGGGTTGCGGGCCTCCATGGATAAGCCCACTTTTAAAGTATATTGTTTTATCATCATAATTTAATTTTCAAAATGTTAATTATGTAAATATTTATAATATAATATTACATGAAGTTACTACTAGTTAATCAAGTCTCAAATTTACAAAAAAATAATAATAATCTACGAAATTAAATAACTTTTGACATGATACTAAATTCAAACTAAATAGAGATGTTGATAAATAAACTAAACAGTTAGTGAATAATATAACTAGATAATAGCAATATTAACCTAATTTTGTTTCAATTTATCATAATAAAACACAAAAAATGTCAATATTTAATTCATTGAAAATGAAAATGAACTCCTAAAAAAAAACTCTCATGACACTTATGACATATTCAGCACCGCCACATCATCTTCATCAAATATATCTAATTTCTTAAAAAAATTAATATTTTATATTTTAATTATTTATAGATTTTATAAATATATTAATATTTTAAATATCTATGATGATTTAAATAGACTAAATTTGAACTCTTTTTGTTATTTTTTTTTTGGGGGAACCACTAAGCATAGCTTAGTTAGAATATTTTATTACTAACTAAAATAATCCTTTTGTTATTCTTAGTACTGTATTCTATTTTTTAATTATTTTTTGTTTGATCTATGGGCCAGCCCAACCTATATTGCTCAAGCACCACGGGCCAACAGATTTATTTGGGCCGATATAAAAATCATGTTTTTAAATGGGTTATAAAAATCGTGGCTCAATCCTATTAAATTACAGGCTGGTACGGGCTAGCCCAACTGACCTGGCCCATATTGACAGCTCTATGAAATCGTCTGTCGCCACCCCACCCCCAAATTGTCTTCTCCCACCTTTCCTCTCCCCCACCCACCATCTCCAAACCCCGCTGCAACAACCCCTCCCCCAGCCCTGCCCACCCACCCAATCCAAATGCTGCCTCTAGCCCCCGCCACCACAATCATCTTCTCCAAACACCGGCTCCAGTCATCCCTCCCCCCTCCCTCCTAACCCTCAAACTCAATCATCTTCTTCAAATATTTCAGCAATTGTGCAATTTTCGTCCACTAACCTTGTAGAGTTTGGTTTCTAATTGTTATTTGGAGCCACAACATTATCCCTTTTAAGCAAATTTGAGAGGAGTTAAATTTTAGAGTTAACATGAAAGAATGAATAATGCCAAATGTAATTTGATTGTGAAAATTTTCTCCAATTGTGAAGTCTCAACAAATTTTTAACAGATTTTGTTAAAAATTAATTCTTAATAGATTTTTTTTTTTGAAAAAAAATGATTGTGCATTCAAAGGTAATTGAAGAATTTTTTTTAGTTATGGAGGGTTGGTATTGTTGGGTGGGAATAGGAGGTGACACAATGATGAACATTGGAGAAGACGACTGAGAGTGGGGGAGCGAGCGGGGGGTGGGGGTGGACTAGAGAAGACAAATTTGGTGGGGATGAGGTTTTTTATAATTATTTGGGTTAAGCAATTTTTTCTTGGTGGTGTTTTTCATTTTAATTTATTTTAGATTATTTTTCTGGAAGAAAAAAATACTTACCACATTCGATACTAGATCAAATTAATAAATGATATCAATTTTATTTATATGAGTGGATTTCTATAAATTATATGACTAGTTATTATTCAATTTTAGGTTCAATTTTATAAATTATATGACTAGTTAAATCAATTTTATAAATTATATAACTAGTTACATCTTTATTTTAGATTCAATTTAGTTACTATTCACCCAACTAAATCATTAAATTAAATATTATTTGCAAACCTAATTCGTATGAAAGAGGATGAATTCCTAAATGTGTATATGATTTTTAAATCTCTTTCAATAATTTTCATCATTAAATAAATTTAAAATTGATAAAAACGGTGGATAAAAATGAAGAAGAAGGTATAAATTAATGGGAGTGAGTTAATATATTGCTTGTGGGCTAATTTGGATGCTATATCGGTCGAAAAGTACCTTCCACTCGCCTTCAGGTAAGTGTAATACACACACTATATCAGCTGTGCAAAAATCGTCAAAATAATATAGTTGGACGTTAATTAAGGTGCTTAAAATGAATAATATCAAACTTAGATATCAAAATAAAAAATCATGTTAAATTAAGATGTTTATCGATGTGTTTGACCTAAATTTTGTGATGAGCATCCCTTCTTAGACCATTATTTCAGTCCATGCACTTTATATCAGCCTATGCTGATTGAACTCTTTATAAGTGAAATTTTCGAAAAGTAATGCATTTTTATTGTACTTTCACATTTATCGAAAGAGGATCCTAAAATGCTAAATAATCTAATTACGATAATATCTAATTTTTATCCCATTTACTTTCTGGTAAACAATTATATCTACATAAATTAGTTTCTTCTCCTGTGTCTATCATAGGCTATAATATCTACTGTAATATCCTTCTACTACTATCTTCATTAATACATATATTTTCATTTTATGTTAAAGCTCTTCTTAAGAATAATTTCTCTCTGTTATATGTTATAGTTAATTGTGTATGTTCTCATTAAAAGAAATAGAAACTCAACTATATAGTCTATACCTAGAATACAAACGGTTACATATTACTAACGAGGATCCTAAAACACTAGATAATCTAATTACGATAATATTAATAAAACATCTTAAGTCAAGAAGATAAAAATAAAAATAATTCAATTAATAATATTCATTATAAAAATAAGTATTAATTTCCGTTGGCTAATCTTATTTTTTATAATTTTGGGCGGTGGTTTACTTTCTTGGAAACTTAAAATTTTTAAGTGATCCTAATTAAGGTATATGTCTTGAAGCATATCCATATATGGTCCTAGTCAAAGTGAATTAGTGCATGATATTCCAGCAGACTACGTACGATGTATCAAACATGTCACAAAGGACGGTCGGTCTTAATTTTCTGCACAGAATTCACGTGTCTTGTCGTATGCCAAGTGGACCTATGAATATCCTTGGCAGTGTTTGTGTCTTTCTTTATGAAGGAATGATGTCACATTTATGCTGCAATAGGTTACTAGTGTTAGGGTAGCTTTCTGTCTTTTCATTTGCTCGTTTAGTCTTTATTGAGAACTGGGTGGTCCTGCTCTTGTTTGGTTTATAAATGTTCACTTTGGAGTCAATAAATAAAATCATCCATTAAAATAAATAAATAAATAAATAAATAAATAAATAAATAAATTTACCCACCCACCCCATCCTCCCTCAAAAAAATGAAGTTAGAAAACAATTGTACACAACGTGTCGTGAAAAAAATTATCGGATGATAAATACTCCTCACTCTCAATTCGAAACTTGATTTCCTTATAAAGCAAGAGGAATCATTCTGCAAACTCAAATGCATACATCATTTTGAGCGTGAGGAGAAATGTTAAGGAACTTATTTAAGATAATTTATAATTTTCTTTTAACTTTAGGATTTAAATTAAATGTTAGAATATTACTGTACTTTTAGTTTAGGAATATTCTATAGCAAATTTTCTTTCATTCTGAGTTAGGATCTACTCCCTCCGTCTCATTTTATTTGTCTTAAATTTTTTAATTTGATTTCTCATTTTACTTGTCATTTTTCACAAATTAAGAAGAGACAATTTTTTTTCATGTTTCACCCTTTACATTAATTACTTTTTTTTCAAATTAAAACGTAAACATCATTTAATAGGGGTACTATGATAAATTGATCATGTTATTAATTATTTTTCTTAATTAATGTGACAAGTTAAATTGAGACAAGTAAAAATGGGACGGAGGAAATACATAAATGTTAGTTATAGTTTATAGTAGTAAACATTCGCTCCAAACGGACGGAGTATTCCTTAGTCTAGAATTAATTAGTACTTATTTCTGCATTTGATATTTTTGTTTACTCTTTTTAGAAAGAAAATAGAAAGTAAAAAGAGTTTAATTTTTGTGCACCGTCAGTGTACAAAATACTCTATATTATCAGTTAACTTGATCTGCTATTGTAGGTTATTCAATTATTTAAATAAAATTTTTAAAATAAATAAATTAAGTAACTTGCAATAGCAAGTCAAGTTTACCTGATAGTGTAGAAAATTTTGTAACCTGATAGTGCACAAAACTTAAATTCAAGTAAAAAAATAGATCAATTAGATGTTGCCACTTAGCAAGATCTCGTTTTATCTTCTAATATTTCATTCGTCCATCTTTACTTGTTCAATATATTAAAAATAGATATTCAATAATAATTATTATTCAGTTTGAAAAATCAATGAATAATTTATCTATTTTATCCTTAGTTATTAATTGTAGTCATTACTCAATACATTTCTCAAAATATTAAATTAATTTTATCCAAATGGTGATATGGTAAACTACCTATACCATTTACTATTTCTTAACATATGTGCCAAGTCAATAGTACATTCTTAAAAAAACCTAAATGTTGTTCTTCCCATTCCCTCTCTCTATCTATGGCAACTTGAAGAAGAAATTCATGGTTGCTTCGTCCTCTCCCCAGCCTGTGGCTGAGGGAGAGACAAACGCCAATCCTAATACAAAAACGTCCTACTTAGCAACCCTTAAACCACAACAAACAACCAATAATCTATTAAAAATGTACTAAAACCCATTGAGTTTATTCATGGAGAACCTACTATGAGATTTACCATAAAGGAAATAGAGCAATTTGCTAGGGAAGAAGGTTGACATCAAGCAGTGATTGTCAAATTTGCATATGAAAAAACAGTGCTATCCGAGTTACTGTAATGTGGCCTTTTGTTTGTTTCTTGGATTCACACTTGGTCAAACAAAGTTGCTACCAAGCACTTGCAAGATCATTGGTTGGCTAGTCCAACATTACATGCAATTTGTTTCTTGTCAAATTTGGTTGGCAAAGTAGTGTGTTGATGTCATTGATGACATCAACGTAGGTTTGTTTTGTTCCTATAAATAGAGGCATTTCCACCCTCTTTGGTATATACCATTTAGAGAAGAACACCAACATTTGAAGAAGATTTAGTTGTGTTTGTTTTCTTCTTTGTAGAGAGTATTTGTAAGAGAGTTGTGTTGGGAAATACTTTGAGTGAACCTCTTCTTTGGAGTGATCTTTGTGAGGTTATTCTTTTGGGTATTTGGGCTATTAGAGTATTTAATTACTCTAATTTTGTACTCTTTTTTGTATCTTTGTACTCTTTTTGTTCCGTTAGTGTTTAGTAAAGTTGTTTCTCTTTTGGTTGTGGACGTAGGTCAAGTTGACCGAACCACGTTAAATTTTTGCCTCCTTTATTTTCTCAACTTATCATTATTATCGTCTTCAAACGATTACTTTGTTTAATTCCGCACTATCCGGGATTCTCGATCCTAACAAATTGGTATCAGAGCGAGGTTAATCTTGATTTTGTCTTAGTAGTCACCATGACGATTACAAAGATTTATGTTGAGAAATTTGACCGAAGTGAAAACTTTGGTATGTGGCAGTTGAAAATGGAAATTATCCTAGTTCAGGATGGTTCAGCTATGACACTGCAAGGAAAGGAGAAAATTTCAAAAAAAATGACAGACGAGAAGTTTGATAGCCTTGATAAAAAAGCGAGATTTAGTATTATACTAAATCTCTCTGATGATGTATTACGTGAAGTAGCTTCGGAAACCACTGCCAAAGGCATGTGGAAAAAGTTGAAAAGCATGTATATGAAAAGGACGGTAGAGAATAGACTCTACTTGAAGCAAAAGCTTTATACAATTCGTATGGATGAAAATACTTCCATACTGTCACATCTTGATGCCTTTGATTCCATTCTTATGGATTTAAGTAATATAGATGTCAAGGTTGAGGAACAAGATCAAGCTGTTTTGCTAATATGTTCCCTACCCCATTCCTTTAAGAATTTTAGAGATGCTATACTTTATGGGAAAGAAACTATCTCTTATAGAAAAATCAAATCTATGCTGAAATCTAAAGATCAGATAGATAGAGATATTACCGGGAAGGTAGTGGAAATCAGGCGTCCAGTTTATTTGTCAGGAGTAGATCTAATGAAAAGTCTATATTTAGTAATTTAGTGTGTTGTTACTGTCATAAAAAAGGCCACATCAAGTTTAATTGTCCTAAGTTGCAAAACAAGGAAAAAGTAAAGAAAAATGAGCACGGAGATTCCGACACCGCTGAAGAAAGTATTGCTGCTGATGAGATTGAAGGAGCAATATTTTTAGTAACCGAAAATATTTCTTGACCTAACAATGAGTGGATTTTAGATTCGGCTTGTTCATTTCATATGTGTCTTAACAAGGACTTGTTTTCTACATATGATCCTGTTGAAAGTGGAGTTGGCTTGGTAGGCAACAATGTTGCTTGCAAAATTATTGGAACAGGTACCGTCCGAATTAAAATGCATGATGGTATTGTAAGAACTCTCAGAAATGTTAGATGTGTTCCTGAGTTGAAGAAAAATCTCATCTCTTTGGGCATTCTAGAATCTCTTGGGTACAAATACATAGGTGAAGGTGGAGTTCTTGAAGTCTCTCGAGGTGGTCTTGTGGTTATGAAGGCACGTAAGTCTGGGACGTTGTACACACTGTTGGGATCTACTATTACAGGTGTTGCTACTGTTTCAATTTCAGATGAAGACTCATTTGATTCTGACATCATGGAATTTTGAAATCCCTTTGAGGCTTTGTGAAGAAGGTGGAGCAAATTTACTATATTAAACAAACTCAGGCCAAGGTGGAGATTTGTAATGTGGTCTTTTATTTGTTTCTTGGATTCACACTTGGTAGAACAAAGTTGCTACCAAGCACTTGCAAGATCATTGGTTGGCTAGTCCAACATTGCATGCAATTTGTTTCTTGTCAAATTTGGTTGGCAAAGTAGTGTGTTGATGTCATTGATGACATTAACGTAGGTTTGTTTTGTGCCTATAAATAGAGGCATTTCCACCCTCTTTGGTATATACCATTTAGAGAAGAACACCAACATTTGAAGAAGATTTAGTTGTGTTTGTTTTCTTCTTTGTAGAGAGTATTTGTAAGAGAGCTGTGTTGGGAAATACTTTGAGTGAATCTCTTCTTTGGAGTGATCTTTGTGAGGTTATTCTTTTGGGTATTTGGGCTATTAGAGTATTTAATTACTCTAATTTTGTACTCTCTTTTGTATCTTTGTACTCTTTTTGTTCTGTTGGTGTTTAGTGAAGTTGCTTCTCTTTTGGTTGTGAACGTAGGTCAAGTTGACCGAACCACATTAAATTTGTGTCTCCTTTATTTTCTCAACTTATCATTATTATCGTCTTCAAACGATTACTTTTTTTAATTCCGCACTATCCGAAATTCTCTATCCTAACAGTTACAAAAGCTTTTACCAAAGCAATTTAATGTTAAAGAAAATTGTAATATCGAACAACTTGATTTTTGTCATCTTTTGATCAGGTTCGATTGATATGACGACTTTGTACAGGTTTTATCAAGTTCGTATGAATATTTTAAGTTTGACGGAGAAGAGTACTTGTTCAAAATTTTCATATGGACGCCATCGTTCAACTCTAAGGAGGAAACACCTAAAGCCTTGGTATGAATTTCATTACCATAATTACTTCTGTATCTCTTTGCGAGGAGGTCCTTATTATCGATTGCAGCAGCTGCAGGAAAACCTATTGCAGTGGATAAAGCAACAAAAAATTGCACTAGACCAAGTATTGTTAGGGTAAAGGTAATCATAAACCTACTTGAAAAGCATTCAAATCGTGTAAGGCTATAATTTATGGAGAAAGAATCGAGCAAAATTATTGAACATTATAAAAAAATTATCTATGATAATCTCCCATTGTATTGCACTCATTGTAAACATCAAGGACATGAGGAAAACAAATGTCATTTGTTGACAGGAAAGACAATGTCGTAAGGTGATCGTTTGGGTGATGAAGCTGGGTAAGATGTCGCACTTATGCAACCTGATTCTGAAGGTAACAATATGGAACAATTAAAGGGAGATGCACGTGATTTTTTGAATGCCAAGAGTGCTGTACAAAAAGATATTGGAAAACTTCAGAACATGGGGCAACAATTGACAGGAAATATTAATTCGAATAAGGATAATTCTTTATCAATTTTTGCGGGTACAGCCGATGGCAATCAAATTATGACTTTAGGTGTTCAAAGTGATCTTGTTACTAGTGGAACTAATATTAATGGCATTGAGAAGAGCATAGAAAAAGAGGTTGTTGGTCAGGTTGAGAAGTAGTTATCCATTTTGCCAAGTTCGACACTTAATGAAATCAGAGCCAAATAATTCTACTGTAGCACCCTCAAGGAATTCAAAACTTGTTCTTGTTGAAGAGATATTGCAGCAACAACAAATGGATGTTTCAGGTGATTGCGAAAAGACTGTTGCAGATAGTAAAAGAATTGCACAGTGTGACGTTGTACAAGAAAATTTTTTGTTGTGCAACACGAGAACGTGAAAATTGTTGCATCTTCAAAACTTGTTGACTTGTAAGATAAAAATTCCAACATTGAAGAGAATGCATCTGAAAATTGAAATCTTATTACACACAAGAAAACACTTGGTAGTCGTATTGGTTCTTTGGCAAATCAAAATTATACTCCAAGTTGGAAAAAAGGTACAACTGGATGTGTCAATCATAATTTAATTTTATCAACTTAAAATATTTTTGACCCATTGTCTGTTGCGGGAAACATCCAAAAAGAGCATTACATAGAGAAAGATATGACATCAGTCTCTCAAGCTAAAGTCACAAATGAGTTGATTATTGCTAAGGAAGTACAAGGGGAGGTAAGTGTTTCTAGGTGGACAGATTTGATTGATAAAGAAGATCGAGTTTCACCTTTTTCTTTGAATAGCAGTTTAAGTCCAGAAGTTTCAGTATTTGTGACTAAAAGTGTGACCACAAAGAAGAATGAGTCAAAAGCTTTAGCATCGGAACTTAATGCTTTTGCTAGTGATGAGGACCTTTCTGAGAAGGAACTTAATGCTTTTGCTAGTGATGAGGGCCTTTCTGAGGAGGAGGAGGAAGAGTTGGATATATATTTTTAAAAAGTAGCTAGGGATGGGGATCTCTCACCAAAGCAATAAAGAAGTGGAAGCAGTAAGAACAAAAAGAAGACACATGGAAGACAACATAGTAGAAATGATAAGGTTACCCGAGAATTTATTTCAAGGCACCTGCTGATGCGACTTGCTAAATCAAATCATATGACAGTGTCAACAACTTCAATAAAATTTAATAAATCAAAGAAGTGATGAGCTATCAAGTGCTTTTGGATAGACTTAAAGAAGAAAACATGGAAAAAATATTTCAAGTTACATTAGACGGGCAAACTATCTTCTTTAGATCATACATGCATAAAAGGAAGTTTGAGGATGATAACTCAACTTTCTTCTTGACGTTTATGTTTTGGCATTATGTAAGTGTCCTAATCAGTAATATCATCATAGAATGTATTATAAATTCTATAATGATCATAGGATACCTAATTTTCTGTAGCTCATATTTTCTTCATGATGGTTAATTAGTAGGGGTTTTGTTACCTCATTAAGATTGGTAAGGTCTAGTCCCCCTTACTTGTACTTATTCACATTAGGGGTGTCTAACAGGCCTGGCCGGGCCAACCCGGAACCGGCCCTCCCATTTTACCCGGGTTCCGGGCTGGGTTTGGCGTTAACCGGGCCGGGTCGGGCCGGGCCAAACAGTAAAAAAATTAAAACCCACCCGAACCCGGCCCACTAAACCCAATCCGGTCAAACCCACCAAGACCCGGTTAAAAACCGGTCAAACCCGTTTAAAAAATAAAAAAAAATCCAATATACACTATATACACTCCAATATACAATATATATTTTTAAAAAAATATATAAAGTATAAACAACTACACATATATACGTACCATTCAATATATAATTCTATATGACTATACGTACTACTTTAAATAAAACATATGCTATAATAGTATAATATATATATATATATATATATATATATATATATACACTACAATATATATATATACTAATTTATAAAACATATACACATGTATACGTTAAATATATACTACTTTAGAAGATATATACACATATATATGCACCATTCAATATATATGTACTACTTTAAATAAAATATATACTACAATATAGTGATATACATATATATATACAATAATATGTATATATATATATAGTTACATACTAATTTATAAAACATATACACTTGTATACTTTAAAGATATACGTCTATAGAAGATATATACACATATATACGCACCATTCAATATATATGTACTACTTTAAAAAAAGTATATACTACAATATATATACTAATTTATAAAACATAAAGTAATGTATACGTTAAATATACACGTCTATAGAAGATCTATTCACATATATACACTCTATTCTATGTATATGTAATACTTTAAATGAGATATATGCAATATATATACATTACAATATATATTTGTATAGTTATATACTAATTTATAAAATATATACACATGTATACGTTAAATATACACGTCTATAGAAGATCCATTCACATATATACACTCTATTCTATGTATATGTAATACTTTAAATGAAATATACTATAATGTATATACATTACAATATATATTTGTATAGTTATATACTAATTTATAAAACATATACACATGTATACATTAAATATACACTTCTATAGAAGATATATACACGTTTATACGCACCATTAAATGTATATATACTACTACTTATAAAATATACTACATTATATATACATTACAATATGTATAGATATACTTATATACTAATTTATAAAACTTATACACATGTATACGTTAAATATACACTTCTATAGAAGATATGTGCACAAATATTCAAAACATATGCTACTTAATAAAATAAATTAATAATATTTGGTAGTAAATTAATAATATATTAGAAGTAAGTTTTTAATTTAAAGTAGAAAACTAGAAATTCAATTTAAAATTTTAAATCGTTAAATAAAAAAAAATAAAAAACAACGACTAAGGACTGAATGAATTTGGGGAATTTTATTGATTGCAAAATGATCCAAAATTTATAATTTACATGAATGAAAAATCTATAAATTATGCATCATTTTTTCCAACTCATTCATGTTAATATTAATGAGAACTTGCATAGGATAGTCAAAGTCAACAGGGGCAAAACCATGCATTGGACTTGATTCTGCTGAGTTCTCCCGTGAAGTCATAATTTCTTCTAGTTTCAGCTCGTCGCTCGGCTCCGGTTCCATTCCTTGGTTTCTTCTTTCCGCTCTAATCCAATCTCTGAGGCAAACTAGAACATTCATTGCATTGCTTCCCAATGAGTGTCGGTTGTCTCCAAGCTGCTGTCGTCCCTGACTGAAGGCGCTCTCTGATGCAACGGTTGACATTGGAACATTCAAGATATCTCTAGCTAATCTTAAAAGCACAGGATATTGTGATTCATTATTCCTCCACCAATCCAGCGTGTTGATCCGTCGTCTGCGATCCTCTGGTGCCATCCGAAGATAATATTTCAGCTCTTCCCGATAAGTTGATGTGTAAGTTCTCTCATCAACATTGTTCCAACAATTTAAATCATAAAACGAATTAGAAAAACCACTATGTGCCGACCTTTTAGAAGATGATGGCTCCTCGGGAGGATGAGGAGCGACAGTTGGAGTGATATTTGTAGGTACGGCTGAATCAAATAAATCAGCATAGTGATTATATAATTTTTCTATATAATCTTTTGCATCAGCCGTAGCCGTCCACAAATCAGGCTGTACTTGTTCAGAATCATGGTTAGTATTTATTTCTAAGTTAGTATAAATAAGAGTACTAAAGTGACACATATTATTATATTTCATGCACGGATTTAGCATAGCACAAACCAAGTAAATAGGGGGAATCGGGAATTTTTTTTTTTTAAATTTCGTAAACATGGCGCCAACAGCTTCTTTATAACCTTCTTTATTTTTATATTGTTGGAGCAAACCAGAAATATCGGCTATATATGCCAAAATATTACAAACAGTAGGATAGTAAGCACCGGAAAATTCAACCGTAGCTACATAAATTTTTTTTAAAAACTTAACAAGATCATTAATTACAACCCAATCAGAATTATGTAGCATGCAATCAACAGAATCAGCAAATGAACCGCAATATTGGTTAAAAGCTAGTGTAATAGGAATTCTATATTTATAACAAGTTTTTAAAAATTCATACGTAGAATTCCATCTAGTATCAATTTCCTCAGGCATCAAAATCGGTGTAAGTCCATTTTCTTGACATTTAACTTTAAATTCTCTAATTCTCGATCTACGATTATTTCCTTGAATAAAACCAACGGCAAGACGAATTTTTTCAATATAAAGCTCAAAAAACTCAAGACCATCTTTTACAATTAAATTATATATATGACATGCACACTTAATATGAAAAATTTCAGGCAAGGACGGAGATAGCGTAGATTTTATTTTTGTTATAGCAGTCTTGTTGTTAGAAGCATTATCAAAAGCAATACATAAAATTTTATTTTCTATACCATAGTATCCGGCAATTTTAACAATAGAATCAACAATAAATTGTCCAGTATGTTTACGATCTTCATCATATAAAAAAGCAAGAATACGTTTTTGCATCACGAAATTACTATCCATCCAATGACAAGTAACGGTTAAATAATCATTTTTATTTACAACACGACCAAGATCAGAAGTTAGGGACAATCTACATTGAATATTTTTTAACAATGTTGATAAATAAAAACAATATTGTGAATGGAGTCTAAAAATATCAGACCGACAAGTAGTTCTAGGAATACCATTAAACATAGGATTATAAATTGCTTGTATATAACGAATAAAAGCATCAGAAGAAGGAAAACTAAAAGGCAAACAACCCACAGCTACCATTTTAGCTATTTCTTCCCTGTCCCTCAATTTATTATACTTTTTCGCTACTTGACCGGTTGTTGGGTCCATTCTAGTTTGCGTTGACCCACCAACATCCCCACTAACTTTTGCAATATTTAACTCTCTTTTGTGATCTTCATCTATATGTCTCATTAACGTACCCGTACCCCCTTGCTTGCCTCCACTTCTATGCTAATATATTTGTTGACAAATATTGCACTGCACCTTAATATCTGATATACGTTCAAAAAATTGTCATGCAATACTAGTTCTTTTACGAGGTTTTGGGGCACTGGGAGGACGGGAAGGGAGATTAACTGATTCAGATCTAACGTTAGCATCTCCTACTGCGGGTGTTTCAGCAATATTTTCATTATCTTCGTCTAAATTAACTGCATCTACTTCATTTTCTTCTTCTATACCATAATTTTCCTGAGCTTCTACATAATCCATATCGTGAGCACCTACACCTATTTCTTCCTCAAAAGGTGTACCAAGCGGTACCGGAGGCGAAGGCACACGGGTATATCTATTACTTGAACTACCTCTACCGCTAGTAATTCGCTTTTTACTACCACTACCGCTTCCGGGACAAAATTTTTTAACACCTTTAGCAGCGAGGTTTTTTAATTTATCCATAATATAAATTAAATTAAACTAAAAATATTCAAAATACACAAATATAATAAAATTAAATATTAAACAATTAATACAATAAATAAAAATTAAACGTAAGAGATGGAACGACAATACCAAATTTTGGAAGTATCCGAAGATTGCGACTTTAGAAACTTCCGCTCGTACTTTGTAAACGAAAATTAAAAAATTAAAGTGAACACTTTAAGAAATTAAATATATTGAATATTAGAGAATTGAGAATTGAGATTTGAGAGAGTGAAAAATGATTTGAAGTTGTAGGGTATTTATAGATTTGTTTTGGGGATTAAAAAATATTTTTTAAAGTTTTTTTTTTTTCTTTTTATTAAATGGGCCCAAACTAGCCGTTTGGACCCAAAAACGGCTATATAGCCGTTGGGCCAACGGCTAGTTGGCCCAAAATCCAATTTTTTTTTCCCGGGCCGGGCCGGTTAATCGACGGGCCTGGACCGGGCTTGATCCGGGCCGGGTTAACCGGGCCCATTTTAACAAAAAAACCGGCCCGGAACCCGGAACCCTTAAGCCCTAGGGCTTACCGGGCCGGGTTAAACCGGGCCAGGTTACATAATAGGGCCGGGTCGGGTCGGGTCGGCCCGGCCCGTTTGACACCCTTAATTCACATTGAGGATTTTATTATTAATAAAAGACTGCTGACACTTAGTCTAGTGGTATTAATTAAAAGAAAAAAAGTGCCAAGTCAATAGTAAATAATTATTGATGGACGGAAGGAGTAATAATACTTTCTTCGTTTTAATTTATTTGGTTTATTTTAACTTGATAGAGAGTTTAAGAAAATAAAAAAACTTTTTAATCTTATGATTTAAAATTAAAAATATGTCAAATATATTAAAATATCACTTGATCTTATGGTCTTGAACATCATATGAAAAGTTGGAAATAAAAAATTGCTACAAAGAGACATTTTATTTTGAAATAAATTAAAAATAAAGTAATACAAGCAAATTGGAAAGAGAGAGTGACAACTCTCCATTTGCTCCAGTAATGCTCGATGGTTCCTTCAAATTTTGACAACTCATCAAAATAATATTCACTGTTTTTTAATTTATTTATCTTACATACATCTTTAGTTCGTTTTTCAAAAATGTTGTTTTCGTAATAATTTTAAAATTTTAATTTTTCACGTGACAGATAATCGATAACACTGTCTACCAATGTTAGGACAAATAAAAAAAAAAGTCATGATTATCCATCTACTTCTGTACTTCATAAACCACTATGTCGTGCATGCTCTTAATTATGTGCATGAGTTGTCAAAATCTTTTGTAACTATTGAGCATTAGTGTAGCAAAAGCCACTGCATTGGTCCCATCCCATATATTACCTGCACAATTGCTATACTGATGTGGCATCTGGAATTCACTCATTTTACTATTTTACTGTAAGTCAGATTCACTATTAGAATTAATGTTAGTAGCTTATTCTTCTTTATTTTATTTTTTTTGGTTATTTCAAGTTAACAAGTTGGTGTGAGCTTGCTTAATTTGTTGGTCCCAGAAAGAACTGTGGTAAACTGACAGTAAGCATAAAGCTTGCCAATTCATGATGTTATTTAAGTGGGTAAGAGATTATTAGACTATTCACGTTATTTTACTTGTTATAACATGTTGCATGTTTTATTTTCCTAGTAACGATTTCAACTTATTATAGACAGCTACGTGGAGTTATTTTTTGGGGATGTGATGGAGAAAAGATTTATATTGTCAGTGTGTAGAAGTTAAACTTTTGCATGTATATTGTCAGTGTGTAGGAGTATATACATTGTCAGTGTAATAAAACTCCTTTGCAATATCATCAGGTTGCTTCAGGATATCTACTTAATTAAGTAGTATGAACTGATTTAAAAGAGATGCAAACAACTCCCATGTCTTGTCATGCTAGGGAGGTTGTAAAGTACATGAATTAGGGTAAAAGGTTGATATAAAACAGTCGTTGTCTTGCTATATATCCATCCATACTAGTAGTTGTAGTATACTAGTATTTCTCCGGTAGTTGTTTGTCCTTTGATTTCTATTACAATCGGTTGTTTCTTGTATTTCGACTATCATATTATTTTGTTGCAGTTACTGTCCTGTTACTATATGTTGTTTTTGTTAATATCTGCTATTTCTTGACTGCTTTGGATTTTTTTTGCTTGTGCTGAGGATCTATTGGAAACAGTCTCTCTACGTATTGAGGTAGTGGTAACTTCTGCGTACAATACCCCACTTTGTGGATTATACGGGTGTGTTGCTGCAACAGCTCCCATTGAAAAGAACACCTTGCATTATCCATTTTAAGAAACATTTTTTTCATTGACATAATCTCTGTTCACAAATAAAAAAACAACAACTAATTTGGTCGGTAGTGACAGTGGAGTTTAACAACCTTTTGTCCTTTTGGTACATATAGTTGAGCCAAAAGAAGTCTTACAGTGTGATAATAGGAAGGGTTGGAAAACCAAACAAGATGACCAACAGCAGAAGAAATATGCTACATTTTGTTCATGTAATGCTTGTTATTCTTCATTGTTTCAATGCAGGATTTTGCACAGAGATAGATAGCATTACTAGCACTCAATCTCTGAGAGATCCTGGGATTTTATCTTCCCCAGGAGGCGTGTATAAGTTGGGATTTTTCAGTCCTCTGAACAGCACTAATAGGTATGTTGGTATTTGGTACAATGTTTCTGCAACAACTGTCATTTGGGTGGCTAATAGGGATAAACCTTTAAGAGATTCTTCTGGGGTTGTAAAGATATCTGGTGATGGAAATGTCGTTGTTATGAATGGAGAGGAGGAGATTCTTTGGTCATCAAATGTTTCAAGCTCTCAGGTAGACTCAATTGCGCTTCTCCAAGATTCTGGGAACTTTGTTCTTGTTGATCATCTGAACAATATGAGCACAATATGGCAGAGTTTTGAACATCCTTCTGATACAATTGTCCTTAAAATGATAATAGGTGAAAACACAAGGACCGGGGAGAGGGTAAAAATAGAATCTTGGAGAAGCCCTTGGGATCCTAATTTCGGAAACTTCTCCTTAGGAATGGGCTCTGCAAGCATTCCTCAGGTGTATATTTGGAAAGGCAGTCATCCTTATTGGCGAAGTGGTCAATGGAATGGCCAGATTTTCATTGGAGTGCTGGAAATGTATGGTACGACGCGAGGTGGATTTAGAGTAGAGAACAATAGCGAAGATACTCTATATTTCCCTGGCCCTAGTGGTTTTAATTCCTTAATGACGTTCGCCTTGGATTGGAAAGGACACGTGATTCAATCATATTGGGATGAGAATGAGAAAGACTGGAAGATAATATGGTCAGCTCCCAAAAACGATTGTGAAGTTTATGGAACTTGCGGTCCATTTGGGAGCTGCAATAATTTACAGTCGCCGATCTGTTCTTGTCTGAAAGGTTTCGAGCCAAAGTATAGGGAAGAATGGGAAAAGGGGAATTGGACTAGTGGTTGTGTTAGGAGCAGAGCTTTGCAATGTGAAGTAAATAATAAGAATAACTCAGGGGATTCAAGTAAAGAAGACAGATTTCTAAAGATGGAGTTGATGAAATTGCCTGATTTTGCAGAAAGGTCAAATACTAGAGAAGACCAATGTAGAAGCCAATGCTTGGGCAATTGTTCCTGCATAGCTTATGCATTTGTCTCAGGTATCGGCTGTATGTCGTGGAGTAACAACTTGATTGATATTCAGCAGTTCCAACTCTGGGGGAAAGATCTCTATATTCGTGTGGCTCATTCAGAGCTTGATATGCATATTGGTGAGTGCAGCTTATTCTGTCATTCTAGGTATCATGGACTTAAGTGGATTCCAATGGATATATTTGACGTTCACCATTTGTGTTTGACCTACATTGCAGATCATCAAAAAGGCATAACGAAAATTGTAATTCCAGTAATCATTGGTACTCTTACACTCTGTGTTTGTCTGTTCATTTGCTATACAAGGATGACCAGACGTACAGGTAAAACAGGCTATAAATTTTTTTTTATTATACATGGCTATAGTTAACTCGTATCCCTACTGATACTAGGAGTGAAGACAAAGGAGGTTGTTTCAGTTGATAACAAAAATCCAGTTCATATGGAAGAAGTACCAGTCTTCAACCTTGATTTGCTTGAAAATGCAACATCCCAATTCCATGAGGATAATAAGCTTGGTCAGGGCGGTTTTGGTCCAGTTTACAGGGTACGATTTTATCTCTCTCGATTACTTTCTAAACTTCAAGTCAATGAAATTGGTGCTTCGCCCCAGTGAGGAGGTGTGAGAGGTTTACACAAGTGGGTTTTAGGAAAGGTAGAGGTAGACCGAAGAAGCATTGTGGAGAGGTGATTAGATAGGACATGGCGAAGCTCTAGCTTTTTGAGGACATGACCTTAAATAGGAGGTTATGGAGGTCACGGATTAGGGTAGAAGGTCAGTAGGTAATTGAGCGTTGCCTAGTTTCCTAGCGGGATACGTTGATGCATCGTACCTGTTCCCTGTTTATACCAGTAGTAGTAGCATTTGGCTCGTATTTGCTTGTCTTACTGCTTTTGTTACTCGTTATTTACTGTGCTTCAGTTATCGCATTAGTTGATCATGGTTGTTGCTCTTCTTTTGAATGCTATGTTATGTTTTTCCTATTATTTTCTTTGTCCTTTAGTTATTGCTCTGATGTTTGCTACTTGAGCTGAGGGTCTTGTGGAACAGCCTCTCTACCTCCTCAAGGTAGAGGTAAAGTCTGTGTATAGTTTACCCTCCCCAGATCCCACTTTTGGGACTACACTGGGTTTGTTGTTGTATGTTGTTGAAATTGGTGCTTCCTTCTAGGGAAAATTGGAAGATGGGAAAGAAATAGCAGTCAAGAGGCTTTCAAAAGCCTCGGGGCAAGGGCTCGAGGAATTCATGAATGAAGTGTTGGTGATCTCTAACGTCCAACACAAAAACCTTGTTAGACTCTATGGATGTTGTGTGGATAAAGAGGAGAAGATGTTGATTTATGAATATATGCCAAAGAATAGCTTGGATGTGTTTCTCTTTGGTTAGTCCTTACTCTTAAACACGTTATACTTCTCATAATGTCGATGGGTGCATGTTGGATCCTCCAAAGTATTGAATTTTTAGAGGAACCGACATGAGTACATCAGCAGTTTTAGAGCATGTGAGCAACATTGCTCCACAGTTCTTCTGAAGCAAAGTTAATCCGTTGTTACTATTTTCAGAAAATTTAGAAAGTTCTTGACCCTCTTCTCAACATTCTTTATTCAAATTTGACCAACATACAGATGAAGGTCACCAAGGCATTTTAGATTGGAGGAAACGTTTCACTATAATCGAAGGGGTTGGTCGAGGACTCCTTTATCTTCACAGAGATTCAAGATTGAAGATAATTCATAGAGATCTGAAGCCAAGTAACATTTTGCTAGATAATAATTTCAATCCAAAGATTTCAGATTTTGGCATGGCTAGGATTTTCGGATCTGACCAAGATCAAGCAAACACAAGGAGAGTAGTTGGTACTTAGTAAGTGGATATTGACCCCTATATAACATAGCTTTGCATAATTTTCTCCCCTAAAAAGACCATGTCATTTATCAACTATACTTTTTACACAAACGTAATGATGTTTTTACAGTGGATACATGGCCCCTGAATATGCAATCCAAGGAAGATTCTCTGAGAAATCCGACATTTTCAGCTTTGGAGTTCTAGTGTTAGAGATTATAAGTGGCCGAAGAAGTACAAGTTCATGGATTGAGATGCCCTCTTTGAGCCTTTTGGGATATGTAAGACTCCTCTTATATGCTATTCAAAAGAGTACTCTTATGAAAATGCCCGTACTGAAAAACCTATGCAGTCAAACCTCTCTATAACGACATTGTTTGTCCTGACTACTATAACAAAATGTTTTTATATAGAACATATAATATAACATAACATGAAAAGTCGGTTAAACTTGACCATCGTAGTGAAATATTGTTATTGAGAAGTCCGACTATATGTACCTTATATTTTTACCTTATAATGGTAGAATTACTTTTGCTGCCACTACTATTTATGCATATACTAGTTTCATAATCAACTTTTCTCTGTTTTCAGGCATGGAAGTTATGGAATGAAGAAGATTTATCAACTTTTATCGATCCGTTCATATTGAACCCGAGCACGAAAATGGAGATCAGAAAATGCATACAGATTGGTTTACTGTGTGTTCAAGAATTTGCTGAAGACAGGCCAAGTATTTCATCTGTTCTTGTCATGCTTACCAGTGAAATTTCAAGTCTTCCAGCACCATTACAACCGGCTTTTACTCAACGACATGAGATTAGAGAAACTAAGTTTACTTTGAACAATATTAGTATCACAAATCTTACTGGTAGATGACATGAACATATGAAATTACTTTTTCAAGATATACTCAATTGTCATTACACATGATAGTTCATCCTGTTAGGGATATAATGATACCCCTAGCTCCAATCTCATATGTTATGATTTGAACATATTTTATTAAATTATTTGATATAAATACATGGCATCTAATATTATTTTTCATAGTTACATTGAAAATAAGGTTACGACACAATCACATCAAATCGATCGTTACACAGAATGAGACTTTTCGTCATTACCTAACGAGGGCTAGGATAACAGGATGAACAATGACTTTTCGTCGTTTATCCACGCAAAATGGCTAGGATAACAGGATGAACGCAAAATGAAACTTTTCGTCGTTTATCCACTTAGTTACGTAATGATGGGTTTTAATAATATAATACAATAAAATTTAAGCAACAATTAAAACAAACATTTTATTTAAACTAACAATATAATATAGTAACTATTGATGAACATTAGTGAAGTAAAAGCTACTGGAGTGGATCCCATCGCATTCCTCACCAGAACTCAATTCTCACACTTACGTGACATGTGGAATTCTCACTCATTTTACTGTTTTACTGCAAGTCAGATTCTCCATTAGAATTAACTTAGTTTTTTTTTTTCGTTTGTTATTTCAATTAAGTGACTCAGTCTGGTTAAGTTATTGGTCCCAAGCTTGGATTTAAAAAAAAAAAAGATTTAGCTAGAGTAACAGTGAACCTAAAACTTGTCAATTCATGCCACAGTAAAATTTATCAATTCATGATGTTATTTTAGGTTCGTGTAAAAGATAGTTAGATTTATAATTGCTTCTTTTATTTGCTGCGTAATTAGTTCAACATTTTATAACGGCTACTTATAGTTATTTTTTGGGTGATCTAATTAAAAAATAAGACTTATATTGTCGGTATGTTGAAATTGAATTCTGTATCTATATTGAATTTAAGTTAATACATTTAATAAAACTCTTTTGCACTATAGGTCACTCAAGGATATCTATAATGAAAAATCGTTTTTTTCATTGGCATGATGATATCTACAAGTTAATATTCTTGTATGGTATGAACTGATTTAAAGGAGATGCAAACTACTCCCATTGAAAAGGACACCTTGCATTGTTCGTTTTAAAGATCGTTCTTTTCATTGGCATGATGATATCTACAAGTTAATATTCTTGTATGGTATGAACTGATTTAAAGGAGATGCATACAACTCCCATTGCAAAGGACACCTTGCATTGTTCGTTTTAAAAATCGTTTTTTTCATTGGCATGAAAATCTCTGGGGTTCACAAATAAAATAACCTAATTTGGTGGCTTGTGATAGTGGAATTTAGCATGTTGTCCATTTGGTACATATAACAGCCTAGTAGGGGCTTTCAGCTATTCTTAGTAATTGATAGTGGAGGTGACAATTACTTTATTATGGATTAAAAAAGTTGGGTAAGTTTGAGAATAACCCATAAGTTTTTAAATTTACACTTTGATCCAAATGTTTACCTAATATAACGAAAAACGGAGGGAAAAAAGGCGTGTTTCTCTCTCTTCTCATCTATTGTTGTTTTCTCTGTCTTAGCGATTTTTGTTGTTCATTGTTGCTGCTGCTTTATTTATCATCTTCTGCTTCATTATCATCATCTTCTACATCATTATCATCTTCATCTTGTTGACCATTGTTGTTGTTATTGTTACCGCTACTGTTGCTATTTGATCAATTTCTTAGGTCAAATTTTATTTCGTACATCACTTTTCACTTTGGCATTATGTCACGACCCGAGCCTAGGCCCTAGCCGTGACGAGCATCCCGAACCATGAAGGCCCGGAACACCCATTCTCTATCTGGTTATCATGCACAACATTCATAATCATAATAAAATGCGGAATTGAAACTGAGTACGGAAAACATGGTCAAGTTCTGCAACATTTCTGAATAATACTATCTGACATCAGTCTGCGAAATCTCTACTAAGAACATAAACATCTGTCTGAAAACAAACTGGGACAAGGCCCCCAGTAAACCAAAAACATAATAAATAAGATAATGTCTGACATAATTAGGCCTTCTGAATAATAGAAGGCTCACCACTGTGAGATCAAGTCTGCAAATCCGAGAATGTCTACTGAGTAGCTGGACCCCTAGACTGTGCCTCAAAACCTGGAAGGAGGGGGGGGTCAGCACAAAAGTACTGGCACGCGAAGCAATCCAAAAAAATAGTATAATGGAGCATACATATATATATATATATACATATTAAGTGAAAGCAATTTTTCATCAAGACATCATGTATAAAACTGTTTCTGAAAAATACATGGGCACTTTCTGAAAACATGTAACCTGTCTGTTCATTTCAAATCATGATCTGTGTTTTACTTCTGAGTTAGGTGGTATTCCCCTACAAGTCTGATATTCCACGGGTTGTATGGAATCCGTCATTGACTCGGCGGGGAAGCCCCCAACCCAAGTGTGCCGCAAGGGTTGAAGTGTCTGAGTCTGATACGCCACAGGACATTTAAGTCAGCGCATAATAGTATACCCGGGTCGGAAAACCACAGTTTTAGGCAATGAGTCGCTTGAACTCAAGCCCTCTTCGGGGAACCACCTAACATCTCTGTATGCCCATTTTTAACCTTTTCTGTACATGCAACATTCTGAATGTCTAAAATCATGAAAGTCTGAAATGTCTGTTAGTCTGAGTCTGATATGGCATTAGTCTGAGTTGGTATCGTCATACCAAGACTTGCAAGTCATGATTTTTCTGAGCCATAATGTATTAAGCAAGAGCTTTCATTCAAAACATAGTTTAGACCACCAAAACATGTAACTGATGTAAAAGATTTCATATTCCGAAACTTAAAGTTCAATTCATGCAGAAATTTCATCAAACACCTGGTGGTCATATGTCTTTAGCAAGTTCATGTATTCAAAATTGAAACACATTCATTCATATATGTATATAAACTGTCAAATCGCTTTGGAGATGGTCAAAAGACCAAAACAATGATGTTAAAACATCTTATACATAAATATATATACATAATTTAAAACCCCATTCTAAAACATGATTTTTTTATGCCCATGAGAATTTAGGAAAAACCCCGCGTACCTTGTTCTCCACGAATTTTGGGTGTCTATCGAAGCCTACGTCGAGAGGATTCCAAATCTGTAATTTGTTTCACGAACCCGCGGTTGAATCTTGAGTTGCTTGGGTTTTAATGTTGAAACCCTAGGGAGAGTTCTTGAGCAATTTTGGGAAAAGTATGTGTATTATGGTGTTTGAGGGATTAAATCCCGTGTTGGTGGTATATATAGGGGTGGAGGATTACCAAAATACCCCTAAGGAACAATTAAGGTCAAATCTGTCCCTCAGTTGACAGTTTGGTAGACTGGAGTAAATCGATTATAACTTTTTACTCATATACTCAAATTGGATGAAATCAACTGCAATTGAAAGAGGACTCGAAGATATTTTGTTTGATATATTATAGCTCACACATTTCATTATATACAGGGAGTTATGATCGTTTGAAATTGACCCTGAAATGCTGAAAACTGGGCAATAGTCTATGCGTTTTGCTACTGTTTTTAAATCCAAACGCAGCCTTATGCGTTCCGAAAAATTCCGAAAATTATCCGAGATGTACTATGAGATTTCCCGATCATAACGCAACTTGAAAATCTAAAAGCGGATGTCAGGAAGGTTGAAAAGTTGTATCCCGAAGATTGCCAGCTAAAATGACTCTAAGTCCTCATTACACTTAGAAAAATTTTCAAGTTTTTAAGTCTAAGGGCACTCTATTAAAGGCTAATCCATGCACGACTTTTACAGGGTGTTACATTATCTCCCCCTTGGGATCATTCGTCCTCGAATGATGGGTAGGAACTTGTTGAAGCCTTAAATATATGGAATAACGCGGACATGACATGTCCTCTAATAAAAATACACTGATCTGAACATTTGGAATCTGAATTTAATGCATGATGCATGAACTGGGCTATACTCGTAACTACTGGTATACTCTATCTTCGACTAGTAGCATGTCTGAGATTTTGAGTAGCATGAATAAGTGCAAAGACAAGAAAACAAGTCATGCGAATCTGACTGCTAAACTGACTTATTGGCCATACAGACTGAATTATACTACACCCTCATACTTCACTGGAGTATTCTCTTCAACACTCTCTCTAAGGAAGCTCTAGCAGTAATAGGGAACCATGAATCTTGGGTATGGATTACACAAAACATCCCACTGAGGAAATCACAACATTGACACTACTCTGCAGTCTGGAATATAGACATATAACTCCTAAATTAGGATAGAATTTTCAGACCTTTGGCAATACAACTTCTTACTTTAAGGCTTAGAGCACTTCCCGAATATCCCTTAACTATACTATTCCCTATAAATATCATATTCATTCAACTCAGCTTAAAATTCTCATATGAGCATTGATAATGTTTTTTTTTCTACTAATGTCTAAAATATCTTAATCCTTACCCCGCGATCAAGCCTAACTCTAAATCACAAAAATACAACATGCTACACCACACTATTATTCTAAACCATATGATGCCACCTTCTATACCTCTTTTAAAAATCACATCTTAAGCATAACATGCCTTACCACTTCAATGACTACACTGGACTCTTAATATGAAGTCGCTAATGCATATGACGACCTTCCACTACAATCCCAAAACGTCGTTCAAGCCTAATTTATAACCACATGTTAACTTCAAGGCAAACACCCATAAGTAGATACTTCACATAGTTTCTAAACTACTATCAATATAACTCCCACGCGCTATCCTAAAAACATACACGCACAAACTTTTCCACTAACCATCACATGTATCAAAGACTTGGCCCCAAATCTTACTTCATACTTATGGCCTTATCTAAACAAGCATACTATGATCTTCCATCAACAAGAACATTTACATCAACACCACTATCATTGCATAGGAAGGGTCACTAAAAGGTTAAAACATAAGACCCTCAAGAGTGAAAAAAGATCTTTATATGGGACTGAGCACACTATAAAGAGTGAGTACATGCGTCATGAGTTGCATGACCTCAACTAGAGTTCATAACATAAGGAATGTGATTCCGACTACTTGAATGAACTAGAACTCATTATCTTGGAATTGGAAGAGTACGTGACTCTCTATCATATACCGGAATCATGAACTATTATCACGGAACTGCATCGTAAGGCATGAGTAAGCATCCGGATAACAAAAAAAAATATTGAGGTAGGAATGGGTTGAGATTCACCCTTACTTTCTGATGTTCTAAATCACACTGCATCACTACTAGAATCTGAGAGCCTTACTTGGTTATTCGTTCTATCATCTCCCACTTAGCTTCAAGTCATCATCTAGCGTTTGAGAGATCCCTTACCAGATTCTAACTGAACTACACTTACTGCACTCTAGGGTCTGAAAAAATTGACAATACATGCATATCATAGAACTCAACCCGAATGACTACCTTCTGGGATACACTCTATCTTTCCATAGCCACCAATAGTCAAAGTATAATGCTTGCACACTTATTTCTATCCGTTCAACCTTCAAAACTCAAACTTAGATTCTAACACTTAACATGGATATCACCAAGCCTTTGATGAACCATACCACTTCCGTCCTAGCATACCAATATTGCTACTCCAAACTTATATCTCTCTACCATGAGAATCGAGATCACATCAAAAGGCTCAACACTATCAATCAAGGCTCCTTAACTTGGCTATCTAGAACACCATATATCATCTAACTAGTCTTTTTCCAACTAGCAACTTCATGGTACCACTAGTCACACACAACATGTAATAGTCTTAGAGAAATGCCACAACTCCATATCGCCTTGGGCATACTTACACACCATACCCACAACATTATACTTCATTACGAATCAATTTAAACTTAAGCCATTTCACACACCGTTCAAGCCTATTAGATCACTTTCATATAACTAACATCATTGATCAAGAAATCATCACATCCACCTTTATGAACTTCAACTATTCAAACTTAATATCTAGTGCTATGCATGACTTACAACCCAACCTTACACAAAATTTTTACTTGGAAACTATAAGTAAACATCACGAAACACTAGTGCACTAGAACTTCATAACCACAATAATCGATCATGACCTAACGGTTTACCTTATCATCATTCCGTTAGCATGTACTATTTCAGCACCTCAAGCCTACTAAATTAATCCCACAAAATATGCATCAACAAACTCTTGCCACTATTTACCACCACCCCATTTAAATTCAAGCCTATAGTTTAGTATCAATCATCTACCACCAATGAAGAATGCAATATAATATAAATACACTAATCCATCAAATTGGGATATTTTACCCAAATATCTCAAAAATCTACTACATACCTTCTCACAAGTAGCACTAGTTTACAACTACCAATGAAAAGAGGGTCAAGGGGGTTAAAGCCTCATAATAGACATGGTCAACCTTAATCTTATATTATAACCCCATACAATTGTATCTACTTATACGGATTTCTCACCTCATACTTACTCACTCATTCATACATTTAGACTGCCTTCAAATTCCTCAAACAACCATGAGTCTATAATCATAACTTACTCGCTAATATAGCCATTTCCACATTCAAGCAATCAACAAATCACCCTGACCAACAACTCCTTCTCTACCTTCAACTAATAACACACAAGGATGAATCACTTCATTACCAACTCTATCTCATGCAAACAGATTCAGCCATACATATATGAAACCAATGAAAGAACAACAAGTTGGACAACAAGTTGCTAGTGAATCGAAACAGGCCTCACACGGCTTCACTAGACTTTGGTTTTGTATTTTGAACAAGAAAATAAGATGGATGACAAGGCAACTATGCTAGTGAATCGAAAGAGCCCCACACGGCTTCACTAGACTTTAAATTTTTTTTTTTTTCAAAAACATCATGATAACAAGATTACATATTACAAGGGATAGAAAATTGACACCTAATATTTAATGGTCTAAAAATATACATATTATTCTGTATAAATAAAAATATGAGTAAAACACTTCCTCCATGGACTACCATACAATCCACACATGCTGCTAGCTACCACATTAGTTTATCACTACAAAGGGGTAAATCATCCTCAAACATCGATTATTCAACTGAAATATTCATTTACACAAAATCACCCTCACTCTGACTTCTAACTTTGTGACTTTACATCACCAACTTCTTGGTCCAATATCACTACCAATAGGTCATGACAACAACACTTTAACTTATGCTACTATTTGGGTAGAAATATAGTTCCAACATTCTACTATACATTGTCCACAACTGTAACAAGATTTTGAGAGGGACAATATACACTTAATACCTTAAGCTGGAATGCACGATTCCATCAGGATCAATATTTACATCAGAATCAGCATATATTAATGCACTAACAGACTCCTATCGAGTTTTTCCATAATTTTTAAAATCTTATAGAATGTAATCGAAAAGGACTATATCATGTATACTCTAAAGTTTTTGCACTTGAATCAACCCAATAATGGGACAGTTTAGACTCTGAAGCACGAACTAAATCACAAAGAAGGGAAACATTCCTAAACGCCTAGTAGCCTCCGTTTATAAGTGTGGCGCGCTACACACCCATAAACAGAATTCTACTCGACGCGATTTCGCAGACATCCTGGGACCATGAACCGTGCTCTGATACCAAGTTTTTCACGACCCGAGCCTAGGCCCTAGCCGTGACGAGCATCCCGAACCATGATGTCCCGGAACACCCATTCTCTATCTGGTTATCATGCACAACATTCATAATCATAATAAAATGCGAAATTGAAACTGAGTATGGAAAACATGGTCAAGTTCTGCAACATTTTTGAATAATACTATCTGACATCAGTCTACGAAATCTCTACTAAGAACATAAACATTTGTCTGAAAAAAAACTGGGACAAGGCCCCCAGTAAACCAAAAACATAATAAATAAGATAATGTCTGACATAATTAGGCCTTCCGAATAATAGAAGTCTCACCACTGTGAGATCAAGTATGCAAATCCGAGAATGTCTACTGAGTAGCTGGACCCCTAGACTGTGCCTCAGAACCTGGAAGGAAGGGGGTCAGCACAAAAGTACTGGCACGCGAAGCAATCCAAAAAAATAGTATAATGGAACATACATATATATATATACATATTAAGTGAAAGCAATTTTTCATCAAGACATCATGTATAAAACTGTTTCTGAAAAATACATGGGCACTTTCTGAAAACATGTAACCTGTCTGTTCATTTCAAATCATGATCTGTGTTTTACTTCTGAGTTAGGTGGTATTTCCCTACAAGACTGATATTCCACGGGCTGTATGGAATCCGCCATTGACTCGGCGGGGAAGCCCCCAACTCAAGTGTGTCGCAAGGGTTGGAGTGTCTGAGTCTGATACGCCACAGGACATTTAAGTCAGCGCATAATAGTATACCTGGGTCAGCAAACCAAGGTTTTAGGCAATGAGTCGCTTGAACTCAAGCCCTCTTCGGGGAACCACCTAACATCTCTGCATGCCCATTTTTAACCTTTTCTGTACATGCAACATTCTGAATGTCCAAAATCATGAAAGTCTGAAATGTCTGTTAGTCTGAGTCTGATATGGCATTAGTCTGAGTTGGTATCGTAATACCAAGACTTGCAAGTCATGATTTTTCTGAGCCATAATGTATTAAGCAAGAGCTTTCAATCAAAACATAGTTTAGACCACCAAAACATGTAACTGATGTAAAGGATTTCATATTCCGAAACTTAAAGTTCAATTCATGCAAAAATTTCATCAAACACCTGGTGGTCAAATGTCATTAGCAAGTTCATGTATTCAAAATTGAAACACATTCATTCATATATGTATATAAACTGTCAAATCGCTTTGGAGATGGTCAAAAGACCAAAACAATGATGTTAAAACATCTTATACATATATATATATACATAATTTAAAACCCCATTCTAAAACATGATTTTTCTATGCCCATGAGAATTTAAGAAAAACCCCGCGTACCTTGTTCTCCACGAATTTTGGGTGTCTATCGAAGCCTACATCGAGAGGATTCTAAATCTGTAATTTGTTTCACGAACCCGCGGTTGAATCTTGAGTTTCTTGGGTTTTAATGTTGAAACCCTAGGGAGAGTTCTTGAGCAATTTTGGGAAAAGTATGTGTATTATGGTGTTTGAGGGATTAAGTCCCGTGTTGGTGGTATATATAGGGGTGGAGGATTACCAAAATACCCCTAAGGAACAATTAAGGTCAAATCTGTCCCTCAGTTGACAGTTTGGTAGACTGGAGTAAATCGATTATAACTTTTTACTCATATACTCAAATTGGATGAAACCAACTGCAATTGAAAGAGGACTAGAAGAGATTTTGTTTGATATATTATAGCTCACACATTTCATTATATACAGGGAGTTATGATCGTTTGAAATTGACCCTGAAATGCTAAAAACTGGGCAATAGTCTATGCGTTTTGCTACTGTTTTTAAATCCAAACGCAGCCTTATGCGTTCCAAAAAATTCCGAAACTTATCCGAGATGTACTATGAGATTTCCCGATCATAACGCAACTTGAAAATCTAAAAGCGGATGTCGGGAAGGTTGAAAAGTTGTATCCCGAAGATTGCCAGCTAAAATGACTCTAAGTCCTCATTACACTTAGAAAAATTTTCAAGTTTTTAAGTCTAAGGGAACTCTATTAAAGGCTAATCCATGCACGACTTTTACAGGGTGTTACACATTACTTCATAAGATACTTTGGTAAGTCAAATTATGATTTTTAGTTGAATTTGTGATCTGGGTAACTGCTATTGTACTGTTTTTTCAACAATAGATAGCACGCGAACAAGTATGAAACATAAGAGTGATTTGTTTAAACAGATCAATCATCTGTTGCGACAGATAAGACATTTGTTTCAACGAAAAACTCATATGTTGGATTTATTTTTATGGTTCTATAGTGTCATAACATGAATCGAATAGATGGGTCATTTGTTGTAACATATGACCCATCTGTTGCAACAAATTAGTTATATGGTGCAACATGATAAATATCTATTGCAATAGATTAGTAACCTGTTGCAACAGAACCTGAACTCGATTCTAACAGATGTGTCATCTGTTGCAATAGGGTAAATATCTGTTGCAATAAATTAGTAACCTGTTGCAATAGAACTTGAACTCGATTCCAACAGACGCGTCGTCTATTGCAACAGGTAATTCATTTATCGCAACAGGTTAATTATCTATTGCAACATGTCACTCATCTGTTAGAATCAGCTTCAATGGTGCCTTAGTACTTAACATCTATCCCAACAAACGCTTCATCTGTTGCAACAAATATATAGTCTGTTGCAATATATGATTCACCTATTACAACAGATGACTCGTCTGTTAAAATCAGCTTCAGGAACGTAACATGAATCCCAACAGGTAAGTAATCTGTTGGGACTGATCACTTATATGTTGCAACTTATTTTTCACCTGTTGCAACAAATTACACATTTGTTGGGATTCATGTACGGCACTATGAAATCACTATTAACTTTTTTTAACAAATGACTTTATTTAGGTACCACTAATAGAGGGATCAATAACAATAGAGGTGGATTGTCATGGTCAATGGATCGAGAAAAGCAATCGATATGTATGGCGTTGGAAGGAGGGTGAAATTCTAAAGACGATAACTATGACAGTCCAAAGTGATGTTTTATATAATGATTTTGTGAACTTAATAATCAGCTATAATGGACTGAATTGTCAACTGGAAGAACTCGTCATCAGCTACATCCATAGCTCATTTAAAAATCAGATGGTACTACCTTTTAAAATAACCGATCAGGATCGATTGTGTGCTTATCTTAGTGATTCATCCAGGCCGATGTTAAGGGTATACGTGGTTGAAAAGAAAAGAGAGAATGAGAACTAGAATGTAGAAGAAGAAGAACAACAACAATACATCTTTGATGATAGGTTGGATGATCTAGACATGAATGTTCCAGATGATGATCAAACACCTATGCCCATTGATGCGACCAATACGGTGGGAAGTTCTTCTCGATCGACACAGTCTGGAAATCTTTAAGACGACGGGACCAACTTTATCAATGGAATATCATTCAAGAATAAGACATAACTATCTACCACTTTTTTTATTTCTTTCTTGAAAAAAGATTTTAGAATAAAGAAGGTGATTAATTTGTAATGCCTTAATTTTCTGAACCGAAATGCTACACGGTGCTCATGACCCTGAAGGACCACAAGCTAACCCATGATTGATATCTGTACTTGAGCACTGCATAATATAATGTAATAAATGTGAAAAGCTGGCAAAAACTTGCCATAAGGTTCAAAACGTCTAAAATACTCAAAACTAAAAACTGAATACTAATATATCTGTCTGAAAAGCCTCTAACTGTCTGAACTATGGAGTTGATGGGACATGTCTCCAACTAACTCTGTCTACTAAAAATAAAATGAATTTAATGAAGTATTAAAATAAGAAACATCCTCGGATGATGAGGACTCACTGCTACGTCTACTGCTGCTGACTGAGTTTGGACTTCTAAGGTTGCTCTGGGGCTCGTTCTTATTAACCTATGGCGTAAAGTAAAACACCATAGCATAAATATGTCAGTATGTGAGAATGTACTGAGTATGCAAGATGGGGTGGGGCTGAATGCAAGGGCTTATGCATGCACATAACTTAACTGAATAACATGAGAGTACTGGATGAGAATAAATGCATGAATGCACAAACTAAAATTGAATCGTCGTAACTCTGAAACTAACTTCTGAATACATGAACTTCTTACAACTGAGCTTATTAATACTGGGATACTGAATAACTGAGTTCTGAACTTACTAATATTGACTAACTGATCTGAGATCAAACCTATCTAGCGGAGGATCTTCAAATTTCGTTGGTACTGATACTGATTAACTTTATATGAGACCAAGCCTATCTAGCAGGTGGTCTATGAATCTATGGAACTATCTAAGTTCCTTACTGAGATGGGTGACTGTATCTGACAGTCCTGATTTCTGAATTCTACTCGAAATACTAATGCTAAAACTGCAACTGTGGGAGTGCTCACTTAATCGACATGCCACGAATCTGAACTGGTGGGGTCCAACCTTTAACCCCAGCTGGAAGGGTGTCAATACTGTGCCACGGGTAGAGAACTATGCTATGGTCAAGCCTCTCTAATGGGTGACCCTGAACAGGAAGTCAAGCCTAAGGCAATATAATAGTCAAGTCAAGCCTTAATCTGACGGGTGACTCCTGGTCCTGCGCTGGCTACGCAGTCCTGAAGTACATAAATTGCTACTAACAACTCTGCCTCTCTAAAGAGAAAGTTGTCATACCTGCACTCGCTCGGTGCTAGATCCTACTCCCAACTGAAAGACACTGACTTGATTCTTAGAACTGTACTTAGACTGAGCTGAATCTGTTACTGATCATCTTTCTTGACTGAGCTGACTGAGTTCACTTGGTTTTATTATGTAACAGAATACTACTGAATCTACTATCTGACTGAATGATACTAAGTTTCTGATTTGATTTCTTGAATGCTACAAAGATCTGAGCTGAGTACTGAACTAAAGCTGGAATGCTAACGATACTTAGATTACTAAGATTTCTTAAGTTCTATAACTATCTGAGAGTTCTGAATTCTGTAACTGACTGAGTTCCTCTGATCATAGCACGACTAAACTTATCTTGAGACTGACTCGGCTCTAGACACACAACTATATTTTTCGGGTACAAGTACCCCCAGGACTCGATAGAAGGAAACTGACAACATGACTTCTTGAATTCATGACCAATCATCAACATCATAGCAATAGATTCACCATACACTCAAAAAGACATCTCTTCAAGCACTTGTAAATATTAAAATATATTTGCATAAGGAATGCATGCCAATACTTTATAACTCATCCCACAAGGTCTTACAATAACCACATAACATGCATTCAAAGGTAAATAATTGGGGATTTCATGCTAACATATAATAATTCATTCAACAAGAAATGCACAAGGATGTGAATGGACACAACATGCTATGATTCATTCACTATGGTCCTTCAACAAACACTTAGCGTGCATGGCTTATACTTAATTTGGGAGTTTCAAGTCAACATGCTATAATGACCCAATTTTCTTCACACAAGCATTTTATCAAACACATAGGAAACATGCTTTGGTCATATCACAATTTCTACACCTAATTCCCATGAATAATTAATCAACATACTACCTGAAGGGATTTATCATGAACATCACATAATTACTACACAATAGGGTCAAAGTTTGCAACTTTATGATCATAACATAAATTAAAACTCAACGACAACATAACCTTCAAACTCAATTCACATAAACCATGAAAAACATATAAATTTATAATCTTAAATTTAGAAAGAGGGATTCTTGAACTTTTTGGCGGAAGGGACCCAAGAATCAACACTTGCATACCTTAGTTTCTTGATTTGGAGAGACTTGATGGAGGAATCTTGATGATTTGAGTCTTGAACTATGAACCCTAGCTCTTGTTCTTGAATAATTTTGAGAGAAACTAACAATATTTGGGTAAAAATATGAGGAATCTCGTGTTAAAGGATATATATAAGGGTTGGAAGGTTACAAATTTTCCCTTGGAAACACGAAGTAGAAACCTGATTTTTGGCCCAAGGCTATAGGTAGGGCGACACGTTGGCTAGAGCACTGCTATAACCTGGGCGGTGCCTTGCTATAGCGGTGCTAAGACCAGGAGGACGCCTTGGTGTTTGCAGTGCTGAAAGCTGGGCGACGCCTTGAGATTGCCCTGAGCTACTATTTTTGAAATCCAAACGTGCCCTTATGCTATCCAAAAAATTCCGAAACTTACTTGAGATGTACTACGACCTTTCCCCATCGCAACGCAACTTGAAAAATCTAAAAACGGAGGTCGGGAAGGTCATAAAATAATTCGTCAAAGTTTGGAAAGCTTATAGAAATGAAAAAGTTTCAACACTTAGCCAAATTTTTGAGTTCTAAGCTTCTCTTGGCAAGCTTAAAAGAGCGTTAATGACTCAAAAAATTTGCGGGGTATTACATTAGCTCCCCCTTGGGAATATTCATCTTTGAATATCACTTGATAGGATACGAGTATCGATCTACTGGACTTACTTAAGGGGTGAGAACATCTGAAATATGACTGGAACTATTGATACACTGAGTTCTTACACTGAACATGCATATCTGATGCATGGAATACACAGTTGAAGATATTGATAAGCTGACTTCTAATAATAGACATTCATATCTGATGCATGGATACTTGACTGAGTTACTTTCATGAACACATAACTGACTACACTGATAAGCTAAACTTTTCTACTGAACACACATATCTAATGCATGAACATATGACTGGATTGATTCTTGAAAGCATGACTGATTATGCAATAATGACTGATGCAAAGCTTGTAATAAGAATATGAGCATGAAACTAAATGAATTTAAGGGATTAATAACTTCGAAGAGTCATGGAGTATCTCTCCCTTGGGATACTATGTCCCGTTAAGCCCACTTACCTTACTGATATACTGGGGCGATGCACAGGGCATCTATGAACTAGATTATAACTGAACCTCAGGATTTTGAAACTAATGCATATCATAAAAATAAAAGACTCATATGTACCCGAATCTATGTTAGGGAAAATTTTCGGATCATGACGAGTCTAAAGTGAATAGAGTCAATTCTGACGCTGACCACTAGTGGCACTAGGAATGGTGACCTACTGACACGAATCTCTACCTTTCTGAGCTAACACTCTACACTCCCATATTCTGTGACCTGGCTTACCACATCCAAAACATACCTGACTTTTAGCTCTGCATGCACCTAGATGGTTCTTGCCACACTCTCTATAAAATGGATAGGTGCGCTTACTTCTAACACTACTCTGGGCTTTAGAGACTGGTGCCCCATCATGACTAACATCTCTGAAGTTTGGTGCGGGCACACTAGCTGAGGATGGAGCTGGTACTGACGTTTTCTGACTATGGTGCGATCGATTACCACCCTGTGACCCGGCCTGGGAAAAACTGTAACTACCTGTTCTGAATCTCTTATTGGATCTCTCTCTCTTCTTAGATTTATCTGTCTCTATCTGTTGGGCATGCATCATTAACCTAGAAATATCCATGTCTCTATTGAGCATAGTAGTTCTACACTCTTTTAACACCAACCCGGACACACCAGTCATAAACTTACTCATACTCTCTCTAGGGTCAGCTATCAAGTATGGGGCATACTTAGCTAACTGATTGAACTTAAGACAATACTCTTTCATTGTCATGGAGCCTTGTCTCAGTTTTATAAACTCTTCTACCATAGCTTCTCTCATCTCTAGCGGGAAAAACTTATCTAAGAAGGCATCCTGAAATACTTGCCAAGTCATGGGAGCTGCATCCTCCCTTCTACTCTTCTTCTACATTGATACCCAATCATGAGCAATATCCTCTAGCCTATAGGATGCTAAATCTACACTCTCCACCTCAGACACATGTATAATCTGGGTGATCTTCTTCACCTCCTCAAGATAAAGCTATGGGTCCTCACCTGCTACTGACCCAAAGAATTCTGGAAGGTTCATTCTCATGAAATTTCTGATCCTGACTGCGGCTGAATCCCTATCTTGCTGAGGTGAGGCTGCAGCCTGACGATTTCCCTGAATATTAGTCATCATAGCTTGGGTTAGCGCCTAAAAAACTTCCCGGAACTCTTCATGTGACACATTCTCATTCAGAGGATCTACGAGTTGAGGTGGCTGATTGTCATACCTATGGGCATTATCTCTGTGAGGAGACATGTACTGCAAATGGAAGAGGAATAAGGATTAGAGTAAGAGTTCAACTTGAGCTTTTGCTCACTGGCACAACATGAATACTGAAAGAAGGTAAACTGTTCCTAAAACATCTTATAGCCTCCTTTAATGAAATATGGCGCAAAACACACCCATGCACAAGACTCAACTAGATGCGGCTTTTCAAACTTCCTAGGACTCCATTGAACCTTAGGCTCTGATACCAAGTTTGTAACGCCCCAATTTTCTAAACCAAAATACTACACGGTGCTCATGATCTCGAAGGACCACAAGATAACCCATGACTGATATTTGTACCTGAGCACTACATAATATAATGTAATAAATTTGGAAAGCTGGCGAAAACTTTCCATAAGGTTCAAAACGTCTAAAATACTCAAAACTGAAAACTGAATACTAATACATCTGTCTAAAAAGCCCCTAACTATCTGAACTGTGGAGTTGATGGGACATATCCCTAACTAACTCTGTTTACTAAAAATAAACTGAATCTAATAAAGTACTGAAATAAGAAATATCCTCGGATGATGAGGACTCACTGCTACGTCTACTGCTGCTGACTGAGTCTGGACTGCTAAGGGTGCTCTGAGGCTCGTGCTTCTTAACCTATGGCGTAAAGTAAAACACCATAGCGCAAATGCGTCAGTACGTGGGAAATTACTGAGTATGGAAGATGGGGTGAGGCTGAATGCAAGGGCTTATGCATACACATAACTTAACTGAATAACATGAGAGTACTGAATGAGAATAAATGCATGAATGCACAAACTAAAACTAAATCGTCGTAACTCTGAAACTAACTTCCGAATACATGAAATTCTAACAACTAAGCTTATTAATACTGGGATACCGAATAACTGAGTTTTGAACTAATTGATATCGACAAACTGATCTGAGATCAAACCTATCTAGCGGAGGATCTTTAAATATCGTTGGTACTGATACTGATTAACTTTATGTGAGACCAGGCCTATCTAGCGGGTGGTCTATGAATCTATGGAACTATCTGAGTTCCTTACTGAGCTGGGTGACTGTATTTGACAGTCCTGATTTCTAAATTTTACTCGAAATACTGATACTGAAATTGCAACTATGGGAGTGCTCACTTAACCGACATGCCCCGAATCTAAACTAGTGGGGTCCAACCTTTAACCCCAGCTGGAAGGGTATCAATACTATGCCACTGGTAGAGACCTCTACTATGGTCAAGCCTCTTTAATGGGTGACCCTGAACAGAAAGTCAAGCCTAAGGCAATATAATAGTTAAGTCAAGCCTTAATCTGAAGGGTGACTCCTGGTCCTGCGCTGGCTACGCAGTTCTAGAGTACAGGAATTGCTACTAACGTCTCTGCCTCTTTGAAGGAGAAGTCGTCATCCCTGCACTCGCTTGGTGCTAGATCCTACTCCCAACTGAAAGACACTGACTTAATTCTTAGAACTGTACTTAGATTGAGTTGAATCTGTTACTGATCATCTTTCTTGACTGAGCTGACTGAGTTCACTTGGTTTCGTTATCTGACAAAATACTACTTAATCTACTATCTAACTGAATGATACTAAGTTTCTAATTTGATTTTTTGAATGCTACTGAGATCTGAGCTGAGTACTGAACTAAAGCTGGAATGCTAACGATACTTAGATTACTAAGATTTATTAAGTTCTATAACTATCTGAGAGTTCTGAATTTTGTAACTGACTGAGTTCCTCTGATCATAGAACGACTAAAATTATCTTGAGACTGACTCGGCTCTAGGCACACAACTATATTTTTTGGGTACAAGTACCCCCAGGACTCGATAGAAGGAAATTGACAGCATGACTTCTTGAATTCATGACGAATCATCAACATCATAGCAATAGATTCACCATACACTCAAAAAGACATCTCTTCAAGCACTTGGAAATATTAAAATATATTTGCATAGGGAATGCATGCCAGTACTTCATAACTCATCCCACAAAGGTCTTACAATAACCACATAACATGCATTCAAAGGTACATAATTAGGGATTTCATGCTAACATATAACAATTCATTCAACAAGGAATGCACAAGGATAGGAATGCACACAACATGCTATGATTCATTCACTATGGTCCTTCAACAAATACTTAGTGTGCATGACTTATACTTAATTTGGGAGTTTCAAGTCAACATGCTATAATGACCCAATTTCCTTCACACAAGTATTTTATCAAACACATAGGAAGCATGCTTTGGTCATATCACAATTTCTACACCAAATTCCCATGAATAATTAATCAACATACAACCTAAGGGCTTTATCATTAACATCACATAATTACTACACAATAGGGTCAAAGTTTGCAACTTTATGAACATAACATGAATTAAAACTCAACAACAACATAACCTTCAAACTCGATTCACATAAACCATGAAAAACACATAAATTTATAATCTTAAATTTAGAAAGAGGGATTCTTGAACTTCTTGGGTGGAAGGTACCTCCCAAGAATAAACACTTGCATACCTTAGTTTCTTGATTTGGAGAGACTTGACGGAGGAATCTTGATGATTTGAGTCTTGAACTATGAACCCTAGATCTTGTTCTTGAACAATTTTGAGAGAAACTAATAATATTTGGGTTAAAATATGAGGAATCTCGTGTTAAAAGGTATATATAAGGGTTGGAAGATTACAATTTTTCCCTTGGAAACATGGAGATGAAAGCTGATTTTTGGCCCAAGGCTATACGCAGGGAGACGCCTTGGCTAGAGTACTTCTATAACCTGGACGGTGCCTTTCCATAGCGGTGCTAAGACTAGGGTGAAGCCTTGGTGTTTGCATTGCTGAAAGCTGGGCGATGCCTTGATATTGCCCTGAGCTACTATTTTTGAAATCCAAACGTGCCCTTATGCTATCCAAAAAATTCCGAAACTTACCTGAGATGTACTACGACCTTACCCCATCGCAGCGCAACTTGAAAATCTAAAAAGAAGGTTGGGAAGGTCATGAAATAATTCGTGAAAGTTCGGAAGGCTTATGGAAATGAAAAAGTTTCAACACTTAGCCAAATTTTTGAGTGCTAAGCTTCTCTTGGCAAGCTTAAAATAGCGTTAACGACTCAAAAAATTTGCAAGGTCTTACATAATTTGAGCAGTGTCTTTTGCTACAAATGTGCTAATCCGAACTGCAAATGGTGGTTGAGAGAGGTGAAGTACATAAGTTCTGACAGATTCGTCATTCATAAACATGAAAAGTATCACACATGTGGTTCGGAGCACTTGTCGGACTAAAATCCTCAAAGTTCTCGATGAATATTTTAATAATAGTTTTCCCAATGGCAAAGGCCCTTCTACAATGGTTTTGGCCAATCAACTCCTTACGAAATTAGGTGTCCTAGTCAGTTATTGGAAGATATATACGGCCATTGGGATTGCCAAGGACTTGGTTAGGAGGACACACGAGCATGGGTATGCAATCCTGGATGCTTACCGCTACATAAGTGAGTCCATAAATCCCAAAAGTAAGACGGTGTTACATGTTGATGAAAACGGAAGGTTCAAGTAATTTTTTTATCCTATGGTACTTGAATTCAAGCTTTTCGACATTTGACAAAAGGCATAGCCAGTGATGGCACCTTCTTGAGGAGCAAGTATAATAGAGTTCTGCTAGAGGCGGTGGCGCGGGATATGGAGAATCACATCTATTCTGTCACTTTTTGTGTAGCGGACAAGGAATGTGATGCCTTTTATGAATTTTTTTTGAACAACTACAAAGTTGCGTTGAAGATACCGAAGAGTTGTGTTTTTTTTCGGATAGGCATCCAAGTATTCCAAATATGGGTTCAATTTTCTTCACTTCAGCTTACTTTGGTTGTTGCATCAGACATCTTGGAGAGAACATTCGGACCAACTATCATAATGAAAGGGTCATGACCCTTTTTATAGAGTAGCTAAAGCATATAGTAGAGAGGAGTTTTTAGACATTTCAATCAAATAGTAGATGTGCATCCCAAGGCAGCAGAACATCTTGTACGTGTCGATTTCAAGAGATGGAGCCGGGCATTCTTTCCGGCGGATAGGTACATTCTTATGATTTAAATGTCTTGTTTGAGTTACAAGTTTAGTATGATGTCGTACTAAGTGATTCTTTTGTATAGGTACAATATTATGACATCAAACATAATTGAATTAGTGAATTCATTGTTTGGCGATGAAAGAGAATTTCCTATCAAGGCTCTATTTGAAATAATAAATAAGAAGTATGGCCAATTTTTAATGAAAAACGTGTGCAGCTTGAGGGAACAAGAACCCCATTTGTTCTAGAAATCAAAACAATAATATCAACGAACATCAGTTTGGGGAATAGGTTAGTATCTCATCATATAGATGATTACAAGTTCAGTATCAATGGTCATGGTGATGTTGCCACAGTCGATTTTCAAATAAGATCTTGTACGTGCAGAGTTTAAGAATCGGACAAATACCCTATCCACATGCTATGGAAGCGCTTCAAGATCAATACGGTGCAAAATATAGACCTAAAATTTATGAGTACTCCTCTCCATATTATTCGATGGAAAAATATAAAATAGAATATAGTGGGCATATTACTTCGGTGCCTCCCGAAGAATCTTGGGTTATTCATACAAAGCTTTTGGGGAGATTAATACCTCGTCCATATATTGACCCAAGCACTATCAAACCGGGAAGAAAGTCATATAAGAGGAGGCGTGGATTCGGAGAATCATTTCCATCAAGAATAAACAAGTGCTCTGTATGTAAGCTCGTTGGACACAAAAGAACTACATGCCCAGATCGTAATCCATCATGATCTTTGTAATTGCAAAAACTTGTACTGTTGTTTGTTGTGGACTTTTATATACGTAACTCATTGTTGTGAATGTAATGTTATTATTTATTATATATAAAATATATTTTTGAATAACTTGTGCATCAATAAAAAAAGGCAAAACATGAACTATATATAGCAGACCATAATTATTTTCAACAGATTACCCATCTGTGGCAACAGATGGACATTGGATAGAAGAACACAACACTGTTCCATCAAACTGGAATGTTTTCCTCCAACAAATGGATAATCTGCTGACAGAAACCCAATCGATCTGTTCAAACAGATGATCCATCTGTTGAAAGAACTCAAATGCCAAAATTGCTATTACTACTAGATTCAAAATTGCTCCTTACCTCCAACAGTCTATATGTCTCCAATAGTCTATATGTTAACATGTTTAGAAGAAGAAATAGACAGAATAAAAATTAAATAAGAATTAAAAATCCAAAGTCGACCAACAATAAATTTTCCCTTAAACAAAAAACAAAATACATTACGTATAGATCTGATATAGAATTAAAAAAACCTATTTTAATTATTATTATTATAAGCAGAAGCATTATTATTTCCAGCCCGACAATCTTCAACCGGCAGCAGCAAGTCCCTCCTAAGCTTGCGAATCTCAATGATCATCCATGCTCTCATAGTGGACAACTCCCACCACAAGTCCTGAACCTGTGACTCAAGTTCTCGGACAGTGTCTTGTAGAATTGCAACGTCTCAATTTGTATCAGTCATATCTAGAACATGCATGAATTGAAAAAAAATATAAACACAAAAGTAAAGAAAAGAGTCTGAATGTAATACAATGTATACTATGAACTGGTAGATTTACATAGAAGAAAAACAGTTACCTCAATGAGAAAGGAATATGCTCTTTGAAGAGAAGTAGTTGAAGATGTAATTCGAAAAGACAAAATGCAAGAAATAAATAAAAGTAGAGAGACCTATTTATAGAGGATTGAATCTGAATGTGTTAGGCAAAAAGGCACGACTGTTCAGGTCCATTGTATTAATTACATTCAAACTACTGCCTTTTTGTTTTCTATGAAAAGACGTGACTTTTTATTTTACATCCAAACTTCTCACCTTTTCAAAATGGTCTGAAACTTAATAACATCCATTATTATTGAGTTGTTGCAATAGATAGTTTCGGCAAAAAGGCACGACTGTTCAGGTCCATTGTATTAATTACATTCAAACTACTGGTTCTTTGTTTTATATGGAAAGACGCGACTTTTTATTTTACATTAAAATTTCTCACCTTTTCAAAATGGTTTGAGACTTGAGACTTAATCACATACGTTATTATTGAGTTGTTGTAACAGATCGTCTATCTGTCCCAATAGATAACCTACTGTTGCAACAGATTTACCATCAGTTGCAACAGATGGTCTGTATGTGCAACAGATGATACATTTGTTGCAGCATATGGATTATCTATTGCGATAGATGGACCATCTGTTGGAGGAGATGTTTTTATTTCTTCTAACAACTGATTCATCAGTTGCAATAGATTTAAAAATAAAAAAACTGAAAATTCACGACTTGTAGCACTTGTTTTTTCTTGATGGACATGTAGTCCTCTGACATTGAAGATGGTTACCCTTTGAGCCTCCATAGTCTTGTACACTACTTAATGATGGGAAGTGAAGAATAAACATTATCCGACATTGATAGGTAGGAAGAATAATGTGTGTGCAGATGAAAGGATCCACTTTCATGCATAGGAGTGATGTATTACTGATTAGGCTATCTTGACAGATACACATAAAGTACAATGATTTTGTGAATGCAATTTTTTACTGATTAGACATTGATTCTTCAAATGAGATTCTGTATTTTACAGTTTAGTTTGATAGGCGTGAACTGATAAGGCTAAAGGGTTCCAATACGATGGGGTCAATACCCTGTTACAATTTAATGATGGTTTTGCGCTTGTTTATGTGTCAAGTTTGGGGAAGGGTTTAAGTTTTTGGCAGAAGTGTAAATATCAAATAGTGATTGAACCAATTTGAAGGGTTCAATGGACTTTTGAAAGGCCTCCAAAGCCTTGCACTTCAGAAAACAAGAATGGAAAACCAATAGAAATTCCCCTGGTCCAAATATCTATGGATGGGTTGCACAAAGAGACTATTATAAAGAAGAATGTGATTGGAAGAATACTTGTGCGGGAAGGGGGGATGGAGATGACCATATATCAACTTGGACCTTATTAAATAAGAAACACAGGGAAGCAAGCAAGGAACTTCTAGCCAATCTGGCCAATGAAATAAATTGAAAGATGAAAAAATTGAATAAGTTTGAAATGTGGAAGTGCATCCAAATATTAAAATCCATCAGTCGTTCTTGAAAAAGAAAAATGGTAAAGAGGACTAGAGCTGGACACTTTGCTAGAGACTGCAACTAGATGGTGTTGCCTAAATGAAGACCCACAAAGATACAGGATAAGAACTCTAATGAACCAACTTGGCGAGTATTAATGGTGGTAAGATTATCGGTTAGGCTCAAAACTTGAACCAACAACTCCTGAAGCAAAATAAAGGGATCAAGCCAAGGCATCAATTTCTGAAGTCTAACTTGCATCCCATTCCTTCTGTTTGTGGTTCTGATCTGATCAATGGCAGTAGAAACAAAAAGGACTGAAGTTGGGAAGAAATCCTATGCCTTGTTGTTTACACTACCTTTGACCAGACCAAAGCCATAAATATGAGGAATGGGATACAAGTTAACCTTTAGAATTGCCACCTTGGCTTGATCCCATATTTTTACTTCAGGATTTATTGGTTCAGGTTTTGTTCCTGACTGACAATCTTACCACTATCAGTGATCGTAAAGCTACAACCTTAGAGTTTTGGTCCTACATTTTATGGGTCTTCATTCAGGCCACTCTAGCTAGTTACAGACCCCTAACAAAGTGCACAACTCCAATCCACTTTACCATTTATCTTTTTCAAGAACGACTGATGGATTTTCATTTTTGGATACACTTTCACACTTGCAGCTCATTCAATTTTTTCATTTTTCATGTCAATTTCATCAGTCAGTTTTGCTGGACTTTTATTTCTACCCTATGTTTCTTCTTTAATAAGGCCTGAGTTGATATATGGTTTTCTCCACCCCCCCTCCCCGCACAAGTATTCTTCCAATCACCTTCTGTTTTATAATAGTCTCCTCGTGTAGCCCATCCATATAAATTTGGACCAAGGGAATTTCTATTGGTTTTCTATTCTTGCTTTTTGAAGTAGGGGGCTTCAGAGGCCTTTCAAAAGTCCATTGAACCTTTAAAATTAGTCCAACACTATTGTATATTTACACTATCGCCAATAACTTAAACCCTTCCCCAAACTTGACACATAAACATTAGCAAAATCTTTATTAAATTGTAACAGGATATCGACACCACCTACTTGGTCCCTTAGCCTTACCAGTTTGAACCTAACAAACTTAACTGTAAAATGCAGGATCTCATTTGAAAGATTAACGTCTAATAGGTAAAGAACCAATATTCACAAAATCAATGTACTGGATGTGTGTTTTCATGATAGGTTGATCAGTAATACATACCTCCCACATATGAAGTAGTTCCATCTGCAAGCAACTTATTTCTCCGAACCCATCTTTACTCTTGCCTTGAATGTTGGTTGTGCAAAAGTTGATCCAGTTTCAGTTCCTTTTATCTGCAAAAAAAGAGAAAAATATTTGATGTTAAATAAAAGAAGAACAAAAAGAACATTACAAAAGGGTAACACAAAATTGAGTTAATACAATACATTACAACAATTTGATGCAACAGATGACTAATCTGATGCATCAGATGATCAATTTGATACAACAGATGATCAATTTGATGCAATATGTTATCAATCGGTTGCCACAGTTGTGTCACCTGTTGTAACAGATGAATAATCTATTGTGATATATGACCAATATGATGTAATAAATGAGCAATCTGATGTAATAGATTCCTCCTTTATTCAATAGATGAGTCATCTGTTGTAATAGGCGACACATCTGTGGCCACCGATGGATGACATATTACAGCAGATGAGTCATCTGTTGGAATAAATCAAACCAGCAATGCTACTGGTTTGATTTCTTCCATCAGTTTCTCCATCTGTTCCAACAACTGATTCATCAATTACAACAGTTGAGAAAATTGTTGCAACACCACCAACAACATCAACAACATCAACAACATCAACAATAAAGAAACAACACCATATGTTCTAACACCATCAACAACACTACCACTACATGTTCCAACAACACCAATACCCCCAACAACAGCACCACCAACAAAGTAACAAACAACAGATGCAAATATTTAATTACATAACATGCAAAGAAGAAGACGAGAAGAAAAGAGCAATATTGAACCATACCTGTAATGTCTAAAAAGCAACGGGATCAGAATACCTATTTCAATCAAGAAAAGATATTGATCGATTGAGATCCAAAAGGATCCTCATGTGAAAGAGGAGAGAAAAAATAGGAAAAAATAAGACAGTTGTGATTATCTTATAGAGGAGAGAAAGAGAATTTTAAAAGAGAGAGATAAGCTAAGTTAATTTATGGCTGAAGGAGAGAGAATTCTAAAGATGGGTTTTAAATATTCATTAATATCTTTGAGGGGAACGAGGAGACGGTGACATTGAAAAGACAAGGTAAGACTACTCAAGAAGCAAAATTTTTGAGTTATCCAAGTAATATTTTTAATCGCCATAGTATTTTATCTTTTTTATCTCGAATGAGAAATTGCTTTCATATAAGAAAAGATCTTAAAACATATAAGTCATCTGTTGCAACAGATGACAATTTATGTTTGAAAATTTCCAATAGCTCAGTCATCTGTGGCAATATATTCGATAATCTATTTGATAAATTCCAATAGATTACCTCCCTGTTGCAACATAGTCAATAATCTATTTGTTAAATTCCAATAGATTTCCCATTTGTTGCACAGGTTGAACATTTTTTTATACAATTTCATGGTATAAACTAGTATTTGTTTTAAAATAGGGTTTGCTAGATCTAGGGGCGAGTACATAAGATCAACAACAACTTTAATTGAGTCTTTTGCAATTGCATGGTGTTGGTATTGGTATTGTTTTCCTCCCGACCCGAGTCATCGATCGATCACACTGAGATAAAATGATTCTCACTAACTTATTATTATAAGCTAATACCTAAATTGATTTAGCTAGATCTAAGGATTAGTACATAGGTTCAACTACAACTTCAATTGAGTCTTTTCCAATTGCATGGTGTTGCGTTCCTTCTGACCCGAGACGTCGATCGATCACTCTAAGATGAAATGATTCTCATTAACTTATTATTATAAGATAATATCGAAATTGATTTAGATAGATCTAGGGACGAGTACATAGGGTCAACTTCAACTTCAATTGAGTCTTTTCCAATTACATGGTGTTGGTGTTGGTGTTGCATTCCTCCCGACCCGAGTCGTCGATCGATCACTCTGAGATGAAACAATTCTCATTAACTTATTATTATAAGCTAATACCTAAATTGTTTTATCTAGATCTAGGGATGAGTACATAGGGTCAACTACAACTTTAATTGAGTCTTTTACAATTGCATAGTGTTAGTGTTAGTGTTGGTGTTGTGTTCCTCCCGACCAAAGTCATCGATCAATCACTCTGGGATGAAATGATTCTTATTCAATTATTATTATAAGATAATACCTAAATTTATTTAGCTATATCTAGGAACGAGTACACAGGTTCAACTATAACTTCAATTGAGTCTTGTGCAATTGCATGGTGTTGGTGTTGCATTTCTCTCGACCCAAGTCATCGATCGATCACTCTGAGATGAAATGATTCTCATTAACTTATTATTATAAGCTAATACCTAAATTGATTTAGCTAGATCTAGGGACGAGTACATAGGGTCCACTACAACTTCAATTGAGCCTTTTGAAATTGCATGGTGTTGGTGTTAGTGATGCGTTCCTCCTGACCTGAGTCATCGATCGATCACTATGATATGAAATAATTCTCATTAACTTATTAATATAAGATAAAACCTAAATTTATTTAGCTAGATCTAGGGACAAGTACATAGAGTCAACTACAACTTCAATTCAGTCTTTTGCAATTGCATGGTGTTGGTATTGGTGTTGCATTCCTGTTAGACCCAGAAAATTTTTCCAAGTCGTTAATGCTCTTTTAAGCTTGCCAAGAGAAGCTTAGAACTCAAAAATTTGGCTAAGTGTTGAAACTTTCTTCATTCCATAAGCTTGCTAACTTCGACAAATTATTTTGTGACCTTTCCAACCTCTGATTTTAGATTTTTAAGTTGCGTTACAATGGAGCATGGTCATAGTACATCTTGGGTGAGTTTCAGAATTTTTGGAGTCTGTTTAGGGCATGTTTGGATTTCAAACCAGTGGTAGCATGCGACGCATGCTCCAACGCACTGGGCCTAGCATGCGATAGAGCATGCGACGCATGCTCCAGTGCGGTGGACTAGAGCATGTGACGCATGCTCCATAGCACGCTGCTGAAATTTTTAGTTTCTACCCAACGAATTTAAGGGAAAATTAGACTTTTCCCCCACCTCTATATAAGTACATAACAAGGAATTAAACACTATTATCACCCAAATTACATTGCTTGCTCTCCAAAATCTCTCAAGAACAACCTAGGGTTTCAACCAAAAGGTTCAAGAACTCCTCCGTCAAGTCTCTCCAAATCAAGAAACTAAGGTATGCAAGTGTTGATTCTTGGGTTCCTTCCACCCAAGAAGCTCAAGAACCCTTATTCTTAAATTCAAAGATTATGTTTTATGAGTTTTCATGTTTTATGTGGTTTGAAATTGAAATTTTTGATGTTGTTGAGATTAAGTTCATGTTTTGATGATAAAGCCTTTTTAAGAAGCATGTTGAATTATGTAGTTATGTTAATTGGTGTAATGAATTGTTGTATGACCAAATGGGTGCCTCCCATATGTTTGTTAAAATGCTTATATGAAGAAAATAGTATCATTGTAGCACGTTAAGTATAAAATCCCCAACCTTATGATAAGTAAAGTATGTCAAGTGTTTGTTGTAATGCCAAGATGAATAAAGTATAATGTGTTGCAAGTACTCCTTATTCATGTGGATTCATTATTGAATAAGTTATAAGGTCATAACATACCTCTATATACAATTACATATTGAAGAATCCCCAATTTGTGTACACATGAATGCACATGTACCTAATGCTAGATATTATGGGATGAGATGTGAAGTGTTGGAATGTATTCATTATGTGATTACATGTTAATATTTCCAAGTTCTTGAAGAAATGTTTAGTTGAGTAGTGGTGAATGATAGTCTATTGTTGTGAGGAGATGTTGGTCATGAATTCAAGAAGTCATGTCTTGTCAGTTTCCTCCCATTGAGTCCTGGGGGTACTTGTACCCAAAATATATAGTTATGTGCCTAGAGCCGAGCCAGTCTCAAGATAATCTCAGTCGTGCGATGATCAATAGAATTCAGTCAATGACTGAACAGTAAGAAAACTCAGTAGTCTCAATATTTAGTTTAATCAAGCTCAGTACTCAGATCAGATCTTAGTAGTATTCAGTACCCAGTCAATACTTTAGTAAAACTCAGTAAGATACGAAGTTCAATAGCATTCAGACAGAAAGTAGAATTTAGTAGTATTCCGTCAAACACGAAACCAAGAAAACTCAGTCATATCAGTCAAGTAAGATAATTAGTAACAAGATTCAGCTCAGTCTAAGTTCAGTTAAGAATTAGGTCAGAGTCTTTTAGTTGGGAGTAGGAACTAGCACCGAGTGAGTATGGGGATGACGGTTTCACCGTTAGAGAGACAGAGTCATTAGCAGCAATCCCTATACTCCAGAACTGCGTAGCCAGTGCAGGATGTAGAAGTCACCCATTATAGAAAGGCTTGTCACCCGTCAGAGAGGCTTGACTATTATACTTCCTTAGGCTTGACTTCCTACGAGGGTCACCCGTCAGAGAGGTTGACCATAGTAGAGGTCTTTACCCATGGCATGGTATTTATACCCTTCCCGCTGGGGTTATAGGCTGGACCCCACTAGTTTAGATTTGGGGCATGTCGGTTAAGTGAGAACTCCCACAATTGCAGTTTTAGTATCAGTCTTCAGAGTAGAACTCAGAAATTAGGACTGTCAGATACAATCATCTATCCCAGTTAGGAACTCAGGTAGTTCCATTAATTCATGGACCACCCATTAGATAGGCCTGGTCTCACATAAAGTTATTCAATGTCAGTGCTTACAGAGATCACCCGTTAGATAGGACTGATCTCAAGATTAGTCCCAATATGCTCAGTCACAATATGCACAATATGTTCAGTAGTTATAGATTCTCTATGTATGCTAATCCAGCTCTTGCATATCATTCAGTTAAGTTGTGTTCATGCATAAGCCCTTGTATTCAGCTTTACCTCATTTGCATACTTAGTATATTCAAACGTACTGACGCATTTGCACTATGGTGTTTTATTTGACGACATAGGTTCAGAAGCACGAGCCCCAGAGCACCCTTAGCAGTTCAGATTCAGTCAGTAGCAGCAGATATAGCAGTGAGTCCTCATCATTCGAGGATGCTTCTTATTTCAGTTTTATATTAGACTTAGTTTATTTTATTAGACGGAGTTAGTTGGGGACCTGTCCCATCAACTCCATAGCTCAGGCAGTTAGAGGCTTTTCAAACAGATGTATAAGTATTCAGTTTTCAGATTTGTGTACTTTAGATGTTTTGAACCTTATGGCAAGTTTTTGCCAGTTTTCGTATTTATTTTATTATATTATGCAGTGCTCAGGTACAGATATCAGAAGAGGGTTAGCTTGTGGTCCTTCGGGATCATGAGCACCGTGGGGCGTTACAAACTTAGTATGAGAGCCTAAGGTTTAATAGTGTCCTAGGAAGTCTGAAAAGCCGCATCTAGTAGAGTCTTGTGCATGGGTGTGTCACGCGCCACATTTATGTATAGGAGGCTATAAGACATTTAACAGTTTCCCTTTTTTCAGTGTTTATGTCATGCCAGTGAGCAAAAGCTAGAGTTGAAGTCTCAGTTTAATCCTTCTTCCTCTTCCGTTTGCAGAACATGCCTCCTAAGAAGAGAACAGAGAACCAGTCAGCACCTCATCCTATCGACCCCCAGAATAAAAGTGTGTCATATGCCGAGTTTTGGGTAGCTTTTCAGGCACTAGCCCAAGTGGTGACAACTACTATGCAGACCAATTAAAAGGTTGTTGCTCCTCGACAGCAGGGTAATGATGCAGCTACATCCAAACTCTGTGACTTTATTAGAATGAGCCCTCCCGAGTTTTTTGGGTCTAAGGTAGGTGAGGACCCGCAGTTATTTCTAGAAGAGGTAAATAAAATCACCCAGGTTATGTATCTATCTAAGGAAGAGAGCATAGAAATTGACTCCTATAGGCTCAAAGATATTTCTTATGATTGGGTAGTGATGTGGAAGAAGAGTAGAGGGGAGGATGCAGCTCCCATGACTTGGCAAATATTTCAGGATGCCTTTCTAGATAAGTTTTTCCCACTAGATATGAGAGAAGCTAAGGTAGAAGAGTTTATAAACCTGAGACAAGGCTCCATGAAAGTGAAGGAGTATTGTCTATGCTCCTGACTTTATAGTTGACCCTAGAGTTAGGATGAGTAAGTTTGTGACAGGTGTATCCGGGTTAGTATTGAAAGAGTGTAGAACTACCATGCTCAATAGAGACATGGATCTTGCTAGATTGATGATGCATGCGCAGTAGATTGAGTCAAATAAGATGAATGAAAGAGAGAGAGATCCAATAAGAAATCCAGAATGAATAGTTATAGTTTTTCCCAGCCAGGGTCACAGGGTGGTAACCGTTCTCATCATACTCAGAAATTTTCATCTCCAGCTCCATCCTCAGCTAGTGTACCTGTACCTCAGTTCAGAGATGTCAATCATGATGAGGCACCAAGTTTCAAAGCCCCGAGTAGTGTGAGAAGTGAGCGTACCTATCCGCTTTGTGAAGAGTGTAGCAAAAATCATCTAGGTGTGTGTAGAGAAAACAGTCAAGTATGTTTTAGATGTGGTAAGCTAGGCCACAGGATGCGAGAGTGTAGAGTTCTAGCTTAGAGGGGTAGAGATTTGTGTCAGCAAAGCACCACTACTAGTATCGCTGGTGGTCAGCGTCAGACTTTATGCGCTTCAGACTAGCCATGATCATGAAAGTTTCCCTAACATAGATTCGGGTATGTTATGAGTATTTATCTTCCTGATGTGCATTGTTAGATCCTGTGCTCCTATTTGAGCTTAAGTTTCAGCATGAGTTAACTAGTTTATTTTCTCAGCATTCAGTTTATCAATCAGATTTACATAGTTTGTTTTCTCATCTTTTCATTTAATCCTGCTATCAGGAATCTCAGACCTATTCCTATTCAAAGGTAAAGTATCCTAGTAGTCATTAGTATAACTCAGTTCATGCATCATGCATTATTTTTAGCTCTCAGATGTTTAGATATGATTCATGTCATAGATGCCTTGTGCACCGCCCAGTAGTTCTGAAGAATTTCTGTGATATAAGTGTTTTTAGAAAGACATAGTGTCCCAAATGGGAGATGCTCTATAACTCCCCGAAGTTATCAATTCTGTAAACCCATTCAGTTTTATGCACAGATTCTTATTACGAGTTAGCATCAATTATCATTGCATAGTCAGTCGTGCTTTCAAGAGTAAGTTCAATCAGACCTCCATGCATTAGATATGTATGTTCAGTAGAGAAAGTTCAGATTATCAGTGTATTCAGTCATACGTTCATGATAACAACTTAGTCAAGTATCCATGCATCAAATATTCATGTCTGTTATGAGAATTCAGCTTATCAATAGTTTCAGTCGGGTATCCTATGCATCAGCTATGCATATTCAAGTAGAAGATTCAGTATGTCAGTAGTTTCCATCATATTGATATGTTTTAGATATTCACGTCCCTTAAGTAAGTTCAGTTGATCAGTACTCGTAGCCTATCAAGCGACATTTGAGGACGAATATTCCTAAGGGAGAGATAATGTAAGACCTCGCAAATTTTTCTGAGTCGTTAATGCTCTTTTAAGCTTGCCAAAAGAAGCTTAGCACTCAGAAATTTGGCTAAGTGTTGAAACTTTCTTCATTTCATAAGCTTTCTAACTTCAACGAATTATTTCGTGACCTTTCCGACCTCCGATTTTAGATTTTCAAGTTGCGTTGCGATGGGGCAAGGTCATAGTACATCTCGGGTGTGTTTCAAAAATTTTGGAGTCTATTTAGGGTGTGTTTGGATTTCAAACTAGTGACAGCATGCGATTAGCAGGCAACGCATGCTCCAACACACTGGGCCTAGCATGCTATAGAGCATACGAAGCATGCTCCAGTGTGGTTGACTAGAGCATGTGACGCATGCTCCATAGCACGCTGCTGAAATTTTCAGTTTATAGCCCAACGAATTTAAGGGAAAATTGGACTTTTCCCCCACCTCTATATAAGTCCATAACACGGAATTAAACACTATTTTCACCTAAATTACATTACTTTCTCTCCAAAATCTCTCAAGAACAACCTAGGGTTTCAACCCAAAGGTTAAGAACTCCTTCGTCAAGTCTCTCCAAATCAAGAAACTAAGGTATGCAAGTGTTGATTCTTGGGTTCCTTCCAACCAAGAAGCTCAAGAACCCTTTTTATTAAATTAAAAGATTATGTTTTATGAGTTTTCATGTTTTATGTGGTTTGAAATTGAAGTTCTTGATGTTTTTAAGATTAAGTTTATATTTTGATGATAAAGCCTTTTTAAGAAGCATGTTGAATTATGTAGTTATGTTAATTGGTGTAATGAATTGTTGTATGACCAAATGGGTGCCTCCCATATGTTTGTTAAAATGCTTATATGAAGAAAATAGTATCATTGTAGCACGTTAAGTATAAAATCCCCAACCTTGTGATAAGTAAAGTATGTCAAGTGTTTGTTGTAATGCCAAGATGAATAAAGTATAATGTGTTGCATGTACTCCTTATTCACGTGGATTCATTATTGAATAAGTTATGAGGCCATAGCATGCCTCTATATACAATTACATGTCGAAGAATCCCTAATTTATGTACACATGAATGCACATGTACCTAATGCTAGATCTTATGGGATGATATGTGAAGTGTTGGAATATATTATTTATATGATTACATGTTAATATTTCCAAGTTCTTGAAGAAATGTTTAGTTGAGTAGTGGTGAATGATAGTCTATTGTTGTGAGGTGATGTTGGTCATGAATTCAAGAAGTCATGTCTTGTCAGTTTTCTCCCATCGAGTCCTGGGGGTACTTGTACCCGAAAAATATAGTTGTGTGCCTAGAGCCGAGTCAGTCTCAAGATAATCTCAGTCATGCTAGGATCAATAGAATCCAATCAATGACTGAACAGTAAGAAAACTCTGTAGTCTCAGTATTTAGTTTAATCAAGCTCAGTACTCAGATCAGATCTTAGTAGCATTCAGTACCCAGTCAAGACTTCAGTAAAACTCAGTAAGATACGAAGTTCAGTAGCACTCAGACAGAAAGTAGAATTTAGTAGTATTCCATCAGACACGGAACCAAGCAAACTCAGTCAGATCAGTCAAGTAAGATAATCAGTAACAAGATTTAGCTCAGTCTAAGTTCAATTAAGAATCATATCAGAGTCTTTCAGTTGGGAGTAGGAACTATCACCGAGAGAGTATGGGGATGACGGATTCCTCGTTAGAGAGGTAGAGTCATTAGTAACAATCCATGTACTCCAGAACTGTGTAGCCAACGCAGGATGTAGGAGTCACCCATCAGAGAAAGGCTTGTCACCCGTCAGAGCGGCTTGACTATTATACTGCCTTAGGCTTGACTTCCTATGAGGGTCACCCCTCAGCGAGGCTTGACCATAGCAGAGGTCTTTACCTGTGGCATGGTATTGACACCTTTTCAGCTGGGGTTACAGGTTGGACCCTTTTAGTTCAGATTTGGGGCATGTCGGTTAAGTGAGAACTCTCACAGTAGCAGTTTCAGTATCAGTCTTCAAAGTAGAACTCAGAAATTAGGACTGTCAGATACAATTATCTATCCCAGTAAGGAACTTAGGTAGTTCCATTGATTCATAGACCACCCGTTAGATAGGCCTGATCTCACATAAAGTTATTCAATGTCAGTGCTTACAGAGATCACCCGTTAAATAGGCCTGATCTCAAGCTTAGTCCCAATATGCTCAGTCATAATATGCACAGTATGTTTAGTAGTTACAGATTCTCTATGTATGCTAATCCAGCTCTTGTATATCATTCAGTTAAGTTGTGTTCATGCATAAGCCCTTGGATTCGGCTTTACCTCATTTGCATACTCAGTACATTCAAACGTACTGACGCATTTACGCTATAGTGTTTTATTTGACGCCATAGGTTTAGAAGCACGAGTCCCAGAGCACCCTTAGCAGTCCAGATTCAGTCAGTAGCAACAGACGTAGATGTGAGTCCTCATCATTCGAGGATGCTTCTTATTTCAGTTTTATATTAGACTCAGTTTATTTTATTAGACGGAGTTAATTGGGGACCTATCCCATCAACTCCACAGCTCAGGCAGTTAGAGGCTTTTCGGACAGATGTATAAGTATTCAGTTTTCAGATTTGTGTACTTCAGATGTTTTTAACCTTATGGAAAGTTTTCACCAGTTTTTGCATTTATTTTATTATATTATGCAGTGCTTAGGTACAGATATCAAAAGAGGGTTAGCTTGTGGTCCTTCGGGATCATGAGCACCGTGTGGCGTTCCGGTTCCAGAAAATTGGGGTGTTATAATTCCTCCTGACTCGAGTCGTCGATTGATCACTCTGAGATGAAACGATTCTCATAAACTTATTATTATAAGATAATACCTAAATTGATTTATCTAAAAATAATTAATATCAATTCGTACCAAATTAATATTTTCTTGTCATTCTTTCCAAAATATAAATCAACCCATACAAATCATCTATTTGTGGGAAAAAGTTTCATCATTTCAAATCTCAAGTTCTCCCTCTTTTATTTCTCTCTCAATAAGACAGACAACAACTACTCAACATATTGCTCAACCCCTCACAACAGAACAATTTTCTTCCCATTTTCGACCACATAGGTGTTGTTTTTGACTTTATTCTTGCTTATATCCATCGTTTTCTCTATATTCATAGGTAACAGGGTATGAGAAGAGTTCTATATTTAATTTTTTATAAAAAATAGGGTTTTTTAGTTAATGATGAAAAAGAAGACTTTTAGTTGTATTATCTTTAAAAATACAACTAGAGGGAAGGCATTATCCCAGCGACCACCCAGCAAAACCAACAAATGTTAGAAAAAAATAGATGGGTTGTTGGACATTGCTGGACATGGCTGTAAAGAATTGGATTTGATGATAGATCTCAAGGATAAAACCATACCAAAGCAGTACAGGGAGCAATTGTGCTTAGTTTGATTTTCCCATTCTATTATATTGGCAAGAGACGTCAACAAGGTCATGAAAGATGATTTGTTGGTACGTGCTGAGGATTTTGAGAAATTCAACAATTATCCTTAGGACGATCATATTATATGGCTTTTCTTGGGCTTTCATGGTAAAATTAATCACTATTTTTACTCATCCATTAATTTATATTGAATATAGTTGTTATGGCTTTCTTTGCTTGCTTTCTGTTTACATTTTTTAGGCTTGGGAATTTGAAGCCATTCCTCCCCCCCCCCGAAAGCAGGTAATCGAATACTCATATGAGGTTTCTTAGATAAGAATGTTTAGGTGGTTGGCTGCAAAGAATAACACAAGAATTAAGGAGGTTGATCTCTTTAACCCTTTGGATGATGCAGTATGTTTTCTTTCAAGTAAAATAATATGACTCCATGAAAGCTATTGAACATATGTTACATCTAGTGCAACAGAAGTTATATCTGATGCACCAGATGAGACATCTGCTGCGATAAATTACCCTTTATGTGCCAACTGGTGCAATAAATGGGTAATATGTTGTGACAAACGATTGATATTTTGCATCAGATTACCCATCTGTTGCTTTGGTTCTCTAAAATCAACTCTAACAGATTAACCATCTACTGTAATTTATGAAACAAATGGGTAATCTGATGTAAAATATTGTTAATCTATTGCGACGTACATATCATCTGTTGTATAACATGTAACCCAACTGATTACCTGTCTTGTGCCAACTGGTGAAACAAATTGGTAATCTGTTGCGACAGATGATTGATATTTTGCATTAGATTACCCATCTCTTTCTTTGGTTCTCTAAACCCGACTCAAACGAATCAACCATCTACTGCAAATTATGCAACAGATGGGTAATTAATGCAACATATTATTAATCTGTTGCGACATACAGATCATCTGTTGCATAAGCTATCTGTGTTAACATGTAACCCAACTGTGAAAATTATTATATTATATGATTTAAATGTATTTGTCTTTTTTATAGGTTGTGCATCCATGGATCATGCCTACTGAGCAAGAGTTGGGGATGACTTCTTTTATTACTCTAAGTCATGTTGATACTATAGAAGATCTAATGGTGGAGTTAATAAAGAAGAAATTGGCTGAAGCAACATCCATAAGAAGATTAGTAAGGAAAGGTCAGCCTAATGTTGAGGCTCTTCATGACCAACCTACTGCAGTAGATTTGGGTGCTTCTTCTGGTGGAGTTGTTGGTGTTAGTAGCAGGCATGCTGATGCTTCTACCACCCGTGATGATTAGCATTTTGATGATTAAAAAAAATAAATATGTTTGAAAACACCCCTTTCACAGGTCCCTCTCACTCTTACACAGGTCCCTCTAGCCCTTACACTGGTCCCTCTTACCCCTCTCCACCCTCATGTTCTCATTGCAAATACGAAGAGTGCAAGGACATCCATGATAAACTCTTTGAAAATGTAGATTCTATCACTAAAGCTTTCAAGGAATTCAAATCAAAGAGGGATGTCATACCATCCAAGAAGGTGAGAGATCCATACACTCCTACAGCAACGGTTAGGAGGAAAAAAAGAGCAATTAGCGACGTACTCTCCAATTGAAAATAAAAAAATATTAAAGTTCAGGGGCTATTTAAGAAGGTTGACATATACACGAAACTTGGCGCCAAATAGAAGACATATCTGTGATGGTTCAAGAATGCCAAGTGAGGCGCACCAGATTACCCCAGGCCTCCCCTTTCCCCCCAAGAATTCAAGATTATGATAGATATACGTATGCAACATGAGGACAAGGTAATTTTACTTTTACTAACCTATTCTTCTAATATACTCCATAAAAAAGAAGTTATGCAACAAATGTGAAATCTATTGCAATAGCTGGGTATTCTGGTGCAACTGGTAGTGGTTCTGTTGCAACTTATTATCCATTTATTGCATAAGTTGTGTTGGATTGGATAATCTGTGAACAGATTCAGAGAATCTTATGTAACATATGGATCATCCGTTCCATCTATACAATTACTAACCTATTTAAAAATTTACTTCTTATATCACAATATGTTGAGGAAATTCTCTGCCTCATGAGGAAAAGGCAATTAGCGTACTCGAAAGCTTATGATGCTGCCGATAGAATAATGACCTTGACTTCTAAAAGAATCTCAAGGATAAGTACGATCAACTCAATGATCTAGCGTCAGCCTGTGGCATGGTATTTGATTCGTTAGTTTCTACATTCGACTGGGATGAAAAAATAATAAAATATGTTAGAGAGGAGAGGCCAAATCCATATGGCAAGAGCTGGACCGAGACAAAGAGGACTCTTGCAGTCATGAACGTGGATGGCATAAATTATCGAGCTTTTGAGATACTACTCGAGGAGGGAAAGATCAAGGTTTATGACTGCAATGAACCAGCCATAGACGAGGTCATTTTTTTATCCACAGGCAGTCACTAATAGACCTGTTCTCTATCTTGTTGAGGCTGAGTAAACTGATGTATCATTTGCCAGAGGAAGTGTTGATGAAGAAATCATGGGATTTTGAAGGTCGAAACAAGGGCATGAACCTTCCAAAAAATGATACTAGTTTCGCATGCAGCTCGCACGCACTTGCACACATCGAATGTTTGCTAACCGACAAAGAAATGGCCGAGCCAATGACCTTTATGTGCGACAACACTACGGCAAACCTGCAAGAGGTCTGGGCTTATGAGGTACTAACTGGACTCTTGGAGCCTGTGTATAAAGAAGAGCTTGTGAAATAATAATTTTTTATTTGAAGTCACACTTCACTCATTACATGTACATGTAGTGGCAACATTTTTTTTTCTGGTGAAAGTTGAATTTTTTATAATGCAATAGATTGTCAATCTATTGTAAAATATATTCTATATGTTCAGGTAGATAGTTTATCTGTTGCAATAGGTTGGTCATCTGTTGCATTATGCCGATGTTATTTTTATCTAATCTAAGTCTAATTTGTTGTAATAGTGGGAAGACCTGTTTGATAATTTCCAACAGATGACCTAAATTTTTCAACATATGCCTAAATCTATTTGATATTTTCCAACAATTACGCTTGAATATCCATGTGCTAGACAACACCAAACCAGTAGCAAATACACCACGATGAAAATTTCAGCAATTAGGCTTGAACATCCATGTTCCCAACAACACCAAACCAGTAGCAATAACGACAATAATGTAGTATCTTCTTACTCGATTTTGTTTCTCTTCAAAAGTCTTGACTTTCTTCAACAAACTCCAGATTACACGATTTGCTTGTGAAGGGTGTCGTTCTTAATATCAATAAAAGTAATCGTATCCACCCAATTTCTATAAAAACAAAAACACAATTATAAAATAATTACAAGTCAATAATTAATCAACTAATTAAATAAAAAAATATTACCTTTGAAATCTTACAAGTAAAAAACCTACGACCTAGATTTTGTTGAGTCCAAGATGTCTTCAATAGAGCTTCATGGCTGCCCTTACAATATAAAAAATCCTTATCACAAAAAATAGTGAAAGATAAGCTCGACATTGTCAAGCTTAGTTAAAAAAAATGATAAAAGATGAAGAAAGACCAAATGCAAATAATTTGAAAAATTTGGATAGATAAAAAAAGATGATGAAGAAGAAGATTTGAGAATTTAGGGTTAAATTTTAGGAAGAAGATGAATATATAAGAAAATGGGAGAAAAATGATCGTTGGGGTCCAAATCAGATGCCAAGTCAGCAAAAAAGGGGGTTCAACGAGCATTGGCTGCGTGAATTACACGCTAGCTGTCAACAGGGGAAAAAGTGACAAACTGACACATTTGATGCCTATTTTAGGTTTTTAAAATAAACGTTGTCTACTTGAGGTGCCAAAGAGAAAGATCGTTTCAACTTTAGGTGTCTGTCGATGGGTTCCGCCTTTTTTATTTCAAGTCACTTCACTTTACATTACATGTAGTGGAAATTTATTTTGTCTGTTTAAAGTTGAATTTTTTATAATGCAACAAATTATCTATCTATTGTAAAATATATTCTATCTATTCTGACAAATGTTTATCTATTCCAATAGTTGGTCATCTGTTGCATTATGCCGATGTTTCTATCCTGGTCTAATTTGTTGCAATAGTTGGAAGACCTGTTTGATAATTGTCAACAGATGACCTACATGTTACAACATATGCCTAAATCTGTTTGATATTTTCCAACAGATATTTCGTCTCTTTCAACAGATAAGGTATCTATTGCAATATTTGAATCTAGTATTTCATTTCAAGTAATAAGTTCAAATCTAAGGATAAATAAAATTCATAGACAACATAAAATAAATCGAATCCTTCAGAAATAAAAATTTAAAATGAAATGTCAAAAAATTATTATGGGTGCAGATCTCAACAAATAAATCAACAATTTAAGTTTGATACCAATAATTTCTAAGGAGGGGTGAGGTTATTACTTTGACAGACTCAAGCTATAAATATCTACTAAATATGGACAAGTTGTTGTTCATCCGATGCCATGAAATTTGGCTTTGATCGTCGTGGATCTTTAATGTCGGTTGCGTAGGGTTTCTGCTCTTTCGCTTCTCAGTATTTTCATAAAAAGAGTAGCATATTGTCAATGTTGTTTAGCAGTATCTTCTACTGTGACATCCACCTTGAAAGCCTGAATTGGTCAATGTTAATCACAGAGATTAAAAAAATGGAAAATAATAGCTCATTTATTTTTGCAAATCAAACGGTCTTCCTCCCATTTTTAAATTATCCCAAACAGATTATATTTCTGTTGCAACAGATGGATCAACTGTTGGGATAAATTATAATATGAGGAAGTTCTGTATGATAATTTTCAATGGATAAACCATCTGTTGCAACATATGACTCATATTTTTAGAAAAATTGAAATAGTAGGAAGTCTTGATTTAAATTGTCCCAACAGATGATCCATCTGTTGCACCAGATAGGTCATCTATTGGTACAAATAAAAATGGTACATAGAGTTGATTGAATTGCTAAAATAGATGAGACATATGTTGCAACAAATACTGTATCTGATGCAACTGGTTAGTCAACTATTGCAACAGATATATACATTTGTTTGATAATTTTAAGTAGATATGTCATCTGTTGAAATAGATGTGTGTGTCTATTAGTTGGAACAGACGATATATATTCACCTGCTTCAGCTCGTGTTGCTCTCTTGTGGCCCTTGTACATTTCTCAATAGTACAACACGTGGACAGAGGAGTTGCAAATTTGCTTTTTTGGATGCTTGATAATGCCTTGGAAATTACTTTCCTTCTCCTCTTTGCCTTAATCTCTAATAAAGTGGATGGATATGAAATCTTCTTTGAAGGAATGACACCCCTCTTAGATGTCAATTTCTTTACAAAAGCAGTTAATGCATTAATAGCATTAATCACTACATCATATTTTGTCTTGCAGTCTTCACATTTGCATGCAAAACATTCGTGGGGAGAGGCAAATTCTGTATAACCAGTATGATCACACTCATAATGGTTTATTTTAAAAACTGTAAGAGGAGCATCATTAGCCCCAACAGCAGCACCACTACCACCACAAACAACCCCATCACCACTGAGACTATCAACAACAACAATTCCACCCTCCAAAATTATTTTTCTTGTGATGGTTGTTGCTCTAAACAATTCCATTTTTATTCTTTCAATGACCTTAGGGTCCGATAAAGTTTGCACAGACAGTAAAGTAAGAAAAGATGGCATCTTCAACTCTCAATTAGTCGGAACAAACGATGGATGCACAATCTAACATAAATCATTACATATATTAGAATGATGATTAGATCATTCAAAAAATCATTAATTAAAATAAAAACTTAATTATAATTATACTTACTGCATTCTTCGGGTGGTTGAAGAGATCAATAAATTTTACAGTTTTATCAGTTTTGGCCGACAATCATCTCAAGATTCTTGGACTGAAACTTCTTCCTGGTAGTTCACTTGTTGTCTCAAATAAGGAATGGCTTCAAACACCCAAGCCTATAAAATAACGCCACTAAATCAAAACCATTATTGAATTAAAAAATGAATTATATCATAATAAAAGAAAGAAACATTTACCATGAAAGCCTATGGAAAGCCATATAAGTTGACTGTCTTTGGCATTAACGGAGTCAACAAATATTCGATGGTCATTTTGAAGCTTTCATAACCTCAAGAATAGTTGTTAATTGCCTTAAGATCTCCGGAGAGCATTATTAAACCAACACTTATATTGTTGTTAACGTCTCTCACCCAAAGAACATTATATACAAACCAAACCAAGCACAACGATAGCTTGTGTTTTTTTTAGAGTCTTTTACCTTTCAACGCTTCTATCAAATTTTTATTTTTGAAGCTTGGGACAACAAGGGACACCAGATCATCACAATTACTTGAGTCTTTGCCTTTTTTTGGGTGTGCGAGGTGCTTTTTTTGAGTTATAATAGGTATAACTTGAGAAGGAGGATAACATTTTAGTCTGGTAACTATGGAAAACTCCTTCCAAGCAAAACTAACAGGCATGCCACAGTAATTTATCCACACCTCATCCATCTTATCTTTGTTTTCATACATAAACCTACGCTTGAGAAGATCATATACCATTTTCATTTGGAAATGAGAACTATTGTCCTCCGAAAAATTAAGTTATTTCCCAAAGCAGCTGCCCCTGAAATAAGCATCCAAATTTTATTCTCAAAGTATTTTTCTGAAGGCATCGAAAGATTTTTCCATGGCTGACTTAACCACAAAATCACCCGTTAAGTCTGTGACACCATCGCACTGCATTCTCATAGGATAACGATCAATCCTGAAGGTTTTGACCACCTCTTCGGTGGAAGGGCTATTAGCATTTGGATCTTCTCTTTTGAAACATTCCTCCTCCCCATGTTCATCATCTTCTGCTCTTGATTGAGATAACGCTTGCAAAGCAAGCTCATAGAGTGGTGGATGTAGCCTAGCTGCTTCACTTGTTCCATTACTTGGACTTGATTCGGTTTCTTTTCTTTTGGGAGTCATATTATCTAAAATTTTCAGGAACATAAAATAGATTATAATTGATTAATGCACTTTAAAAAGGATAATAGTAAATCAAACATGTACACCAGTAAAATAACAGTCCCAACAGATCACACATCTATTGCAGCATATAACCAACTTGTTGCAGCGGTTGAGTAACCCGTTAGAAATAATAAAAACAAATCATTGATCTATTGCACCAGGTAGGTTATCTTTTGCAGCATATAACCAACCTGTTGCAGTGGATGAGTAATCTGTTGGAAATAATAAAAATACACTACAAGAAAATAGCAAAATTGTGACAGAGATTTTAGTCACAAATCTATCACAAATCACTGGTTGTGATGGATTTGTGACGGAAAACTGTGCGTCTCAGAACCTTTGGCCATAAAATCATTGTGACGAATTTAATTTCCGTCACAAAATTATTGTGACGGAACTGAGACAGATTGTCCGTCACAATATAAATTCTTAAATTTGACTTAAATTCTATCACAAATTTATAACAGATTTTTGACAAAATATTTCGTTATAAAATAGTGACAGAATAATTTTCGTAACAAATTTCCAAACCTAGTCACCACAATTGTGATAATATATTTCGTTACAAATAATTTGTCACAAACTAATTTTGTCATAATTTACAATAGATTGTGACAGATTAAATCTGTCATAAATTTTAGTTGAATTTTTAATTTTAATAAACTATAATTACGAAATACTATGCCCTCTCTCTCTCACACACACTATATATAAACAACATAATACAAGATTTATAATAAAAAAAACGCATGAAGTTAATTAAACGTGCAAAATCACAACTTCAATAAGCAAAAGTCTACCAATGTTTAAAATTTAAAGCATATAACTATCCAAAAAAGTGTGACAATGTTCAAGTCGACACTTCAAGTAACTAAAATCTCAAAATAATAAACACTTAAGCATTATATGAGTCCCTATTAGGGAGATTAGGATTACTAAATGAGCGAGAAGATAATTCCATATCGCTCATCATGCGAGACTATTGCTCCTCCATATATTTGAATCGATCATCACTTTGTTGACTCAAAACGGGAAACCTCTTGCTTTACTCATTGTTGCACCTCCAACTCTACATGTTCTTGAATAACTCTCTCTTGATTTTCTCTCATATATGACACCTCTTTCTCAAGTATTTTGATGCGCTCTTCGGCAACACGATCGGACACTACAGGCAAATTGCATGTCATATCTTTATACAAGGTAGAAGCTTGAGATCCCAATCGATACACACATTATTTTTTTGCTCCACCCACAATATCACATGCGATTTATATCTTCTTGATCTTCTAATGAATCATCTGTTGATCCCGAAAGAGCAGTAGCTATGACAACCTCCATTTTATCTTAAGAATACAAATAATCAGCCAACAAAAATAGTATGAAACAAAAAAAATGCTAAAACTATTAATTAATAAGCAGAAGGTAGATGCTACAGGTATTATTGAATGATGTTAAAGTATAAGAGAAAGTAAACATAGGATATCCCGTATAGAGTCTGAGCAAGCATGTGAATTTGTGTTTCTCAGACTCTTCAAAAATGTTAAGTCACACCCATGTCGAATGCTTTATTTTGAAGAGTCCGAACAACTTTACGAGTGATACTCGAGCATCTAAATACCCCCCCCCCCCCAATAAAAACTAACAACTTTTCTATAACCACAAGCTACAAAAGCTGCTGCTAAATTTATATAATATGTACAAGAAACTCAAAAGAATACACACTAGTATTTGTATACTCTTTTTACTGCCTCACAGAATAGTGCAGTATAGCAAACATGTTGAACTAAAAAGTAGATTGACTCTGTTGTTCGGGCTCTTCAAAAATATCGGCAAAAGTGTGTCGAATTCTTCCGAAGCTATGCATTTTTGGAGGACCAGATACAGATGCGACAACATTTTTTAGTGTTATCTTGGACCTGAGAGTTGCTGTGAAGACATATATGAGAAGGAATTGTAAGAGCTACTAGTAGTACTGCTAAAGTTTCTGTTTTGTTGATGTAACTCAAACATATTAACCTCTTGAACCCTCTCGATCATTGGGGCTTCAGTGAATGTTGTTGTGAAGACATATATGAGAAGGAATTATAAGAGCTACTAGTAGTACTGCTAAAGTTTCTGTTTTAAGTTAGTATTGAGAAGTAACAGGTTGATAAACTAGATAAACTAAAGGAATAAACTACCTTACATATATAATATCCTTGAGAAAAAAAAGGCCCCTTACATTTACATATACTACATATATAATACTGGTAACTTTCTTAAACATCATACAATAATAACTAAAACTAACACACAAACAACATTCTTAAAACATATACTACTATCATAAAACCTAAGGTTAGTTCGAAGATTAACCAGGATGAGAGATCCAGTGTTTTCATTTCACCAATTGATAATATCCTCATAACTACTCCATGATTTGATACCAAAGGGATTGCTAGTTAATTACTTCTTTTTTTTTTCTTTTGCTTATAAAGTATATCAAAAGGAGATTGGAAAGATCATATATACTTTTAGAAGAAACTTAGTTAATTAGTTAGTTAATCAGATGCTTAGTTAATTCCTCTAATGATGAATTAATTTATATTTAGTTTGGATTGGAGGAATATTAACTAACATATATATGAAGCTAAGTAGGAATCTAATTCACAGTAACATACGATGTAGCCGTTGGGCCCAACGGATATATGACCGTTGGGAGCCCAAAACGGCTAAATGGCCAATTTTATTTTTAAAAAAAAAAGTTCTTATAAAGCCTCGTTTGGAAATTTTCCAAGACAACTCACCTATGCTTGCATTGAATTTAGTTTGAGTTGGTGATATGTTAGATGAGACACCATTCAAATGATAGGTCATCAACTATATCGTCAACGGAAGAAAATTCTCCTCTGAAAATAATTTTCCTATAAAATTTGATAAGCTTGACCGTGACGTTGACAACAAAGTTCCAATAGAGTATAAGTTCCAATAGAGTATAACCCACCACAACAACAAAGTTCTAAACAAAAACTACAAATAAGCAAACCACAACAAGAACAACAAGATGTCAACGACAAAAAGCAAACCACAACAAGATGTCAACGACAATGCTAATGAATCGAAATAGGCTAAAAATGGCTCCACTAGACTTCAAAATTTCAAAAAAAAAAAATAGATTTTTTAAGAGTACAAGATTGCAATAAGTGTAGTGAATCGAAATTGGCCCCACACGGCTTCACTACTTCAAGATACAAACAACAAGTGTAGTGAATCGAATTGGCCCCACACGGCTTCACTACTTCAAGGTACAAACAACAAGTTACTCTACTTGCAAGATCTATATTGATCTCATGCTTTCAAAATCTAAAGAATGAAAAGTTTATTAGCAAACTTACATTAATGCTCTTCGACTTGGCATCAACAAAACTGCCATCCTTTTTTGGTGCAACTTCTTAAATATCTCCCATGAATTTGATTCACGACCCATTTCGCCTGGCTGAAGGAAAAAAATTTCAACATTAAAATCTGAGATAAAGTCAAAGAATTAAGGATGAGCATAATCTAATAGTGTAGATTACCTTCTCTTATAATAAGCGAGACATCTTAGTTATCTACTCCCTTTTGATAACTAATGATCTGTTTACTCAAGGTTCCATTTTGTTCTTGTGGTGGGTAAATTTTGTTGGAGATGTTGCAAGCCATCATGTGCACTGCATTGGCAGACAACCTTACCTTGATGCCTTTATAATTTCTAGTTCCTGGAATCATGATTGGAAAGGACAACATGGCATCAGAAACAACAGTGCAATCTCTTTCAATTTGTTCTAGCAAGGATGCATCTTTGATGCTCATTAACATATCGCACATTGCATCAAAGGTTATCTGAAGCCAAATTTCACAAGATCAGCACTCAGCATACACTCACTGCAGCACATGTCAGGCGATTAATAAGTTTTTCACTTTATCAAGTCAAGGGGGTCTAAATAACTTGTACTTTCTTATAGCAAACTTGATACAGTAACTTGTAAAAAGAAAGTAAAAAACCTGTGCTAACCAGTTATATTGCATTGATTGTGCAAAAGAATTTTATATAGCTTCGGTTTATATAACTTAAATTCTTTTACTACTATTTCTTTTGGTAATTCTATGCTTCAACTTAATGTTAATCACCCTACAGTTTTCTTATAGATATTAGTAATAATTACGATATCACATCTTCTTTTTCTGTCTGTTTTATCTTGAATTTGTCGAAAGGCCCAGACGAATGCACCAACTCATGTTTCAACTAATCAAAAAAGAAAAAGGGATTAAATTTATTCAAGTCATAATACCAAAGTAGCAGTGTTAGTACTGTACTAGTAATGGTCCTATAGCCTAAGATTTCTGTTTTGGTGGTGTACGATTCTATAAATGGAGTAATTGATCCAAAGCCATTTTGGACAAATTACCTTCATGTTGAAGTCAAGCACAGTGAAGCTCTTTCCTTCCTTTTTAACTTTCTTCAATCTTTCACATAGCATGTTATCAAATCTCTGGACAAACTTTGACAATGAATTCATAGAGAAAGGATCAGATAGGAGGCGCCTAATCCTTTTGTGACTTTCTTGAGGAACACATAACAAACTTTTCTTTCCCACAGCATCTGCCATCGACTTCACATAGCCCTTGTTGAAAAGAGAAAAATCATTGGTAAAAATTGTTTTTGCACCCTCAACACTTGGAACAAACACATGTATCTTTTCGAAGATCCTGCCATGGGTATGTTTTATTTCCTATTTTACAACAACAACAACAAACCCACTGTAGTCCCATAAGATGCGACTAGGGAGGGTGGTGTGTGTCCACCCTTACTCTTACATTGTGAATTAGAGACACTCTTATATGGAGAGGTAAAAGTAATTCATTGCGAGTCTATTCCTCACAGAGACATTCTTCTATGAAGAAGTAAAAATAATTCTTTATGAGTCTATTCCTCACAGACATATTCTTACAGTAAATTAAAAATCTCTTAAATATTGCCAATTGCAAGGGCCATGAAATCACCAATCTTACAGTAAATTAAAAATCAAAGCAAAGGCCAAACAAATTCACACACATGGATCAGACTATCACGATAGAAGATAACTCAAGACTCCATTTTATCCTACTTAGTATTAGCTTGAAACATACTTATCCAACTAAACTACTTAGTAATATGACCAATCCTTGAGCAGCTTGACATTATTTTAGTATACTTAGTAATAGTTTCAATTCCACCACTGTGAGGTGCCATAGTTGTTGTAAAGTCCAAAAGCTCTTAAGGTATAACTATAGTGTAGCTCGGACTTTTCAAACTTCTTGTAGTACCATCCTCCAAATATGGGCATATAATAAAATTTTATATATCATACATGGGTAATTTACGTCTGAATCATTCATTGATGCTATAAAAAGGAAAAAAAATCCTCCAAATATGCACTCCTTTTGAAGGCTCCGACACACAACAACCCTTTTGAAGAGTCCAAGTAACATACACTATGGGCACACAGAAATGCAAATAAGGTTTCTTTTATTATTAAGGAATATTTATGAAAAGAGGTTAACTTCAACATGGAACTAAGCAAAAAACGACTACAGAGGTATTATAAAACTCAAGCATGAGCAGCTGCATCAATTGTGCCAAAAACACACAAAATTTTTGCAAAATTACACAAAAAGCTACACCATAAAGTCTACTTAAACCAACACAAATAGCTACATAATAAATTTGTTCATAACAACATAAAATCTTCTTCAAAACTGAACCAAAAACAACAAAAATAGTTGCAAATACCTCTACAACCTATTAATAAGATTGGTTGCCAAGTTCAATCAAGATCATCAAAATATTTACTTATATTACCCGCACACACATGACGATTTGTGATGTGATGCAGATGTATCCACACAATATGAAATTTAAAGAATTTACCAAAGTACCTAATATTCTTGATATAGTTTAACTAAAAAGGCATAAAAGGGGGAAAAAAATAGAATCATGGAAATGAATACAAACATATTCTTTAAACAGATCATCAAATTGAAAGCCAAATATATACTCAACTAATTAAGCAACCAAAAAGGGGGTCAAGAGAGAATTCTAATTAAGACTATTTGGTCGAATTTGAGATGTAAAAAATAGAATTTGAGAAAAAATACCCCAAGAAGTTAAGAAGAACATAGAATTTGAGATAAATGCAAGGCTTATTGAAGAAAAACTTGGTTCACTATCTTCTCAAAGCTCAATGAGTGAAAATGAAAGAACAATAGGGTTTTTATGTTTTGAGGGAAACTGAAAAAGTTGTAAAAAAGAAAAAGAGGGACACTGAAAAGATAAAATTCTTAGAGGGAAAATAGAGTGCCTAATTCTGTTTTGACGAAAATAAATTCATCAAAAAAAATTATTTTTTTTTACTGTGAAGGAATAAATCCGTCACAAATTTTTATTATATTAGTTACTTTTTAAAAAATTTTATTGTGACGGAATGCTCATTCTGACACAAATTTAGTTACGAATTTGTGATAGAAAGTTATTATTTTTCTGGTCAGCTTTGATTTGTGACAAAAATATATCCGTCACAAAAATTATATTTCAAATCTGTCACAAATTTGTCACAAATCTGTCATTGTTCGAATTTTTATGTGAAAATAAAAAAAATTAAAATTTTATAATTATGCAGGAATAATTCGTCATAAATTCATCAAAATTCTATCACAAATTGTGACAGAAGTGTTCTGTCATAAATTTTCTGTCACAATTTTGCCATTTTGTTGTAGTGATAGATCACTCATCTGTTGCACCAGATAGGATATCTGTTGCGGTTTATAACCAACTTGTTGCAGCGGATGATTAACCCATTGAGAGCAATAAAAATAAATCATTCATCTATTGCAACAAGTAGGATATCTGTTGCAGCATATAACAAATCTATTGCAGTGGATGAGTAATCCATTGGAAATAATAAAAATAGATCACTGATTTGTTGCACCAGGTAGGATATCTGTAGCAGCATATAACAAACTTGTTGCAGCGGATGAGTAATCCATTGGAAATAATAAAATCATATCACTGATCTGTTGCACCAAGTAGGATATCTATTGCTGCATATAACCAACCTATTGCAGCGGGTGAGTAATCCATTAGAAACAATAAAAATAGATCACTCATATATTGTACCAGATAGGATATCTATTGCAGTATATAACCAACTTATCACAGTGGATGAGTAATTTGTTAGAAATAATAAAAATAGTCCACACATCTGTTGAAATAGATCACTCATCCATTGCCAAATGAGTTATTTGTTGGATATATATTGTTTTGATTTCTTCCAAACAGAAGAGTCGTCAGTCGCAATAGATAAATGGTCTATTTTGTTCATCTGTTGCATTAGATATTTAATTTGTTGCGTCAGATGTTTTATCTGTTGCAACAAATGATTTATCTGTTGAATTAGATGCTTAATTTATTGCATCAGATGGTTAATCTGTTGTATCAGATAGTTAATCTGTTGCATCAGATGGTTTATCTGTTGCATCAAATGATTTATCTATTGTATTAAATGGTTAATCTGTTGCGTTAGATGGTTCATCTGTTGCAAAACTATTTTTACCAAGAAAAACAATAAATTAACCCAGCAACACCAACACAACACACATACTAAGAACATCAACGGTGACCAAAAATCACTAACAAATCGAATCAACAGTTTGACAATAAGAACTAAAAATATCAACAAAAAATTATATTTCACACTGGAAAGAGTAAAGAAGAAATGCCAGAAATTAGGATTTTATTCCGTCCACATTTCAAATTTAAGCAAGAAATACTGAAATTGTTAACCAATAATAAAAGAGAAGTTGGCTCAAATTCCTCTATTTCTTCATAACTAAAAATACATAATTTTTTACCCGTGAAAGAAGAAATGGGACGACGAAGAACTCAAAATTGTTGTCGCCAGAGAAGTTGGCTCAAGTTCCTCATTTTCTTCACGTCGATTGATGGTTAAAAGTTGAAATGAAACTCGCCCAGCTATTTATCACTGGAGGTTGAAGTCGCCGGAGATTGAAGAAAGAAATTTTGCAGAATTGTTGGTTGGGAGAGAGTTGAGAAAAGATGTTGAGAAAGAGGAGAGAGACGATCGATGATTTGGAGGAGAGGGGCGTGGCTTGATTTGTATTTTTGAAAAGATTAGAAAGTTTTGAAAATATTAATCAAGTCCACAATTAACTTAATCAAGTTTTCTAGTTATGTTTGATCCTTTAAGTTGGTCACTGTCACCATTCCTTCATTCAAGACTTAAAAGACACCTTTCCTTCGGTTTTCTCAACCTAGTATATCCTGAAAAGGTTCGTAGAGTATATGTAGAGGTAAAAATATTATTTCCAATAGATCCCCAACTTAAATGATACCCACTAAATATGTAGAAAAAAATGGATATAGATATGGGAGTAATTACAACAATAGATTAATTGAAATGGATGTGGTACACACAAATAATAGAAGGAACAATAATGAAAATAACATATGCAATAATCAACACACAAAACAACAGTAAAATTTGAAATTAAAGATTAAGGAACTACAAGAAACGTAGTAATGTTATTGGTACAACAAAGAAAGGTCTAATATTGACCACCAAGCTTATTATAGTGAAGCGAGAGAATGCCCAACTGCCAACTAGTCTTTTTTCCCTAATACGCCACCTCTAAACTCTCATATCTAGGTTCATGTCCTAGGTAAAGAAAAGATGTATCAAGTCTTGCCTAATCACTCCCCCCAATACTTCTCTCGCCTACATCTTCCTCTCCTGATACCTTACGCTGCCAACAACTCACACCTCCTAACTGGGTTATCAACATTTGATAGTAACTTAGATGACGTGTGTCCCTCAAAGCCTTTTACACATAGCCAAGCAAGGTAACTCCAAGACCTACAAATGATGATCATTCTAATGGGAGCTTGGGAAAAGCTTGAAGAATATTGATAGAAAGCTTACAACATGTGAAAGATTCATAAGGGTGAAATGGAGGAAGAAAAGGGCCATTTGTGCAAGTGGCTACCTCTTAAATTCAAGAATTCACAAGAAGGGATCCAAACAAGACCGTTATCTCATTAAGGACAATACTGTTAAAAGTCAGTGTCTTCTTTATTTTCTTAATACAAATAGGATCTTTTTCATTTGAAAGATTAGATTATGTTGAATAATGAACTCTTAAACTTGTAGTTTCGTCTTAGTAAATTTTATTATGGAAATTAGTGGGTAACTAGTGAGAAATTTAATGAGTAGTTAGTAGTGTAATCTTGGATTTATTGGTGAACTTCTTTGTTGATTAATCAAAGGTTGACCATTTATGGTTGATTTTGGTTTTCTTTAATCTCTTTTTAACTAGAATTAATTTTTGAGTTGCTGAAATCAATTGGTATGTGAGGGTTTTAGCCCCTTGTTGCCCATAATTTCAATAGCTTGAGAGTTAATTCTCATGTTCCTTTTTCTTTATTTCCTTTCTTTATTGGTTGATTATTATCATTTTGGTATTAGAGCCAGCTTTAGGTTTGTTTCCACAAATCTAAATCTTGAAAGTTTATCTTTTAAAAACTCTAAAAATCCAAAAAAAAAATCCAAAAATCTAAAAAAAAATTGTTTTGATTTGTTGTTTTTGGCGCTAAATTTTTGTTCCCCAGTGTCTTTAAGTTTAGGTTTTAAGTTTCATTCAATTCGGAGTTGTAGAAGCGAAACTATCATTGAAGGGTTTTAAGCTTTGAAAAGGTGTTTGTTGAGTAAGGAATTGGGGCTCAAAATCTAGTGATGTTTGCTCACCATGTCGAGGAGAAGAAAATATTAAAACTTGATCCAAATTCGAGTTGACTTGGAGGTGTTAAGGTTTGGTGTGTTTTTTTGGTGTTCTTGGTATTTCTGAGCTTCTTCATATTGTTATTGAAGAAGAAGAGAGAAAAGTTACACTTTGATTCAAAATCTTCAATTTAAAATTGGTCAAGGTTTTAGTGGTCCACTAGTGGAAATTTTAAAAAAAAAAATAATTAAATTCAACATAGATGGGTCACGTCAGTGTTTCAACAGGCTGCCACGCTAGTGCTAGTGCAGTAGGTGACCGGCCAAGTAGCCAACTCAGCTATATCCAGTAAGGCCCACTCGCACCTTGGGTGTGTGAAGAACAAATCAAGAGAGCCAAAAAGTTAACAGGTTTTTACACAGTTTTTTTTAGGGGTCCTAAAGTTTTGAGACCCAAAAAAATTTTGAAGTGTCCAAACTTCATGGTTCTTTTTTCCACACTCTTTTTCTTACATTGTACAACTATTTAACAAGTAATTAACATATTTAATCACTTGTTAACTAGTTTTTGAACATCAAATCATCTTTTCAATTCTTCAAATTAAGCAACACAAGTAATTTTTCTATTTTTGTTACTTAATTTTTTTAATCTGCTTTTTTCATCCTTCTTTTCTTCGACATTTATCATCTTAATTCATAGATAAACTTCTTGATTCAAATCTTTTTAGCTTTAACTGAGTCATCCTTCATTCAAGAGTCACAATAACCCACTTCACCACAATTGATAGATAAACTTGAATTGATCGAACAAAGCTAGTTCACTATCAATTTTGAGACGACACTATAGGAGATGAGTTGAGAGTTTACAGACGAGTGACGAAAAGTTTTTACTACTAATATTGTTTGTTGAGTTTTATAGGTGTCATTCTAAAACGAGTCCAATTGGGGAGAGCTCGGTGAACATCATGGAGGTTATCAACAACCTCTCCTAGCAAATGACAGAAATAAGGATGGAAGTAAATGAATGGTTAGGACGTATAGAGGAAAGATTGGCAAGACTGAAGAGTGAGACCAAAAGGGGAACACTTCAATTACCCGAAAGTGAGGAGATAAGAAAGGCTTCGGTGCAATCCACCGCCATTCCTCTGGGACAAGCTCCCAATCGATGTTACCCTTCACCAAATCAAACCTGAAACTACCAACAACCAACTTTCCAAATGAAAAACCATAAATACTCAATCCTATCACCCACCACAAGAGGAATGCCCTTTTGTGGTAGACCAAGTTCCACACCAAACACCACTCCAAAATGTATCAAATGTATCCTTGCATGAATCTTATCTATCACACCCACGAAACACTACACAAACACCCTACCAAGACTATTAAAACCAAAATCCTCTCTATGAGAAAATGAATGATGAGTTAAATAATAATGAGTTTTGGGAGAATGGAGGTAGGGGTGGTTGTGGAGTGCCAAGAGAAGAAATTCATCCTCGAAAATTAAAGTGGGACTAGCATAGGAGCTCAAGAATATGGGAATAGAAAAGATAGGATTGAATATAGAGGATATAGGTTTGGGGAGAGGAATGATCAAGATCGAGGCTTAACACTATCAAGGTCACACTTTCAATGTTCAAAGAAAGTAGTTACCCCAATGATCTTGGAATAGAGAAATCAAGGTGAGTGGATCTTTTTGCACAAATAATATCTCAAAAACTTTAAAGTCAAAGTATGCTTTCACGCAATTCAAAGGGAGAGTGTCCACTTGGTGGAAGTCTAAGAGGCAAAATAGGGAGAACCATCATAACTACGAGTTACCTACTTGACAAGAGTTGGTTTTGCTAATGGGCTTGAGGTACTTGACTCCAAACTACTACCAATAAGTGCTCAAGAAGATGTATATATTGAGGCAAGGTTCCAAAAGTTTGAAAGAATATTACGATGATTTTGAAAACTTGGAAATAAAGTCTAAGCTTGAAGAAAACATGAAATGTACAGTGATTCAATTCGTGGAAAATTCGAGGTATGAAATATTGAGTCATTAAAGCTTAATCTCTATAATACTTTAGAAGCACCTTTCTATGATACCTCAAAGGTAGAAGAAGATTTGAAAGAATAAAAGTCATACAAGTCCAAGAGTTCTTCAACTCCTATATAGGATAAGAACAGAGATAATTGGAAGACGACATCTTCTAAGGGGCAACCTAAGGGTGGTGGTCAAGATACTCAAGTCAAGTTTGATTACAAATCCAAAGTATATAAGAAGACACAAGGAGGTAACCATACTAAACCTAACTTTCCTCGACCTTCTACCATTCAATGCTTTAAATATTAAGAAAGAAGACTCATTGCTAGTAAGTGTCCTAATAGAAGGACATTTGATGCAATATGGGATAGGTATAGAACTGAAGAGGAATAAAAGGGTGGTGAAAAGAGTGATATAGAGGGAGATAAAAGTGAGAAAGAGAAGGATACTTTGGGGGATGAATAAGAAAGGTTGGATAAGAGGGTGAATTTAGCTTGCGTTATTGAAAAAAGAAAACCTTTGCTTGATGATGATAAGGAATTGAAGGTGAATGTCAATATTTCATATATTGTGAGGCCTATTATGAGGCCCCTCACCAAATAAAAACTTGATCAAAGGGAGAATATATTTCATATTAGGTGCAAAATCCAAGATAAGGTGTGTTCTTTGATTATCGATAGCAAAAATTGTACCAATATGGTATGTAGTTCTTCGATAGTACGTATACAAATTCCAAAAAAAAAAAACATTCCAACCTTTACAAGCTACAATGGATCAATGAGAGTGGGAATATGGAAATCCTCAAGCAAGCAAGTATCCGATTTAGTATGGGCAAGTATAATAAAGAGTTGATTTGTGATGTTGTGCCATGTTGACTTGTCATGTATTATTGGGAAGATTGCGGTAATTTGATAGAGATGTTATGCACCATGGAAGGTCCAATAAGTATACTTTTGTGATTAAGGGTAATAAGTACATTCTTACACCTCTCACTTCATACCAAGTAAGTGAGGACTATAGAGCTATGAAAAAGCTTTGAGGGAGGATAAAGGTGGACGAGAAGAAGAGTGAAGGTAAAAGTTACACTATTGTTCCAAAGAAAAGAAGTGACTTAGCTAATAACAAGAAGAACATATGCATAATAGCCAAGCCAGGCAACTGTCTAAAGGGTATGGATGAGGAACGTTTTCTAGTGTGCCTTGTCAATACCAATCTTTTGTTGAATGCTAACCATGATACTGGCACTTTGCCTAGTATTGTTTCCTCTCTTTTGCAGGACTATGATGATCTATTTTCGGAGTATATGCCCAAGGGATTGCCACCCTTGAGAGGACTTGAGCACCAAATTGATTTTGTGTTAGATTCATAAATTTCCAACATAATGGCCTATAGAAGAAATTCAAAAGAGAAAAGAGAGCTACAAATGCAAGTGGAAGAGCTTTTCAAAAGCAGTTTGATCAAATAAAGTCTAAGTCCTAGTGTCATACCGATAATCCTTCTTCCCAAAAAAGATAGAACTTGGAGGATGTCGATTGATTGTAGAGCTGTGAATAAGATTACCATCAAATATAGGCATCCAATTCTTAGACTTCATGACATGTTATATGAATTGTGTGGATTAAGTGTTTTCTCAAATATTGATCTTCATAGTGGGTACTATCAAATTTGCATAAAATCGGGTGATTAATGAAAAAACAACTTTCAAATATAAGTTAGGGTTGTATGAGTGGATTTTAAAGCCATTTGGGTTGGCCAATGCTCCACGCACTTTCATGAGGTTGATGAATCATGTTCTCAAGAATATCATCAACAAGTCTGTGGTAGTTTATTTTTATGATATACTTGTGTATAACAATACAATTGAAGATAATGTGATTCATTTGAAACAAGTGTACGATGTCTTGCTACACGAGAGGCGCTTTGCTAATCTTAAAACGTGTTTATTTTTTGTTGAGAAGGTCATCTTCTTTGATTTTATGGTTACTCCAAATGGTATATAAGTTAATGAAAAGAAGGTGTAATCCAACGAGTCTTGACCGACTCTAACCAATGCAACTGAGGTAAGAAATTTTCATGGTTGGCACACTTTTATGGGCGGTTTGTGAAAGGTTTTAGTTTAATTGCTTATTCTTTAACCAATTGATCAAGAAAGATGTACCTTTTGTGTGGGATGATAAGTAAGAGAAGTTCTTTCAAGACTTGAAGTTAATGTTGAGTTCCTCACAATTACTTTAACTACCCAACTTTGATAAAGTTTTTGAGATTGAATGTGATGTTTTGGGTGTTGGTATAGGTGGTGCATTGATCAAGGGAAACCATTAGCTTAATTTATTGAAAAGCTAAAGGGTGTTACTCTTAGGTACTCAACATATGACAAGGAGTTATATGCATTTGTGTAGGCATTGTCTCATTGGAAACACTACTTATGGCATAAAGAGTTCATAATAAGGACCGATGATGAGTCCTTAAAACACCTTAAGGGGCAATCCAAGTTGGAAAAGAGGCATTCTAAATGGGTTGAGTTTATTAAGATATTTTCGTATGTGATCATTTAAAATTTTGTTTTTATTAACCATGACTCCTTTATCTAGCCATGTTTTTGTAAGTTTAGATGTCAAACAAAGGGAAAGACGGATTATGAACATTTATTCTAAGGTCAAAGAGGCCATTGACAAGAACAACTCAAAGGCGACTATTCAGAAGAATCATGGGAGAAACAGGTGATCTTATATCTAAGAGATTGGATGTGGGTCCATTTCTAAAACAAAAGGTTCCCACAAGTCAAAAAAAATCTAAATCTAAGGAGAGATGGTCCTTTCAAAGTGCTCAAGAGAATCAACGATAATGCCTACATGATAACCTGCCAAGTAAGTATAATACAACACAACAACATACATAGTGGGGTCTGGGAAGGTAGAGTGTACGCAAACCATACCACTACCTCAGGTGAAGTAGAGAGGCTATCTCCGGCAGACCCCCAGCTTAGAATCGATAACAGTATAACAAACACAAAAGATAAGTGCAAAATAAACTAACACCACTAGAAACATGATAATACTACAACCACAAGATAAAAAATAAGAACTATCTAACCGAAATCATAGACATCACATAGAACCATGAATAAAAAACTACAGACACAAAAGAACGTTCCCTTATTGTTATCGATGCACTCCCACCTCCTAACCCTCTACCATAATTCGCGTCCTTCACACCTTTCTATCAAGGGTCATGTCCTCCATAAGTTGTAACTTCTACATATCATGCCTAATCACCTCCCTCCAATATTTTCTTCGGTCTACCTCTACCCTACTTAAAACTATCCATAGCTAGTATCTCACACCTCCGCACTGGAGCATCCGAGCCCTTCCTCATCACATGCCTGAACAAACATAACCTCACTTTTCACATCTTATCCTCCACTGAAGCAACTCCCACCTTCTCCCAAATAATCTCATTCCCTATTCTATCTTTCCTGGTATGTCCACACATCTATCGTAACATTCATATCTCCGCCACCTTCAACTTTTGGATGTGGGAGTTCTTAAATGTCCAACATTTTGCTCCATACAACATAGTCTGCCGGACTGCCACTCTGTAGAACTTACCTTTAAGCTTCGGGGGAACCTTCTTATCTCGTAAGACTCCCGAAGCGAGCTTCTATTTCAACCACCCTGCCTCAATACGATACGTGACATTCTCGTCAATCTTGCCATCTCCATGAATCATAGACCCCAGATACTTAAAACTCTCCCTTTTATGAATGAACTATGAGTCCAGCTTCACCAACACTTTATCCTCCTAAGATAACTCACTAAACTTACACTCTAAGTACTCCGTCTTGGTTCTACTCAACCAAAATCTTTTAGACTCAAACGTATATCTCCAAATATCCAACTTATCATTAACTCCTCCCCGAGTCTCATCAACCAATACCACATCATCTATAAATAACATACACCAAGGTAGCTTCCCTTGAATATGCCACGTCAAAACATCCATCACCTAGGCAAATAAAAATTAGCTAAGAGTTGATCCCTGGTACAACCCTATCAGAATTGGAAAGTGCTCTGAGTCCCCACCTACCGTCCTCACACGAGTCTTCTCCCTATCATACATGTCCTGGATCAACCTAGTGTACACCACGGGCACCCCTCTAGCCTCCCAAAACCTCCATAGAATCTCCCTTGGAACTCTATCATATTCCTTCTCTAGATCAATAAACACTATGTGCAAGTACTTCTTTCTCTCCCAAAACTGCTCAACTAATCTCCTCACTAGGTGAATGGCCTCAGTGGTCAAGTGACCTAACATGAAACTGAACCGACTCTCAGAGATATTCATGATCCTTCTTAGCCTCAACTCTACCACCCTTTCCCAAACCTTCAAAGTATGACTCAACAGCTTAATGTCTCTATAGTTGTTGCAACTCTGAATGTCTCCCTTGTTCTTATATAAAGGAACCATCGTACTCTACCTCCATTCTTTTGGAATCTTTGTAGTCCTAAAAGTGATGTTAAACAACCTTGTTAACCACTCCAAACCTACTTCACTAATGTTTTTCCAAAAATCCACTGGAATCTTGTAAGTACAATATTTATAAAATTTTCAATGTTAGTGATTTATCTCCTTATGTTGTATGTGAGATTTGAGATATGAGGTTGAATTCTCTTCAAAATGGGATGATAATACTAGCTTGGAATGCGCGTGTCTCTCAAGGCCTTTTAAACATAGCCAAGCAAAGGAGCTCCAAGACCTATAAACAATGATCACGCAAAAGGGAGATTAGGAAAAGATTCAACAATGTCAATTGAAAGCTTACAACATATGGAAGATTCATAAAAAAAAATGTGTAGGGAGAAAAGTAGCCATTAGTGCAAGTGGATACCTCTTAAATTCAAGAATTCACAAAGAAGGCATCCAAATAAGGCCTTTGACTCATTAAGGGCAATACTGTAAAAAGTCAATATCTTCTTTATTTTCTTGGTATAAATAGAATCTTTTTCATTTGAAAGAGTATATTATGTTGAATATTTAACTCTTAAACTTGTAGTTTCTTCTTATTGAATTTTCTTAAGAAAATAGGTTGTAATTAGTCAGTAATTAGTGGGTAAAATAGTGGAATCTTAGAATTGTTGGTGAACTTCTTTGTTGATTAATCGAAGGTTGCCCATTTGTGAATAATTTTGGTTTTCATTTATTTTCTAGCTAGGGTTAATTTTTGAGTTGTTGAAATCCATTGGGAAGTGAGGGTTTTGGCCCTTTATTGACCATAATTTCAATAACTAGAGAGATTATTTCTTTTTTTCTGCATTTCCTTTTTTGTTGTTTGATTCTTATCAATATTTATCCTCTTCACATGCTCAAACCATCTCAGCTTCACTTCCCATATCTTGTCCACCATGGGAGCCGCTCCTACTTTATCTCAGATCTATTCATTCTTAATCTTGTCTCTCTTAGTATGTCCATATATCTACCTCAACATCCTCATCTCTGCAACTTTCATCTTTTGAACATGAGATTTCTTAATAGACCAACACTCCATCTATACAACATACTCGGTCTAACCACCACTCTATAGAATGGACCTTTCAGTTTTTGTGATATCTTCTTATCACATAAGACCTTGGATGCTAGCCTATATTTTGCCCATCCCATATCAATATGATGTGTGATATTCTCGTTGATCTCTCCATTACCTTTAATAAAATATCCTAGGTACTTGAAAATTTTTCTCTTGGGGATGACCTGCAAGTCAAGCCTTACTTCTATGTCGCTCTGAGATACAACATCGTTGACCTTACATTGCAGGTGTTCAGTCTTGGTCCTTCTCAACTAGTATGTATATATTGATCCAAAAGAAGTATAGAAAAACCTATTTGACAATGAAAGTGATCAAGTATACTCATTTTAAAAAAAATGTAGCTTGTACACAAATGCAGCAGGCCCTTTCTAAGTCCATGTGAATTACTCTTAGTAGTTTTTCATTTCACCAGGCCATGAAATGATTTGACTTAACACTTTGGTAATATGAGGGCTAGGAAAACCAAAAAGATGAGTAGAAAAAATATGCAGCATTTTTTCCATGTAATGCTCGTTATTCTTCATTGTTTCAAAGTAGGATTTTGCACAAAAGTAGATAGCATTACTAGCACACAATCTTTGAGAGATCTTGGGATTTTATCATCCACATGAGGCATCTTTAAGTTAGGATTTTTCAGTACTCTAAACAACACTAATAGGTATGTTAGTATTTGGTACAATGTTTCTTTAGAAACTGTTATTTAGGTGGCTATAGGGACAAAGTTTAGGAGATTCCTCTAGGGTTATGAAGACATCTAGTGATGGAAATGCAGTTGATGAAATGTATGAGACAGCCAAATATAACAAGACCTATTCCTTAAGCTATTATATTTAATATAATAAATATAGGAGGAACAACAATGCAATAATGTAAAGAACACTCAAGTTTACGTGGAAACTTCCTTGCTCATTGGAAATAAAAACCATGACTTGCCATCAGGATTTCGAAAGATTCACTAGTCTTCAAGAAACCACGTGATTACAAACTCCAATAATCACCAACTCTCGTAATAACTATATTACAAGGTAAGTGCGGTAACTCTACCACACTTTCAACTGACTAACTCTAGCCACTGATCCTAGTAACTCTACCTAGGACTCAACACCACCCATGATGGTAAAACTAAGTTGACTAACTCATAAATGACTCAAACTATTAACTCTAACTGCTTCGACTTGAGATAACACTTGGAAAATTTACACATCTACAATCTTTTAATAACCAAGAGTCGATATACAATATGAGAGAAACACTTAAAGACTCAAGACACAACAAGATTGAGTAAGAACTTGATCAAGTCCCTTGATGATGTATGAGTTGTGTTCAAAGAGATGGTTTTTGTTGTGAAGAAGAAATCTTTACTTTTGCAAAAACTAAGTTATTTTGTATGCAAATGATCTTCTTATATTAGAAACAAAACCTAGACCTTCTCTCATTGGTCGAGATTCAACAACTCTACTGTTACGCTACCAACTTTTTATTGGAAAGTGCAACTTCTAACTATAGTGAACAAGTCATCTTTAGAGAGAAACTTCATATGGGACTAGGTCCCATAGATACTAACTTAAGATTCAATCAGGTTCATTGTGGAATAGTTTGTGAATCATCAAAATCCTAAGGGTGTAATATTTTCCCTCATTTTCTATGATAACAAACTATTCCCCCTGTCACCAGGACCAGGTTACTTTAGATGCTCGTAAATTCCCTATCATAATTAGAACACAACCTTTTTACCTTCATATTTACCCTATCACATAGACTTGGTCCCTAACAAGTAAGTCTACTTCTAAATTATGCACAACAAGAACATTTTCCCTCTATTGGCATCACTGAAAAAAAGAAAATTAAACCAAATTAAGTAGGAGGCAACATAAGTTAATCCATGGTCATTGAGGATACTATGACATCAATGAAAAAGAGAGATAGAAGGAACGTAGTAGACAAGAAGAAAAGTCACTTTATTAATGAGAAGGCAGTACCCAATACATTACATAAAAGAAAACACTAGAGAAACCAAAAAGTGCCACAAGACTTGAGATAATAGAAATAGGCATCAAATGAGGCTTAGGAAAAGCTGAGCTTAGGTAGAAGGAGGTTGGGGGTAAGGCAACTAAGAAGCATATCCATACGAGCACTCTCTGCAGCATGGGCATTTAAAAGTTGCATGGTAAGGTACTTGACCTCAGATGAGAGACTCTAAACTTCATCAGTCAGAGCAGCAACTTGAGCCTTTAACCCTGCATTCTCTACCTTCAAATTACCTAAGGTACCAGGTCCCTCAATAGGTAGCTATTACATCATTACCTTTAGTTGTGTGATCTGAGCATCATGAAAATCCAAATCCACTCTTATTTCTTCCAATTCTCTAGTAAAGCATTCCTAAACATCCAATAATTTAAACACCTGGGACTTGGTCCCTACCTTTCCTTCCACACATTTATTTTCAATTATCATGGCAGAAAGATTGATCAATTCAAATTTGCTAAGAGCTTATATAATAAGGAGGTCTACTGCAGAAACAACTGTTCATTTCTCAAAACGGGGTAGAAAAACTTTGTTGGAGAATTTAAAAGGCAATTGGAACCCTTATTTTATAAACTTTTTTCTAACTCCAGCTCTAGAGTTTCCACCAACCTTAGAAAAAGATTGAACATAAGGAAGAGAAGGTTGTTGATCTCGTATTGACCAGATCCCATCTATAGGTATGTCCAGAATTTCTCCAAGAGATACCTCATCTAGAAAAATCTCTACTCCATACACCATCTCAGTGAGGCTTGAACCATCCTTAGCAAACTCCATTATGAAGAATAAGTCTTTAAATTAATCTTCATACAATATGGGTGCTGGAGTTTTGAACAAATGAAACCAATTTTGATGTTGTACAAACTGAACCAACTCACACATTCCTAGTTCCTCATAAATCTTGGGATCAAAGACTCTCTCAGTTAATACCTCTTGAGATTTGAGAATTTCATTCCGCTCTTCCATTGTGAGACTCTAAAAAGGCTTCTAAACTTTTTGTATTTTAGATGAGGTACTCGGTCCCTTCACTAATTTACCAGTTTCCTCAGACTCAAGTGGATCAGCTTCGATACCAGGTCCCTTGGTCACTTCCTCTCTTTCTCTCTTTGTAGAAGTATTATTCTTACCTACACCCTTTGATTTGGGTGTTGATGCATATTGAGTAGTCTTTGAACTTCCTACCTCCTTGCACTTCTTACCAATAAAAAAATAATGTTATCATCAGTTTTCTTCTCATGTCCTTCAACTTCCACATCAACTATCTTCTCGGGGGTGAGATGTCTTGCCAACCTTATTTTTTTTCTTTATATTTCTTTTTCTAGTGTTGGCTCCTTTACTTGATTTTAGGGTATTAGTCAATATCTTTTTCTTAATTCTTCTAGTATTGTAGGTCCTATGAACTTGTTTCTTGAATACTTGGTCCTTTCCTGGGTATCTTCTCTTCCCTACTCTATTTCAGGAAAGACTCACCAAGTCATTCTCTTTCATATTATCTTCTACAAGAGAATAAGGCATCTCTTTATCCACCCCTACAGACATAAGGGTACATCAAATTTAGGAATTAGGGATTTGGGGGAGAGTATGTAGAAAGGGGAGAAAAACCTCGAGGATTAGAGGCTAATATAGTAAGACTGTGAACTACCCAATCAGATCCAACCTCGATACTACAAGGGGGTTTCCACGTTCTACAAGCAAATATCCTTCGAAAAAATAGTCTTCCACTTCAAAAGGTTCAACCCCTACAAGAGGAACTGGTCTTTTTAAAACTTTAGGTTGGATTCTAAAATCAATAGTAGGATTGGACGATGAGACTTCAGGATTGATGACTGAAATAGATGAAGATGGAGATTTTGGTGTTAGAGAAGTTACTTCGATTATTTTTTAGTCAAATGGTGAGGGAGAAATGGGAAAAATGATCAATTCTTCATTGATGGGTGATCTGAAAGGACCCTGACCCTCAATAACGGATGTTGGTGAAATAGTTTCCTCATAAAAGGAATTTTCAAATGATAGTGAAGGATTTGCTGAGGAAGGTTTGGTGAGAAAAACATTCTTTTCTGAGGGTGTTTTGGTTGGAGAGGAAGGAAGAGATATTTTTTTTATTTTGAAGGAGGGGATTGAAGAAGGTGAAGAATGAGGTAATGAATAAAGTAAACTTTGTGACAATGAAATAGAATTTTAGGAGAAAGGCTTAGAGTTTTGGTAATAATAGAGAAAGTTGAATCGTGGAAGAGAGTATTTAATGGGGTTTAAAGTAGGCGACTCTTCGGATTAAAGTAAAGTAACGTGTTTGGTCTCTATTGGGCACGCCACTGTACTTGTGGGGATGATGTAAAAACGGTCAGGAAAATATAAAGGACACATGGTACTTAAGAAGTTAACTCAGGTAGTTTTAAATCATACACTGTATAAGATACTGACCTCTTAGTGAGGACGTGGTCCCTGTATTTTTTAGGTTTCTTTCTTTTGTCTGTCCTACTGCTTCCTCAGTTTGACCAATCCTCCTAGGTCTATACCTGTCATAGGTATGAGAATGTATTAGACTTGATCACTACTCACAACCTAGATAACTGCTTTCTGATCTTATCCAATAATAAAAGAAAATAGAACTAACTTTACAAATACTTAGTTCATTTTAATTAGACCAAGTTTAAGCATGCTCTTCTCAAATTGGTCCCTGTGTAAGCCTTTATGAAGATATCAGTCACTTGGTCCTCAGACTTGTAAAATTTCATATATATTATTTTTTTCAATATTGTCTTATAGGAAGTGATGTCTCACATCAATGTGCTTGGTCCTGTTGTGCTGCACAGGATTCTTGGCCATGTTAAGAGCACTGGTGTTGTCACAAAGTAGAGGAATAGTGTTTAAGACTATGACAAAATCTTCAAGTTGTTGCTTGATATATAAAAGATGAGCACAACAAGAAGCAACAACAATATACTCAGCTTCAGTTGTGGATAAGGCTACTGAGTTACATTTTTGGTCCCCTAAAAGATCAAGGATGATCCTAGGATGTGATTCATTCCTAAAGTGTTTTTCCTATCAACCAGGTACCTTGTATAATATTCATTAGCGAAACCTATTAGATCAAAGGAGTCACCAGAAGGGTAGTACTGGACCAGATCCCCAATACCCTTCAGATACCTCAAGATTTTCTTAGCAGCTTTTAGATGTGATTCCTTAGGACGAGCCTGGAATATTTCACACATTCCAACAATAAATACAATGTCAGTTCTGCTAGATTTCAGATATAGAAGGGCTATAATGACGCCTCTATCCATTATTTTATTCACTTTGGAACATGATTCATTAGTGTCCAATCGGCAGCTGGTTCCAATGCTTGTATCAATTGGCTTGGAATTACTCATATGGAATCTATCCAGAAACTATTTAATGTACTTTTCTTGGTAAATCATGGTCCATGTAGGAGTCTGTCTGGCCTGTAAGCCCAGGAAGAAATTCAGCTCTCGCATCATACACATCTCAAACTCACTTCTCATGAGCTTGGCAAAGTCTTCACACAGGGGGTCTGAGATTGCTCCAAAAATAATGTCATCCATATATACTTGAACAATTAACAGATTTTTTACCCTTGATTTCAAAAAGAGGGTTTTATCAATTTTCCCTCTTTTGAAACACTTACAAGAAGAAACTTGAGAGTCTTTCTTACCAGGACCTTGGGGCTTGCTTCAAACCATAAAGAGCTTTATCAATTTGTATAATATAATTGGGCTGATCAATATTCTCAAAGCCTAGGGTTGCTTCACATACACCTCTTTCTAGAGATACCCATTTAGAAAGGCGCTCTTGATATCTATTTGAAATAATTTGAACTCCATGTATGCAGCAAAAGCAACAAGAATTCTGATTGCTTCCATTCTTGTAACAGGGGCAAAAGTCTCATCATAATTAATTCCCTTATCTAGATTGTACCCCTACACTACTAATCTGGCCTTGTTCCTGACAATAGCTTCATGTTTATCCTTCTTTTTCCTGTAAACCCACCTGGTCCCTATGAAAATTTTGTCTGCAGGTCTGGAGACCAGGTGTCATACCTTAGTTCTTTGAAATTGATTCTACTCTTCTTGTATAGAAATAACCCAGTCAGCATCTTTCAAATCCTCTTCGATATTTTTAGGTTCAATGGAGAAAATGAAAATTTAGAAGACAACTTGATTCCTTCCCTTGGATCTGGTTTGCATCCCAGAGTTCAAAGGTGAGGTAAGATTCTCAAGAGTATGAGATGATTTATGCTTCTAATTGGATTCTCTAACACTTGACTTGGGCTGGTTAGGGCTAGGTTCCTCATCTAGATGATCATTCAGTCTTAAGAGTGAGGGTCTGAATAGTCATGATTAGTTGATTGAGGACTTGGTCCCTCACTGGTCTTGAAGTTATTCTCTACAGCTTTTTCATTATCCTGAATCTCATCATCTCCTCCAATTATATGAACCACTCACTTTCTTATTTAGTGAATCTCTTTGAACTTGAAGAAGTTCATCTAGTTCAGCATCATCTTTATTTCTCACGTCTTTCATGCTTCTTAATTCATCAAAAATGACATGGACACTTTCTTCAACAAACACCCTTTCATCACTCATAGGATCAAAGTTTCAAAGATTATTTTTTCATTATTTAGGACAAAACACTTACATCCAAAGGCCCTCAAGTCACCGAAATTAGGTTTCCTATTGTTCAATAATTCATAGGGCATCTTGTTCAGCATTAACCTGATCAAGTATCTATTAGTTACATAATAGGCAGTGTTTACTGCCATAGCCTAAAAATTCTTAGGAAGACCAGAGTTTATCAACATTGTCCTTGCAATATCCACCATATTTTTGTTCTTTCTTTCCACAACTCTATTTTGTTTGGGAGTTCTAGGTGTTTATAAGTTGCGGTTGATTCCATGCTCTGCACAAAACTAGTTTATCTTGTCATTTCCAAACTTTGTTCCATGATATGAACTAATCCTGGCAACCTTGGAATTATATTTGACTTGAATCTTCTTGACCAGAGTTATAAGTGATTCACAAGTTTCTTCCTTAGACCTTAAGAATATGGTCCAGGCAAATCTTGAGAAGTCATCCACAATCACTAGAATGTATTCTTCCCATATCTGCTTTTAACCTTGATACGTCTACAAAGATCCATATGAAGTATTTCTAGAGGTCTGGTGGTATTGACATGTTTCTTTTATTTGCATGGGGACTTGGTTTTATTTTATCAGACACGTGCATCATGGATTTTATCTTCATTAAACATAACCTTGGGAGTACCATAGACCAGGTCCCTTGTAACTAATTTGTTCAGCAATGATGAGCTCACATATCCTAGTATTCAATGTCACGGTTTAGTGCTCTCACTTTGAGTACTAAGACATGTTAGATCATCACCTAAAACTGAGCTCAAATCTACCACATATATATTTTTGTATCTTCTAGCCTTTAGAATCACTTCACCAGAGCTAAGACTAGTTACATGCAACTATCTGATAGGAACTTCACTTTATTTCCTTTATCATAAATATGTGACACTCTAAGAAGACTATATTTCAAGCCATTGACAAAGTGCACATTTTAATGGCATGATTGTGAGACTTTACAATGTTGCCAACACCTTCAATATTTTCTCTTTTTGCTATTTCCAATGGAGATACTTCCACTATAAAGTGCCTTCAGCGAGAGAAAGTCTTATGTTCTTCCAATTATATGCTTGGAGCATCCACTATCTATGAACCATCATTGACTGCTTCATCTTTCTCTTACCTGCATCAGCAATCATTTACTAGGCTTGGAAACCTATTTAAGTCTGAGTTCCCAATAAGGTGACTTGTGTGATTAAAGATTTCTTGGTCCAGCTAGGCATCTTGGAAAAGCTGGTTTCAATATGAGGATCTGGTCCCCAATATTTTGAACCAGGACTCATGATTATACATTTAGAATCTTTTCTCAACTCTTTTTTGGATTCACAGTCCCTTTTGAGATGCCCATTCTACCACAGTGGGTGCACAATAAATTATCAGACATAGAAACATACTTGCTATGAGGATTAACATTTTTCCTTCCTAGACCTTGTACCGCATTGGACCTTTGATATATTAAGCTGGAAAGAAGTTTGGAGAAAGTAGTCCATTTGAGTGACTTTTGAAAATCTTCTTTGACTCGAACCAGGTCCCTCTCTATTTGAGAGTTTCTGTCTAGAAAGGTTACAAGAAGTTTTTTAGAATTTCTTAACCTCTCTTCAAGTTCTAAATGAAGACTACTAGCTTTCCCATTGTCCTTGGATTAATCTACAGAGACTCCCAACATCATTTCTTTAAGAGCACTATTTTCTTTTGACATAAAACTGAGTTTTTTGCCTAATTCATACACTTTGACGGCTAGGATAGTTTTCCATTTTTATCCACCTCAAAAGTTTCACTCTAGAGATCTTTCTAACTAGTAAGCTCACACAATGAATCTATCAAAATACTGCCTAGGACCTTAAGCCCTTTTAAAGAGTAATTAAACAGATTTTTTTTTATATCTAGAGAAGTTACTGTCTCATCATCAGACTTTTCCATGAATGCAAAGAGTGAATCAAAGGCATCATCTGAATCTTTAATTATCATCATTGAAATGTCCTTAGGATGTTGAGAATTATCAGAATCACTGGATGAGTCTCCCCAGGCTGACAGAACTTGCTTCACAACATAATTTGTAGTTGCTCTACTTGCTTCATCTTTTCTTTGTTAGTTCCATCTCTACCATACTCCTAGTGCTCAATTTTATGAATTGGACAATCCTTGATATAGTGACTGGCATTTATACTCTTATGATATAAATTATTTCCTGTAGTTGATCTGCTTGAGTTTCCTCTTCTTTGAAAACCACTATTGTTTCTCATAACTTTGAGAAATCTCTTGGTTATATATGTCATGTCTTCATCCTTTTCATTCATTTCACCTTTAGCAACTTTGAGAGCCAAATTTTTCTCTTTCTTAAGTTCTTTCTAAGCTTGTTCCTGCTACTTCTTCATTTCATAGGTTTTCAGGTTTCCTATGAGCTCATCCATTGTGAGAGTTTTCAGGTCCCTTACTTCAGTGATAGCATTTACTTTTCACTAATAAGAAAAATGCTTGGGAATAATACTAAGCACTTTTCTTACTTAGTAAGTTTGATGTCCTGACCTAGACTGTGCAACTCATCAGTGATAAATGCAAATTTAGTGTGCATTTTCGGGATAGTCTCTCTTTTCTTCATGGTGAAGGTTTCATACTATGTAGTAAGCATGGAAACCTTGAATCCTTCACTTGGCTTGTCCTTTCATGCGTTGTTCTCATATGTTCCCAGATCTTTTTAGTTGACTCACATGCAGAGACCCTATTATACTCATTAGGTCCTCTGTCACACACAAGAAATTTCTTTGCCTTGTAATTCATTTCAATCTTTTTGCGGTCATCTTCATCATACTCCTTTCGAGTATTAGAAACCAATTTGGTAACCTTTCATTTCTTAACTTCTCTCATGGGAATATGTGGACCATCCAAGATAACATCTATTAATCCACTATCTTTTGACATTATGAAATCATATTCTTGTTTTCCATCATCTGAAATATTGACCATTGAATCTTGGTGGTCTAGCGGTAGACTGTCCTTCTTCCAAGTTTGGTGGAGCTGTCATTTTTTAGATGGATCCTCTCTAGGTGTTACTCTTTTAGAGAGAGCAAGCTTTGATATCAATTAATGAACTCTATAATCCCATCAAATATAACAGGACCTGGTCCCTGAGCTAGAAAATGTAATATAATGAATATAGAAGGAACAATAATGCAATAATCCTTTGTCACTATTTTTCAGAAAAACTAGAAAGTTGTTTGATCTTCTTCTCTACATTCTATGTTCATATTTGACAATCATGTAGATGAAGGACAGCAAGGCATTTTGGATTGGAGAAAACGTTTCACTATAATCGAAGGGGTTGGTCAAGGACTCCTTTATCTTCATAGAGATTCAAGATTGAAGATAATTGATAGAGATCTAAAGCCAAGTAACATTTTGCTCGATAATAACTTCAATCCAAAGATTTCAGATTTTGGCATGGCTAGAATTTTCGGATCTAACCAAGTTCAGGCAGACACAAGGAGAGTATTTGGTACTTAGTAAGTGGATATTGACCCCTATATACCATAGCTTTGCATAATTTCTCCCCTAAAAAAAACCATGTCATTTATTAACTAAACAATTTTTACGCGAACGTAATGATGTTTTTACAGTGGATACATGGCCCCTGAATATGCAATCCAAGGAAGATTCTCTGAGAAATCCGATGTTTTCAGCTTTGGAGTCTTAGTGTTAGAGATCATAGCCAAAGAAGTACAAGTTCTTGGATTGAGACACCCTCTTTGAGCCTTTTGGGATATGTAAGGCTCCTCTTATATGATATTCAAAAGAGTAATCTTATGAAAATGCAGCACTGAAAAACCTATGCAGTCAAATCTCTCTATAATGGCACTGTTTGTTTTGACTGCTATAAAAGAATTTTGTTATAAAGAACATATAATATAACATAAAATTAAAATTTGGTTAAACTTGACCATTATCGTAAAATATTGTTATTGAGAGGTCTGACTATATGTAACCTTATATTCTTACCTAATTACCTTATGATGGTAGAATTACTCTTGTTGTATATGTTTGCAAATGGAATTAGGGATATATAACAACATTTTATTAGAGGGTGCCTATAAATACTTTTTTCATTAAAACAGCATATTGAGAAAGCAGCGGCAACAAATGTTATTCGTATAAGAGTGAATCATGGTATACAACGAATGCAAGTCTCAGAACGTATCAAGAAAGACTTTGCATTTTTGTACTCTATAGTTAAGTTAAGAAAACCAAGTTAAGTTAAAAGACGACCAAATCAAGATTAACAGTCAATGAGGTGTGTGCAAACTTTGGAAATCAAGTTCAAATTATAATTGAGAGAAAAAAAAATTCTTATCATTTCCCAAAATTTTAGCATACCTACCCAGTACTTATAATAGTGAGAGTGGCAGCTTTCTAATAAAATAGTTAAAGTACGTTCAAGTTAATTTGAACACCATAGTTACAAGAAAACGTTAGAAGGCGGTCGAATAAAGTGACAAGTAAAATTTTTTTTATCATTGTTCGCAATAAATTTTTGTAATGCTGAAAATTAACTGCAAGCAAAAATAAAATAAATAAAAAGAATAATTTTATTTAAATAAATCTTGTGGGTATAATTCTATTGTTCTCTTGATTCTTCTCGCCTAAGCATTTTTCGTGATTCGAGGGCCTTCCGTAGCGTGTTTCTCAAATGTAGGATGATTTGAACCTTCTAGAAATGCGTTTGGATCTCCAGAAATGTCAGACAGCGCTTTGTCTTGTCGAGTTGATCTCTGGGCAAAAGCCGGTTAGTCAATTATTTGACGAACTGTGTAGTCAATGCAGAGCTTTCTCCAATGCTTTCTGAAACCCCTAGAAAATTATGTAACCCTCCTATTTATAGTTATAGGAGGTAGGTAGTCCAAGTGTAAATAACCTCTTCTGCCTCATTCTGATTAGTCTATTCAATTATCAAGCTTATCGCAAATGTTATATGGTAAGGTTGCTTGTGATTGGCCACAAATATGTCATTTGGGGCACGTGGTGATATTTCATTGGCGGTTGAACTTGACTTGGCTTACCACATTCTTCAACAGGTGGCTTCATCTTGTTGGTATTTAATTTGACTGGGATGCCACGTCACTTGACACGAGGCATGAGTTTAGGCTTCAAGGTGAGATGGACTTTGATGAGGAATAAAATGGGCTTATTATTTTTACAGCCCTAAAATAATTTTAGACCCAATAAAATATGGATCAAATTAAAATTTTATATGAATTTGATCCAATAAATCTTACGTGTCTACAGATGCCCCCTACTTCAAGACTCGTCGAGGTGTTTGATTTTTTGAACCTTTTAGATATGAGATTTGAAGTATTTGTGGAGCTTCTTTTTTTGTATATGTGTGTGTGAGCGTAATTTAATCCTCACAAAATATTCGAATTCGACGAGAATAAAATGTAGAATTCGAATAAAATATATCCGAACTCTTCAATTGTGTCTCATTTTTCTCATTGACAAGCTAAAGCCAACTAATTAATACACATCGAAGGCTTTCCTTCTTTTTTTTTTGCATGAGTTGAGCCCTTTTTTTGGAAGACTTGAGCATTTTGTCAAAATACAACTCCTCAAATTCATGATAATTTGAGTAAAATAATGTGAATCTCTTCATTAGGAGTGTAAATTCTGTTTAATTCTAAATATATCCAAATCAATTAGGATTCGGGTATTAGTCTTATATCAAATTTTAATAAATTGACTAATGATGTTATCCCACTTCAAAAGGTATTAGTAATTTGACTTATTTTGGACACTTGGACATCCCAGTTCTTTTTTAAGACAACTTATTCAGCAAATTCCTTTTTGAAATCAAACTGGAGGTCTTCTAAGTCTATAAAAGGACATTTCCACCCTATTAAGTCATTGTAATTCAGCTTGAGCCGCAATACAACTCGCGTTCTTCTCCCCTTTTTTGCTCTTTTCACAATTGAGTTTTTAGGCAGCTTGGAGCGTATGCGGGAGAGAATTCGTAACGCATCGTGGGGGTGTCTAAATCATGAACGGCTTACAGTATTGAAAAGTAGACTCGTGAGGCTACGTTCTACGCAAAAATCACGCTCATATTCTCTCCAGATCTGCCTAGGTATCCTTCCGAAATCAGACTTTCAATTTTGTTTTGTCACTTTTTATTTGTTTTGTGCAGCCTCACAAAAATTCTCAAATCTTGACTTAAGAATATCAAAATCAGGAGCCATTTTTTGTGTTGGAAACTAGACTCGTAGAGCTACGTCTCACACGGGAATCACAATCAGATTATGCCAGAATCTTCCCAGATATTGCTCCAAAACCGGTCTTCTAATCTTGGCTCGCTGATTTTATCAGTTTTGCACAGCGTCACGATAAATTTCATATCTCGACGTAGAAGTATTGGAATTAGGTGCCTTTTTTGCATTGGAAAGTAGATTCAAAGATATACGTCTCACGTGAAAATTACAATAAAACTACACCTGAATCGTTCAAGATATTACTTCAAAACCAGTCTTCTAATCTTGGTTCACCAATTTTATCAGCATTGCACAACGTCTCGACAAATTCCACATCTTGATGTACGAGTATCAGAATCGAAAGAGGTTTTTTGCATTGGGATGTGAACTCGCAGATCTACGTCCCTCGTGAAAATCACCATCATAGAACTTCAATATTTTTTCAGGTATTTTTTTTCAAATTGCAGCCTAAATCTTGTGATACTCTATTTCTCATCAGATCTATATACTTCATGAATTTCATCTACTTCAAGTTTTGGGCCGAATCACTTGTACAATATGTTGAAGGCCGGACTCGAGAAATATTTAATGTATTACAAGTCTTTTCCATGTCGAGAAGACTTCATTGCTTGGACGGTAATGAAGAATCCTTTTTCTTTAAAAACGGCATCTTCAAAGGAATCCACATATGCATTCAAGCTTCATACTTTTTTCTCGTTCTTTTTGTTTTTTTTTCTTTTTTTTTAGATTCGTTCATAGTTTAGACTCATACGGGCCAAGAGTGTTTGACTTGCAGTTTAAGCTTGCGCTAAGAAGTATTTTGACTTGCAGTTTAGGCTCGTGTGTCGAGGAGTATTTTTGACTCACAATTTAGGCTCATCGTCGAGGAGAATTTTGACTAGCAGTTTAGGCTCGTGCGTTGAGGAGCATTTTGACTTGCAGTTTAGGCTCATGCATCAAAGAGCATTCTAGGTAAAAATTCTTGTAATGTAACTTTCCTCGCAACCCTTTATAATGAAGTATTGTTGAACTTCATTTTGGTATTTATTGCCTCCATGGGTTGAAGTAGATTTGCATTTGATCTCATGTCGACTTTTGAAAATTGGAGTTAGAAATCCCTTGACATTTTTTTCTTTTGGGAGCGATCCATGTCCAAGTATCACCTTTCTTCCTATTGGAGAAGTCGTTTGTCATGGATTTTCTTGTTGTTTTCTTCAAGCCTGGAACCCCAATTGAGTCAAAGCTCCAAAATTGTAGAATGATGATTTCTTCAACTTTTGGTGATTCCACAAAGCGCATGGGTTGTAGAGCTTTTGAACTTGAACCTTTAATATGATGCATTTTGGCGCTAACATGATTTGCATCAACTGTATCGCCATCATCAATAATCTTTCCCTCTTGCATTAATGCCATGATCGTTTCCTTCAGGATAAAGCATTTTGTGGTGTGATGACTAACCATGCGGTAAAATTTTCAGTATTTAGGATCATCGACCTTATTTGATTCTGCAGGTCGCGTAGACTTAGGGAGCTCAATGACTTCTTTGTCTAGCAACTTGTCGAGAATCCCGAGAACATCAGAGTTGGAAAAAGGATATACCTTTGCTTGTAAATCCTTCAAGGTTGGTTGATTTTTCATCTCTCGCATTTGTTGCTTTGGAGCTTCCTCTTTTAACTTTTGTCTTGTGAAGGATTTCATAAAACTCACAGTTGTCGCGATAGATTCCCCAATTTGATCTTCTGACGAGTCTTTGAATTTAGTGACTTCTTGCCTAGGATCAAAAATAGGTGACGTCATTCTATGACTTGCAATGCTTAGCTCCATGTCATGAGCCCTCATAGCTAATTCTCCAAAAGTTCGAGGCTTAATTCCATGAAGGATATACACAAGGCCCCAATGCATCCCTTGAATGCAAACTTCAACTGCGGAAGTTTCAAAAAGTTGATCCTTGCAATCAAAGCTCAATGTTCACCAGAGATTTATGTAGTTCACTACAGGATCATCTTTACTTTGTCTTGTGCTTGCCAACTCCATCATGCTGACCGTATGACGGGAGCTGTAGAAATAATTTAGGAACTGACTTTCTAGTTGCTCCCAAAAATTAATTGATTCAGACTCCAAGTCTGTGTAACAATCAAAAGCGTTGCCTTTCAAAGAGCGAACAAACTACTTGACAAGAAGATCACCATGTGCACCAGCACTACTATAAGTCTCAACGAAATGAGCGATGTGTTGCCTTGGATTTCTCTTTCCATCAAATTATTGAAACTTTGGTGGTTGATAGCCAATTGGCATTGGTAAGCCCTTGATTCGCTTAGAAAACGGCTTTAAGGTCCTACAAAACTTTGTGGCGAACCGCCAATTGTGCCTTGATGGTATTTGCAATTATATCTTGCAGTTGTTGAACTGTTAGAGTAGCCACTGAAGCGGATCGATCATCGCAGTGATTGTCACTTAACTTGATGAGAGATTCATCATCAACTTTTATTTGTGGTGTTAGATTATAATTGGACTCTCCAGGATTGTAGAGATCTAACTTGCTCATAAGTCGAGTGATTTGATGATCTTTCTCATCAACAGACTTCTTCAAAGCTTTAATAATTTGCCCCATCATTGCAAACTTCTCATCCATGTCAACGGCTTCAACTATGAAGATGTTGACTTTTGTTGAAGTTGGAGAATTCATTAAGTCTTCAGATTCTCCAAAGTTGCAGATAGTGTCAGACGGTTCATCTGATAACATAGATGCAAAGTTTCCCTCAGGAGTTGTAGTTATAGCAGAAATTTGAGATTTTCTCATTTTCATCTTCTCAAAAAAAGTGAAGTATTGGGATCTATCCAAAGCACAAACGTTGAGATTGCGTCGATTGATGAGGCCAATAAGTTTGATCTCAGTAGACGTGGCAGTGGTAGACTTCTTGTACGAAACTTCATTGATTTTTCTAAAGCCCATTGTAGTAGTTGAATTTATGATTTTTCAATTTGTAGAAGGAAGAGATGAAGAGCAGAACTGGTCCCACTGGGCGTGCCAAAATTTGTTCGCAATAAATTTTCGTAGTGCTGAAAATTAACTGAAAGCAAAATAAAATAAACAAAAAGAATAATTTTATTTAAATGAATCTTGTGAGTACAATTCTGTTGTTCTCTTGATTCTTCTCTCCTAAGATTTTTTTCGTGATTCGAGGGCCTTCTGAAGTGTGTTTCTCGAATGTAGGATGATTTGAACCTCCAAGAAATGTGTATGGATCTCCGAGAATGTCAGACAACACTTCATCTTGTCGGATTGATCTCTGGGCAGAACTCCGTTAGTCAATTCTTTGAAAAACTGTCTAGTCAATGCAGAGCTTTCTCCAATGCTTGTCGAATCCCCCTAGAAAATTATGTAACCCTCCTATTTATAGTTGTAGGGGATAGGCACTCCAAGTGTAAATAACCTCTTCTGCCTCATTCTGATTGGTCTATTCAGTTATCAAACTTATCACAAATGTTGTGTGATAAGGTTGCTTGTGATTGGCCACAGCTATGTCATTTGGAACACGTGGCGATATTTTATTGGCGGTTGAACTTGACTTGGCGTTCCACATTCTTCAATGGGTGGCCTCATCTTGTTGGTCTTTAATTTGAATGGGATGCCACATCACTTGACACGTGGTATGAGTTTGGGCTTCAAGGTGAGATGGACCTTGAGGAGAAATAAAATGGGCTTATTATTTTTACTGCTCCAAAATAATTTGACCCAATAAAATATGGATCATATTCAAATTTTATATTAATTTGATCCAATAAATTTTACATGTCGACAATCATTTTCAAAACATCAATAGATTAAAGAACTAAAACTAAACAATATTAGAACATAAGAAATTGGTTTTTAAAACAAGTATAAATTGTCTGTTTTCTTGCTTAACTTTGCGAGAAAATAACAAAAAATAGGCCACTATGTCGGGGTAAATGCAATTAGTCTCTAAAATATACTTCTAAGTGATTTTGGTTATTTAAGTTTGCAAAAAAAGAGCACTTTAGATTTTTTTCAAATATTTAATAAAATACCTTCGTTAGATTTGACAGAATGTGAAAAAAAACAAATTGCGGAAACTCACATTTTGTCAAAACATTTTTTTGCTGGTCTATTTTAAGAATTTGGTGCAAACTTTTTGAGATGTAACTTCTATTATTTCTAATTGATTTTAGGTCTCTATAGTAATGTTCTTCTATGTTGTAGCTTCTAAGATATGATGCAAAGCTAACGTGCGAATGTCTTGAGTCGGAAGTTCATGACTAATTTGGCCGGCATTTTAGCTGAGATGCGATCGTTAGCCTTAAGGCTTATGCTTTACCCAAATATTATATTTTTATATTAAAAATGATTAATAAACATCTTGGATTCCACCAGAAGTCTGGGTCCCAATTTTTTGGGCCAACAACTTTTATAACTTGGGGATGATGGACCGATCTATCAAGATTTCTCCGTTTAATTACCAAACTTAGTTCGTGATCAGGGCTCAAATTAAGGGTGACAAATGGACGGGTTGGGTTGAAATTGAAAATATTAAATAGATTGAACAATTAAATATTGGATTGGATCATGACCCGCTTAAATTTAATTTGAGTTGAAATGGATAAATATTAGGTTGGTCTTGACCCACCCAATTTGATCTACTTAATCTAAAAAATATTAACATATTGATATTTATCCCTTGTAAACACAATTCAAGAAAAAAAAAATTGGATGAAATTGGGAAGTTGGTGGGTGGATAGAGAGGGGTTGCGGGAGGGGGTGGTGTAAGAAATTTTTTTTAGATTTAATTTTTAAAATTTAAAAATTATTTTTTTGGGAGGGGTGTGGGATAGGGGGTCGGGGGTTAGGATAGGATTGAGGTAAGATTTAAAAAAAAAAAAAAAAAGATTAATTTTTTTAAAAAAATAACTTTTTGGGAAAGGAATATGTCATGGGTTGGGTGGGGGATTAGGGGTGATATGGGTGGAGTAAGAATTTAAAAAAAGAAAAAAAAAATTGAGAGCTGTGGGGGTGGAGGTGTGGGGTTGAAGTAAAAGTTCTTTTTAAAAGAAAAAAATTAAAAATTATATTCTTTTGAAGGATAGGGTATTGTCGTATCGGGGGTGCGGGGTAGGGGAAGATGGGGGTTGGGGTAAGATTTATTTTTAAAAAAAAATGAAATTATTTATTTACTTTTAAAAATTATTTTTGAAAAATATGTTTTTGGGGGAAGGGGTAGGGGGTGCGGGGAAGGAGAGAAGGTAGGGTTTTGATCATGGGATAAGAAAAGATTTTTATTTAAAAAAAAAAAATTAGGATAGAGGTGGGGGTGGAGGTTCGGCGTAGGGAGGGGGGAATGGAGATGAGGTGGAGTGGGGCAAGAAGAAAATTTATGAAAATCTTTTTAATAAATAAAATTAATTTATTTAAGGAAGGCAGGGTGAGGGCGGGGTAAGTTGGCTTCTGGTGGGGTTGGGGTAAGGTGGGGGTAAGGTGAGGTGGGTAATTTTGAAAGTGAGAGGATACATTATTACTTTTTTTTCTATTTTCATTAAGAAAATAATTTTTTAACTAAACGGGTTGAATAGAGATTGATTGGGCTCATTTGAACCCAACTTGAAAATGGGTTGAGATTTGCCCAATAGCAAATTATCTTGAACCCAACCCATTAAGTTTTGAGCGGATTGGATGGGTCAACTCAATTTGGGTTCATTTTGACACCCTTAGCTGAAACCTATAATCACGTCTTTCAACTTTTGCCACTTAAACTACGTTTTACTAGTGCTTTATTAGATAAAGATTGCATTTGTTTTTATTAAGATTAAGACGTCTAAATATGAATGTACATCTGAATAATTAAGATGTTGTCTCCAAATTTAAACACTGAATAATTAAGACTATATTTTTCAGTATTTGAATGTGCATAATTTATTTACCTGTAAACACAACAAGTATATAATATAAATAATTAATTAATCAAACCTGAGACAATTTTAATTCAATAAAATAAAATAATTATTTTGTTAAAAGATAAAATATTTATATTTGCTAGTGATGATGAAGATGATTTGCAATGGTGGTGATGGTGATAATAATTGGTGTTAGCAGTTAGAAATGAGGGTGGTGATAGTTATAATGGTAGATGTAGTGATTATCATGATGGTGGTTGTTGATAATGATGGTGGGTTGTAATGTGAAGTTGGTTGATATTAGTAGTTAGAGGTGTTGATGGTAGTGATTGAAGAATGTGTAGTAGTCGACAGTTTGTTGATGGTAGTTGAAGACGGCCTTAGTTGTGATGACGAAGATGGTTGTCAATAAGGATAGATTACACGGTGCTAGTGGTTGATAGTGGTAATGAAGGTGGCGGTGGTTGACGATGTGTTAGTGGTAAGTTGATGCTGGTGTTGATTGTGACAATGGAGTTGATTGATAGTAGGAATTGACTGATAGTGGTTGGTAGTGGCAATAGCTATAATTACAATAATAAAGATGATAGATGTGGTAACGGCTAATAGTAGTGGTTGGTAGCAATGATGGTTATCGGTGGTAGATGTTATGGTAGAGATAATTGGTGATGGTTGACAATAATGATGGCGGCAAAGCTGGTTGGTGGTAGTGACGAGTGATTATGAATAGATTGGTGGTAAATATTATCCCACACAGAAATACCTCTTAATGGTATTAAAACTTGGTTCCACATCTTAATCATTAACACTCATTCGAACCAATTAAGAGCTTGAATCTTAATGAAAACAAATATACTTAAGATCTAAACCATTTACGTTCAGACCTTCATTAAGTGCAAATAAATAAGGCCAAAGTGATACTACTCTTAATAGATAGGATTGTTTGCTTCAAAGTGCCTATATATCCCGCCCTTGAGGGGTCGTTCAGTATACAAAACAACTCTGAAATACCTATGATAAATTTATCCGAAACTTAATCCTAGAATATCTTATCTTATTCCCATACAAAACAACCCCTACATAAGTTCTTTCAAAATTATAGTGTTATTTTTATCTTAACTTCTGGGATAACTAATTCTGAAATAACTAACCCTAGAATTACTTGCTTCCAACCAATGACCCTAATAGTAGGTTGAACATATTTTGATTCAAATCGAAAATCCAAACTGAAGTTTAATTTTGATTTCGAATTTTTTATTTTTTGAATGGATTTTGCTTTGAAATTTTAAAAATTCATTTAAACGATTTGATTTGATTTTATTTGATCCATGTTAAGTTATTTATATTTGAGAATGAAAAATAGATTTGGAAAAAATTATTTTTATAAAAAAATCACCAATTTTAAAAGTCCAATCATTACAAAGAAAGGCTCCCTACTTCAATCTTCAAAACCAAAATAAAAATTTGAAATAACCAAATCGAATTTGTAGGAACCTATCCATTTCGGGTTGGTTACTGTTTTCGTCAATCCGAAAACCGAAAAACCAAACCGAACAAACCGATATTAAATAACCAAACCAAACAAACCAAATGCGCACACCTACCTAATAGCATAGAGGATAAAATTCTTAATACAACTCAAAGCTAGGCCTCTATGGCCCTTGCAAATAACGATGCGTTGGGGAAGAAGTCCTTGATTAAAAGATTGTTATCAGCCACTGTTGCTCGTTGCATATTCCTTAACCCCTCATCATTAGTTTTTAAATGTAATATCTGATCCAACTCGAGCGTACATCAACAAATTCCACAAGATACCTCCCACTAGAAAAGCTATCAACGAATTCCACAAGATACCTCCCACTAGAAAGGCTATCAACGAATTCCATAAGATACCTCCCACCAGCAAAGCTATCAGGTACCCGTGTCCACAAAGGTTTGGAGAGGCGGAAAAAAATCACATCATATTTTTTCCTCCAAGATATACACTCGAGACCTCATAGTTCTCAACCCCTCATCACTATTTCACAATCACCGTCTTGTCAAATGCATGAAGAGACTAAGGAACTTTATTTATTAGTATTGACTAACACATCTAAGCTGAAAGGGCAACAGATAGCCCAATGGCAAAGACTAGTAGTTAGGCATGCTAGCACTGCACATCTTGAATCTTATGTCCACACAATCCCCTCTGCCTCCCAATTCCCAACCCTGGGCTACACAAAACTATGAACAGCACTCAGACAAGCCTTAAATGGTACAAGATAACTATTAACACCAAACTAACATGCCAGCATACGTATCTTTATACTGAAAGACATAATGAAATGAAACCTATAATATAGATTGTTAGGCTTGTTTCAAACATCTACAACAGTAGCTTAATAGAGTATGCACATGAAAACAAGAAAACATAAGCCAATGCTTGAAAAGGATGAGTATACTTGCACATTCATGAAAACCAAGTCTACCCAATGACAACTATAACTTCTTGCAAGAAACTAAGCAGTCTAACTTGACTTCATGTTTGGAAAGTTTGTGATTAGCAAAATTCAGCTCAACTAAATAAGAAACTTCTTAACACAGATTGACTTAGAAAAGGATGCATAATAAATTTGAAGTTGTAAAATCTGGATTAACCGCTATTACCAAAACATGCAACCTTTACGGTAAAATTTGCTGCTTAAACTCTAGAGTTATAACATGTAAGCTTTACAGCATGACAAGGAAAGTAACATTACTATTGTCACACAGCCTGTTAAGAGGTACATGACAAGACTACAAAATACTCACCAACTGTGCCATTTATGCATTTCAGACTATCAAAATGGTAAACCAAAAACATCTACAACAAGAATTCTGACTCAAAAAGAGCAAACTTTAGACCATATGCCTAGAGCTCTAATTTGACATTCTAGCTACACATACTAAATCTCATCTCGAAACAATCCCCAACCAACCTAATCCTCCTAAGTCCAACTGAACAAGAAGCCGGGGGAAGGGGAGATTATCCTGTGACATTTCAATAGGCATCAAGAGTCCGCCTCTTCTTTAAAATTATGAATAATGGACAAACACTCTGGAGTTCACATCAAGACTACATATTATAAATTTGCTTTAAAAGTATGTTACTCCGCATATACTAATCATACATTGGCCTGTAAACAAATGCAGCAACACCATCTATCTCCCATCATAACAGGGGATAGCGATAGTCTGACTCTAATCCAAGACATATTGTGTACCTCAGACTAACACACATAACAAGGCACTGTTGGATTTCTCCAAAGTAACATCCTTCAAAATATTTCAATCCATTAACTTATCATCTCATGCAATTCTGTCCCACCCACACCCCCTTCTTTCTGTCACAAAAGCCAGCTCCAAGACCAACAGTTCAATATTTTACTATGAAATGAAAACAATGCAATCAGCCGTACAATCTTCTATTGCATATTCCGAAAATAGAATAGATTTGGAAACTACCTACAAGAAGTCAGCAACGGTAACTTAACAGGTTAGTTCGGAACAATAACATCAATAGGTCATGACAAATTCAGAAGCAATTTTGCTTGTTGCACCACTTGCGTACTCAATATAGTTTTAGTTGATAACAATTCTAATTTTTGCATAATATTTTCCACAATGACTTGCCAGCATGCATACAATTAATGATAAGATTTTGCACCAAAAATGAGATTTCATGCAAAAACAAGAAAGTCTATGCAACATGAATGAAATTCAAGCTATAAAAGTAACCAAGCCTACTTACAAGCGGAGACAAGTATATTAATAAACTTACCAAAAAAAGGATGAATCTTACTTGCACGTTCATGCTGATCAAGAAGTCTACCCAGTCACATGTATTTCTTTTCAAAGAAACCTCTGTTCCTAAACTTGAATCCATGTACGGAAAGTTAATGACCAGAGAATTTCAGCCTCCCCCAAATTAAGAAAATTTTCATTTCCCGACTTAAATAATGATTTGATATGGTGTAATCAGGACCAACCCGTAATTACAAGTCAATGCAGATTACAATCTTAAGATTGCTATATTTTCACAATAGTTACCGCCACTGACATTTACATAAAGTCACAAAGACAAAGCACATGCCAAACTTAAGCTTGCATGTACTCACAACAATTATCAGCCACGAGCCATGTAACTGCATGTTATTAAAAAAGTGGGTAATGCAAAGCCTCCCTTCAGTAGAGAGTCCTAGGTGATACCAACATAATTCTGTCATGCTAAGACAGGTCATATAAAAACCAATCTCAATCAGAATGTTGCAAAAGTACAAGTAGAAATACATCTAAACAAAAGCATTGCTTATGATTAAAAAAAAAAAAAAACTACATAAGGTTAAAGGAGCAAAGGAAAGAAAATCAAGCAGAGTGGACAGTCTTTCAAAGAGTTGTTTTTTTTCCTTTTGGATAAGTAGGTATCCCAAAGAGATAACTGACAGGAGTAAATAAATGGATGAACAAGCTCATCTTTAAAAACATCCAATCAAGAAAAGAAATTTTCAACATCCTACTGTTGGTGGAAAGAACTAGAGTGCAAGCCACCAAAGCAACGAAATGAAAGATTAAACAACTGTTGCTGGGAATTAAAATATCAAAGTCTAAACATGTATCATCACAGACTACAAAAAGGTACCAAGTAAACCTCTGCAAAGGCCTCAGGGATATACAAGTAAACAAACAGGACGCATTGGCGGTCTGTTGTGGTACCCTCTATGTAAGTCTACCTGATTGTCACAAACTTGTTGGTACCATGTTTAGCCCAGTGAGTCCTCAGATCAATTGGATTAGCAAAATTGTAACCTTCGGCAGCAAGTTTCTCCAAAACCTTCTTGAATGCACCCTGGCTCATCTTTCTTCCAGCAATCCTTGCTCCACGTCTTTTAGTACTCATTGGAAGTGGATACATTGATATACTAGTGGTGCAACAAGCAGACTGCCAGCCACCACATCCCCATCGATAGCATTGCTGAGGAGCACCAGTGCAGGAACAAACTGGTATAGGAATGCCAGTTATGTCCATATCAATTCCATTTATTACAATGTCCATGCTCTTCTTAGCTGGTTTTGCTCTTTGAACAGAGGGATTACCGTTTTCCTTAGGTACGGATGAGGCTTTCTTTGACTTCTTTGCTTTGGGAGCTTTGGGGGTGGCACCACCTGTCTTTCTCTTTGAAGGACCACTTTCTTTCCTAACACTTGGTGGTTCCTCTGCATTCACCCCCACATCCTTAGTTGCATCAGGTTGTTGTATCATTTGCATGGAATGACTTGCAGAGGTTTCAGGGAGAACGGTAGTGTAAGGACTCCCCGGAAACATATTAAGAAACTTTTCTCTGTGATTTATCCAACCGTCCCTTACATAATCAATGTGAGATAAAGGCGCTTCTGGAATGATAGAATCCCGAGAATGGAACACCCCATTAGCACCAAGCATAATTGGATTCTCACGCCTAGTAAGGAATGGTTTTGTATCTCGATCAACCACCGATGACATCAGTTGAAGACCTAGATTCCCTCTAAGGGATTGTTCATAATAACCCCAGTTCCTCATGTTCAAACCGTCGTCATCCATCAATAAACTACAGATGAAGGCAAACATCACCACTTAACATTAACTTTTTCGCCACAAAAAGAAACGCCCAACAAAATGCATTAAATTCCTAACCTCCATATACTTGAAAGACCCAAATTAGGAATACATCAAACACAACAGAACCATCAAGATTTGAATTGGATGAGGAAATAATAGAAACAAGTCAACATAAATGCCTGTAGCAAATCAATCAAATCTACCCATACCCATGGCCATCATTCCAATTCAGATACAATTTCATCAACCTTTCAACAACAATGAAATAACTAACTGGAAACTTTAACAAATCGTGATAACCCCAACTCAAATTCAACCCAAAACTCATTAAATCCAACATTGCAACAAATAGAAATAAAACCCCACAAATAAAAATAGAACCTTTATGGTTCCCAAATCAGCAATGAAGCAATTAAACACATAATTGAAAAATCCAAAACACAAATATCTAAAATTCCAAAAATGGGGTACTCCAAAATCAACAAAAATGAAAACCCACAAATAAAAATGCAATCTTTAGGGTTTCCAAATCAGCTATTAACCAATTAAAACACGAAACAGCTAAATTGCAGAAATGGGGATCTCAAAAATCAACATAGAATTGAATAAAAATGAAAAACCACATGTAAAAATGCAATCTTTATGGTTTCCAAATCAGAAAAGAAACAAATTAAACAAAAAACTGCTAAATCCAAAAATGGGGTACTCTCGAGATCAACATAGAGTTCAATAAAAATGCAATCTTAGAGTTATCAAATCAGCTTATTAACCAATTAACCACAAAATTGCTAAACCCACCAATCTCCAAAATCAACATAGAATTCAATAAAAGTGAAAATCCACATATAAAAATACAATCTTTATGGTTCCCAAATCAGCAATGAAGCAATTAACACAAAAATGCTAAATCCAAAAATCCCAAACCCCATCTTTTGAAAAGCAACATTGAATTGAATAAAAATGAAAACCCACAAATAAAAATACAATCTTTATGGTTTCCAAATCAGCAATGAAGCAATTAAACACAAAAATGCTAAATCTGAAAATCCCCAACCCCAATATTTGAAAATCCAAAATAAAATTGCAATCTTATGGTTTTCCAAATTAAAAATGAAGCAAATTAAGCACCAAAACTGCTAAATCCAAAAATGGGGTTCTCCAAAATCAACATAAAATACAGTAAAATTGAAAACCCACTAATAAAAATAGAATCTTTAGGTTTTCCAAATCAACAATTCAAGACAATAGGGTACACTCAAATTCTACATAAAATTCAACAGAAATGAAAACCCACAAATAAAAATCCAATCTTTAAGTTCTCCAACACAGATCTATTAAAAACAAGATTCACAAAAACCAGATCCATAATAAATTACTTAAAACTAAACAAATATAAATTTATCACAATAAAATTAGAAAATTGGCATGCAAGACAAAAATACATTGTTTCTTTAAAAAAAGAAATTCAAATGAGGAAAGAGAGAGAAAAGTCCTGATTTTTTAGGAAAAAGCTATATACAGAGAGAGAGAGAGAAAGAGATATGGAAAGAGAGAGAGAAAGAGAAACTTACTTGTTGGTAAACAAATCTTAGGGTTTTTTTCCTTTCAGGAGAGAGAGAGACAGAGAAGAGAGAGAAAGGAAGAGAGAGAGAGATATGATAGAAACTCTTTTAAGAAAGAAAGAAAGAGGAGAGAGAGACACCCTTTTATTATGAATTTCTTTTTTCAACTTCCAATGGAAGTATTATAAATTAATACTCCCTCTGTTTCATACAAAATGATCTACTTTAATTTGATATGAATTTTAAAAAAAAAAAATATTATGATATTAAATTTAAATTATATCTAATATATTAAAATAAATTTTAATTTTATACTCTTAAATCTTTTAAAATATTATTAAAAAGGATTTATTTTAAATTAAGGGAGTGCATTTTTTGTTTTATTTTAAATGGCATTATTTAATTTGCGATTGTATTTTTGAAAAAACAAAGAAAGAGTTTTGAAATATTTAAAACAAACTCTAGTTAATTGTATAATTGTAAATCACTCTATTATAAAAGCAAAATGATCTTTTGGACCCCTCTACTATGTTAGTTTTGTAAGTTGGACACTTTTATTTACATGTTTGTCATCTAAACCCTTGAATCCATCAAAAAATAATATTTCGCACCCTTTGACCGTTGACTTTGGTTATGTGGCAAAGTCATGGTGACTAGGACAAAGAGAGTGTAACCACTCGCCTAGGGGTGCGAGTGTGAGTCAATTTTTGATCAATTTTACATTAAGATAATTTTAAAAAAAATAAAAATAATATTAAAATTTAAAAAAAGAAAAAAAAAGGGTCCTTTTTTCCCTCCATCTTTTTAAATTTAAAAATATTTTTAAAAATTTAAAAATATTTTAATTTTTTTAAAAAAAATTAAAAATATTTATAAAATTTTAAAAAAAATAAAAAAGATCCTTTTTTCCCTCCATCTTTTTTAATTTAAAAATATTTTTAAAATAATTTAAAAATATTTTTAAAATAATTTAAAAATATATTTTAAAAATTAAAAAATCATTTTAAAAATATTTTTTAAAAATTTAAAAAAAATATTTTTTCCCTCCCCACACCCCACCCAGCCCGTCCTCACCCCCCAACCTCTCCTTTTTTTCCTCCATCCTTTTTAATTTAAAAATACTTTTAAAAATTTAAAAATATTTTTAAAAATTTAAAAATAATAAATTTAAAAAAAAAATTGCACCCCACCCCCTCTCCAGCCCCTCCCCACCCCACCCAGCCTCCCCACCCCAGCCCGTCCCCAGCCCACCCAGCTCCATCCACCCCTCTCTCCCAGCCCTCCACCCCACCACAGCCCGTCCTCAGCCCACCCAACCCCACGTAACTCCTCCCCCTTCCCCAGCCCCTCACCCTACCCAGCCCGTCCCCATCCCACCCAGCCCCACGCAACCCCTCCCCCAGCCCCCTACCTCACCCAACCCCCTTTCTCCAGCCCCCCGCTCCCACCCAACCCCTCCCTCATCCCCCCACCTCACCTAGCCCCACGCAACCCCCTCCCCCATCCCCCACCCCACTCAGCCCCTCCCCAAGCCCCCAGCCCCACCCATCTCTTCTCCCCACAATTAATTTAAATTAAATATTTTAAATATGTAAATCATATTTAAATTAATTAATTATTTAAGTAAAATTTATTTAAATTAGGTAAGAATTTTAAATTTGATAAATTAATTAATTTAAAATTTAATTAATTTAAATAACTTAATTAGTTAAGAATTTTAATTGATTATTTTTCTACTAATTTAAATTTAAAATTTAAATTAATTAATTAAATTAATTTTAATATTTAATTAATTCTAATGTAATACTTTTTTTATTATTTTTATATTTTTTATTTTAAAAATGATTATTCAAATTTTTCAAATTTTAAAAGCATGATTATTCAAATTTTTCTACAATTTATAATTTTTTCTTATTTAATTAAATTAATTTTAATATTTAATTTGTTATGTACCATTTTAAAAATGACTTGAAATTTAATGTAATACTTTTTCTATTTTTTTTAAATGACGTGGCAGGCATGACTGAAGTGGCAGACGTGGCAGCTGATGTGGCAGCTGACGTAGGAGAGAGTGTGTTACACTCATCAAAAAAGGGTTTAAAATGTTGTTTTTTAGTAGGTTCAGGAGTACAGATGACAAACATGTAAGTAGAAGTGTTCGACTTACAAAACCGACATAGTATAGGGGTCCAGGGGGTCATTTTACCTATTATAAATAAAAGAAAAACTTTTAAAGTTAAGTTATTAAAATAAATTTTTAAAAAAATGTTACTTCCTCCGTTTAAAAAAAGAATGACTTACTTTTCATTTTAGTCTGTTTCAAAAAGAATGATTCCTTTTCTTTTTTGGCAATATTTTAATTTCAACTTTCCACATGACATGTTTAGGACCGCAAGATTAAAGGGTATTTTGATACATTTGACACAACTTTAATTTAAGGCCACAAAATTTAAAAGTCTTCTTTATTTTCTTAAATTTTATGTCAAGTCAAAGTAGGTCATTCTTTTTTAAACTGAGGGAGTATATAAAATGGAACGAAGCAAATATATTTATAGAATTTATTATGTAAAAAAAAAAACAATAACAGCCGAATATTATCTTTACGTTTACTTTACGTGGATATATGTGTCTTGAAGCATAATAAACTTTGAAAAGCATTAAGGTAACAATCTCATATAATGAACTTTGAAGTGGGACTTGGAATAAAATGAAAAGCAGATCCAAGCAATTCGAAGAAAATATAACAGACACAATCCAAATAATAAACTTAGAACAAATTACAAAAATTGCGTCAGTAAAATAAGATAATATATGTAGTGTAATTCCGCAAAATATCCGTTAAGAAGGTCCACATCGAAAAGATGAAAGTGGCGAAGATGAGAATGTTTCGGTGAATGTGCAGGTGTAATAGGAAAGATAAGATTAGAAATGAGGTTAGTCAAGATAAGGTAGAAGTGGTTTCAGTGGAAGCTAAGATGAGGAAAGCGAGGTTGAGATGATTTGGTCATGTGATTAAGAAGGACACGAATGTCCCAGTATGGAGGTGTGAGAGGTTGGCTAGGATGGTTTCAAGTGAGGTAACACATAAACCGAAGAAATATTGAAGGGATATGATTAGACATTACATGGAGCAGCTCCAGCTAACCGAGGACATAATCCTAGATAAAAAGTTGTGGAGTAGACGGATTAGGGTACAAGGTTAGTATAAGTTTAGGATGTTGTATCTTTTGTTGTTTTACTTGGTGTATCGTGCTTATGGTATTACTGAATATTGTTGATTTCTATTGTATTTTGTTCTTTTACTATTCCTTGTCCAAATTATTTTATTTTGAGCAGGGGATCTATCCAAAATAACCCCTCTATCTCACATCTGAGGTAGTGGTATGAACTGTATACATTTACCTTCCCAGACCCCCACTTGATGGGAATTTACTAGGTATGTTATTGTTGTTGTAATTCAACAAAAAAAAATTAAAAGATGATAGTAATCTCATAAAATAAAATTTGAAAAGAGTAGACATATGCTTAATTTATTCTTTTCCTCTTATTCTTTTTCCAGAAATAGAAAAATTGTTTTAAATAAACCTTTGGCTTGATAAGATGCATATCAAAGCACTTCAAAAAAAAAAAGGAAATAATAGAATGAAAGAGTCAAATAATAAACTCAGAAATAAATCACCAAAACTATGGTGGTGTTATAAATACATTTACATTATAATGAATGCCTATCAGGAATATAGATAATATCTATCAAAATCTACCAAGATTTAGTTGATATCTATCAAGATTTGAAGTATCTATCTTTTAGTGAGAAACTAAGAGTAAATTTTTCCTATAAATAGAAGAGTTTTCTTCATTGTAAATCACTCCACAAGAATCCCTTAAGAGAAATAAGAATAACTCTCTCTTTTCTCTCTACTCCTCTTCTTTATTCTTTATTATTTCATAATACATTATCAGCACGAGACTCTAAATCTCATCACGTTCTAATTGAATAACGTTTTCTTGTTGGTGCTTTTCTTATGATTTTTCTTGGAACTAAGAATGATTGTTGTTAAGGCAATTGTTTGATACTGGAACCAGTATGAGGTATGTTTTATTTAATAATAAATCTTTATCTAATAAGTTTGCTCAAGTTACAGGTGAAATTCGACGATTAAGAAGATATTATTACATATTACGAAACGAGTCAAGATCAATAAAGGAAATATTTCATCCCTATTCTCCTTTAAATAATATTTTAACACGTCACATGATGAAAAGAAAAAAATTCTTTCTGATTTTTGTTGTACGGTAAATTCTCATCAGCAATTTAACGTGGGATACTTTTAATTTAAAATTTATATGATCAATTATAGTTAACAAATATAATGTTGGATTTCTTACAATCGCAAAGTAATTTTCTTTTGAACCGTCCAAGGATAAGACGGTGGATTCAAATCTCATCGCACTAAAAGGAATGATAAAATATTGGATTCAAGTCCCAACCTAAGACGTCTTTATATGGATAAAACGTTGAGTTTGAATCTCAATGCATCATATTGGTGATATTATGATGACTAAAGCAAAGCAATGCGTATTGGTGAAAAGTCATGAAATTTATCTCGTTGAATATGCTCCATTCCATGAGGTGAATATGGTAGCAATATATGATAAGTCTGAAAGATACAATTTGCTCCATTCTTGAAGTGAATGTGGTAGCAATATATGATAGGTCTAAAAGATGACAATTTGCTCCATTCTTGAAGTGAATGTGATAGCAATATATGATATACTTTGGAAGATATGTATACCTCGATGTGCTCTTGAAGTAGCAATATCATGAAAAAGGTTATAAGCTATCAGAATTTGATAGGCTTAAGGCACGATTGTATTTCATTCCTGAAAAATAAGAAGTTTATTAATGCAAATGTGTACTTCATTATGATGGTATCACAACTCACCCCCGAAAGAGGCAGAACTGAGAAGAGTTATTTTGAAATCTACTTCTGAAGTAGTAATTTTGAAAATTTATTCATGTAATAGTAAATCTGAAATTTACTAAAGTAAAAGATACATGTCATGATAAACTTGGAGTTTACTAGTACAAATAAGTTTATAAGTTGACATGAACGATTATGACATTCTGAAAATGTGCATATTAAGTATTAGACATATGTTGAAGAAATAGAAGATTATTCAAGAATTGTTTATGTTGTTTGTTCTCATGACAAGTTGGTTGGACCAACTAATGTTTGGATTTGATCGCTTTAAATAGAAAGTAGTTTTCTATTTATATCTAAATTTCTAAATTTATGATAATATTTTTGTTGGTGTTTTGATGTGTGCTTTTTTTCAAAAAAATCGGTTCACTCTTCCAAAAAAAAAAGTTATTTTTCTTTGCTTTTGGGTATGTGACCTTTGTTTGTTTGTTTTTTAAATAGTTTTTGTTTTCAGAAATTTATGTGCTAGGATTAAAAAGTAAAAAAGTGTTGAAAAGTATAAAAGGTGAATATGGACCCGTTCATCAGTCATGTGATCTGTTAAGATGCATCGATATATGATGATCACTTGTACGTTTATTGTCAACCTGTAGTTTGACATTCATAAAGTTGTTTGCTCAATAAAATTGAGTTAAGAGCATAATTTTCATATTGTGTAATCAAGACAATTCATCTTGATGATGGTTTGAAATTGAATGCCTTTAATATATAACTAAATCATTACTAATGAGAACAAAAGCACCATGTGTTGGTTTAAAATATTATATACAAAAGTACTTGTATGCATCAAACAAATAAATTATGATTAATTCTTCCTCAAAGTTGGTTCCAAGTCAGGAACCACATATTGTCCATGTAATAATTTTGATGTGCGGTATACGATTAAAGAATTTACCATGATGCACAAAGATGGATTCCTTAAAGAAGATGGAGGGTGTATGTTAGTTTTCCTAACATAAGGGGGAGATTATAAACAACTATGAAATATGTTAGGAATTATCATCAGATCCTTATTCAAAAGATAATTCATGTCAAATGTCGAAAGTATCTCATATTTAAGTTGCAAGTGTTGTTATTTTGTGTCCAAAAGGATTAAGTCTATGCATGCGTGAAGCGTGGTAGACAAATCAATTTCAAATAAAATAATCCTTGAAAAATAAGAAGCAAATAATCATAATAAGAAGACAATGTGCTTTTGAAGAGACTACGACATAACATTTCATGAAACCTTATGCGAGGTTCAGGTACTTGAAAATAATGAAGTGATGAGATCTCAAAATGTTATGTCACATTGTGAACTGATAAGAAATGAAATATCATTAATATCTTTGATACAGTATTTGTACAATATTGTGAAAGATCACGAGGATCTGAATTCTATATTTATTTAAGCATGCTGACGTAGAAATATTTATCAAGTGACGTAAAAGGATGCATCTTGGTAAGCATGAAACTTATTTGATTTGCAGTGCAGACACTAGAAGATGTCACACACTAAATATTGGATATTGTCACTTGAAAAAAATCTATATGAAAATCGCTAAAGGATTTAAAATGCCTGAAACATATAAAGTTTTTGGGAAACTTTTTTATTATCCTTATAAGGGATAAATTGATGTTTTGAATATTATTAAAACTTTTTATTGCTGAAATGAGAAATATATCGAATTAGATTCGTTATAAAGTACTCATTGAACCATGCTGAGATTATAACTATTCATGAAGAAAGCCGAGAATATGTATGGTTGAGGTCCATGATATATCTCATTCAAGAAAAATGTGATCTGAAATGTGACAATGTACCCACAATTTTATACGGAGATAATGGAGCATGCATAACACATCTTAAGGAAGGATTCATAAAGGAGATAGAACGAAGTCCACTTCCTCAAAGTTTCTCTATACACATAGCTACAAAAAGAACGGTGATATTAATGTACGATAAATTTGTTCAAGTGGCAATGTGACTGATTTATTCACCAAGTCTCTTCCAACTGTAACTTTAAAAAAGATGGTGCACAAGATCAGAATGCAAAAGTTTATTAATGTTTTCGTCAGGGGAGTAAATACGTGTGTACTCTTTTCTCCTTTCAAGGTTTTGTCCCACTGGATTTTCCTTGTAAGGTTTTTAATGAGGAAACCCAAATGCGTATTATTAGAGATATGTACTCTTTTTCCTTCACTAGATTTTTTTCACTAGGTTTTTTCTAGTAAGGTTTTAACGAGACACATTATCTACCAATTAGGCATTCAAGGGGAAGTGTTATAAATGCATTTATATTATAGTGAATGTCTATCAAGAATATAGATAATATCTATCAAGATCTACCAAGATCTAGTTGATATCTATCAGGATTTGAAGTATTTGTTTTTTAGTGAGAAACTAAGAGTAAATTTTTCCTATAAATAGAAGAGTTTTCTTCATTGTAAATCACCCCTCAAAGAATTCGTCAAGAGAAATAAGAATAACTCTCTCTTCTCTCTCTACTCCTCTTCTTTATTCTTTATTATTTCATAACAGGTGGAATAATAAATAATTTTTTGTACTTAATTAACTTTTTTTGAATTTAAACTTTACAGGTACAGAATGAAATAACCTTTGTTAGAGGCATTTTCTTTTTTGTGCAAATTTAAATTTAATTAATTTTTAATATAAATATTAAATATAAATAAAAATATAATACTTAACAAACTCGAAACACCATTCTATCTTATCTCGGTTCAAAATTAGGGATGCCCACTTTACAAATTTAAAACAACACTAATTTTTCTTTTCTTTATTATAGGCATACTTTTTTTTTGGTTAAGAAGAAATGTTGTGCCTTCTATAGTTTTTGCTGTTTTTACCCTTCGTTGTGTTTTTTGTTGAGTAGTGGCTGGGGTGACACATGGTGGAATAGGGTCATGTCCTGGGACGCTGGGGGTGGGGGCAGGGCCTGGTGTTGGGTTAGGTTTGTCATGCGGAGAGCGAGGTATTAAGAGAGGGGACAAGAAAGTTGATAAGTTGAGGGTAGGGTCGTGGAATATAGGGACCCTGTAGGGGAAGTCGATAGAACTGGTTAAGATTCTTAGGAAGATAAAGATTAATATTGTGTGTGTTCAGGAGATCAAGTAGGTAGGTTCTAAGGCTAGGAAGGTAGATGGGTACAAGTTGTGGTACTCAGGTAGTGAGAGGCGTAGGAATGACATAGGTATCTTAGTGGACGAGGAGCTTAGGGGGCAAGTAGTGGAGGTTAAAAAGGTTAGTGATAGGGTGATGACTATCAAGTTGGTCTTTGGGGGGTTTACTTTGAACATCTGTAGAGCGTATGCGCCACAAGTGGGTCTGGATGAGGAGGAGAAGAAGGGTTTTGGGGAGGTTTTGGACGAGGTGGTTAGAGGCGTGCCTAGTTCGGAGAAGATTTTCATAGGAGGGGATTTTAATGGGCACATTGGGTCATTGCCGTTAGGGTATGATGATGTGCATGGAGGCTTTGGGTTTGGGGTTAGGAATGATGATGGAGTTGCTCTTTTTGAGTTTGTGAGGGCCTTTAGGTTGGTGGTAGTGAGTTCTAATTTTTCGAAGAAGGAGGAGCATCTGGTTACTTTCCGTAGTAAGTTAGGCAAGACTCAGATTGACTTCTTGCTGCTTAGGAAGGGGGATAGAGCTTTGTGTAAGGATTGTAAGGTAATCCCGAGTGAGAATCTTGCGACCCAGCATAGACTCCTGGTGAAGGACTTGGCTATCAAAAAGAACAGGAAGAGGCAGAGTGAGAAGGGTCCACTAAAGTTAGGTGGGGTGACCTGACTCCGGTTAGTGCTTTGGAGATAGGGGCTAAGTTGGAAGGGATGAGGGTGTGGGAGTGTAGGAAGGATGCGAATAGTATGTGGGATAGGGTTGCTGGTTGCATTAAGAAGTCTGCTAGAGAGGTGTTGCATGTATCGAGGGGATGGTCTAGCCGGTATCGGGGGATTGGTGGTGGAATGAAGATGTTAAGAACAATGTAGAGACGAAGAAGGCGGTTTATACTAAGTTGGTTGAGAGTAAGGATGAAGAGAAGAAACGGGTGATCAGGGAGGAGTACAAGTTAGCTAACAAGGAGGCTAAGTTAGCAGTTACGACTGCTAAAATAACAGCTTTTGAGAGTTTGTATAAGGGGTTAGAGGAGAAAGGCAGGGAAAAGAGGTTGTTTAGGCTTGCCAAGGTTAGGGAGCGAAAGGGGTAGGATCTGGATCAGGTGAAGTGCATTAAGAGAAGGATGGAAGAGTATTGGTGGAAGACGCCCTCATTAAGAAAAGATGGCAGTCGTATTTTCATAGGCTCTTTGAATAAGAAAAGGGACAGAGGTGTTGTGTTAGGAGAATTGGAGCACTCCGAGGAGTGGCGCAATTTTGGCTATTGTCGGTGTTTTAAGGTATAGGAGGTCAATGAGGTTATTCGCGAGATGCGAAGGGATAGGGGGACGGGGCCCGACGAGATCCAGTGGATTTTTGGAAGTTTTCTAGAGGGGCAGGGTTGAGGTGGCTGACCAACTTGTTTAACAATATTTTCAAGTCTGCAAGGATGCCCGAGGCGTGAAGATGGAGCACGATGATTCCTTTATATAAGAATAAAGGTGACATTATGAGTTGCAACACCTATCGGGGTATTAAGTTGTTGAGTCACACGATGAAGATTTGGGAGAGGGTGGTGGAGCGGAGGTTGAGGAGATTGTGTCTATTTTGGAGAATTAATTTGGATTTATGCCTGGTTGCTCCACAACTGAGGCAATTCACCTAGTGTGAAGACTGGTAGAGTAGTATAGAGAGAGAAAGAAGGATCTGAACATGGTGTTTATTGACTTGGAAAAGACGTATGACAAGGTCCCTATGGAGGTTCTGTAGAGATGCTTGGAGTCAAGGGGGGCTCTGTGGCATACAACAGAGTGATTAAGGACATGTATGAGGGGTCAAAGACTCGGGTAAGGACAGTGGGAGGAGATTTCGAGCATTTCCCGATCTTGACAGGATTGCACTAAGGATCAACTTTTAGTCCATTTTTATTCGCCTTGGTGATGGATGTGTTGACGCGGAGTATACAAGGTGAGGTGCCTTGGTGTATGCTTTTTGTGAATGATGTAGTTTTGATTTATGAGTCACGGCAAGGTGTTAATGATAACCTGGAGGTTTGGAGACAAACCTTGGAGTCTAAAGGTTTTCGGTTGAGTAGGACCAAGATGGAATACTTGGAGTACACGTTTAGTGACTCGAGGCAAGAAGAGGAAGTGCTAGTAAAGTTGGATTCCCAGGCGGTTTGCAAGAGGGATAGTTTTAAGTACCTTGGGTCTACGATTCAAGGAAATGGAGAGATAGATGAGGATGTCTCTCACCGTATTAGGGAAAGTTGGATGAAATAGAGGCTCGCTTCGAGAATTTTATACGATAAGAAGGTGTCCCCCAAGATGAAAGGCAAATTCTATACAATCGCAGTCCGGCCAGCTATGTTATATGGAGCGAAATGTTAGCCGGTTAAGAATTCTCATATCTAAAAATTGAAGGTGGCGAAAATGAGGATGTTTCCTTGGATATGTGGATTTACAAGGGCTGACAGGGTTAGGAATGAGATTATTCAGAAGAAGGTGGGTGTGGTGTTGGTGGAGGATAAAATGCAAGAAGTGAGGTTGAGATGGTTTATTCATGTGATGAGGAGGGGTACGGATGCCTCGGTTCGTAGGTGCGAGAGGTTGGCCTTGGATAGTTTCAAGCGGGGTAGGGGTAGACCGAAGAAATACTGGAGGGAAGTGATTAGACGTGACATAGAACAGTTACAGCTGACTAAGGACATGACCCTAGATAGAAAGGTATGGAGAAAAAACATTAGGATAGAAGGCTAAGGTGTGTGGGTGAGTCGTAGTCAGTAGTTAGGAGGGCTTTGGTGTTCTTTGTTTGGCAATGTACAGTATTTTTGTGGATGTCGTGCCTATGTTATTTTATCATGTCCCATGCTTTTGGTGTTTTTTTTTGTTTTGTATACTGTCATTTTTTTTGAGCCGGGGGTCTATAAAAATAGCCTCTCTACTTCTTTAGAGGTAGTGGTATGGACTTCATACATTCTACCCTCCCCAGGACCCACAATGTGGGAATATACTAGGTTTGTTGTTGTTGTTTGTTATTGTTGTTGGTTAAGAAGAAATGCATTAAGTAAGGTTAGTTACAATCCAGATCTAGTCTGCCACAAAATATAAAGGTTTTGGTCAAAGTTTCCTGTACTGGATACAACTCGGGAGAAAGATTTCCCCTTGAAGTCTTCCCAAAAAATTCCTCCTCTACTAGCTGGAGGAGTAACAAAAATATGAAGCTTGTCAAGCATGACCTGCTTTTTGCCAAGCTTAGCTATTGAGTTTGCCACCCTATTCTGTTTCATGTATGTGTGATTCACTGGAGGATTCCCCATCTTCTCTAGTAGTAATCTGCATTAAAAAACAATTGAGTTATATAACAAGTTTCCATGATGAAGCATGTTAATTAGGGGTAGGCATTCGGTATTCGATTCGGTATTTTTAAATTTCGGGTTCGGTAATTTGGTAATAGATATTTGAAAGTAGATACCACATACCATACTTATAAACATCGGTTCGGTAATTCGGTAATCGGTAAATTAAACTTTGGTTTGGTATGGTTTTTGGTAATACCATATTGAAGTTGGAAATGTTCAAATGTACATTTTAACTTCAAAGGGTATATTTAATAGAAATCCTATTTAGTATTCCTTTTTGTTGCTTTTTACCAATATATTACGAAGGTCCAAGAGATTGTTTAGGATTGACTAATACTATTGTCTATTGAGTTGGTTAGACATATTGTATTATAATATATATATATAAAATTCGATATTCGGTAAATACCGTTTACCAAATAGTATTAATATCTTTTACCAAACCCAATTCTGAATATCGAAATATTAAAATTTTACTCCCGAATACCATACCAAATACCGAATTACCGAATACCAATTACTAAATTTTTTTATTTGGTTTGGTAATTTGGTTTTCGATATTTTATGCCCAGCCCTAATGCTAATGATCTGCAGAGAGTCAATGCAGATATCCAGAGGTATCCAGTTATGGTCTATGGCCAAGTTGATTCCTTCTCTGAGAGCCAAGAGATCCATGAGATTGTTGGTCGCATGGGTGAAGCGACACATCTAACAGAGATGAGCTCCCCTATTCCTCCCCTACCTGGGTTCTCAAGGCAAGACACATCAGTGTTAAGCTTGTAGGGGTTAGAGGTGGGCGAGTGCCATCTAACAGAGATGTTGGTCCTAGGCTGGTGGTTTGTAGGGCTCCCTAGGTGGTGGTATTCCACAGTTTCAGCATGGGGAATGCTGAAGGAAGGAAGGGAGTTGGAATTCTTAAAGTTGTTGCTATTTCTGATCTTCCAGAGATGCCAAAGAGAAAAGGGAAGTAAGGAACTCCAGGGTGTGTTAGGGTTATAATTCTCATTATTGAGAACTTTCCAGGTGGAGTGCCAATTGTTAGTGTCAAACAAGTGGATACTTAGGTGTAAGGAGCCCTTGTAATTCTCATATCTTTTTTTGATGTTGGTCTTCTTGACTATTGTTACATCTATGAAAAGAGGGACTGATATTCAGTCCTCTTCTGGAAAAAGTATAGTTAGTTGGAAGGTTGTTGTGGTGCATTAGCCAAATAAAGGTCTTGATCTTATTAGGAATTCTAAGATTTCAGATCCAATTATAAGAATAGTGGATAGTGTTGGGATGTCTTTTGAGACTGTTAATATGGTGATATGCAGTCTTACAGGAAAAGGTGCTATCACCAGTGAGTCTCCATACAGGAGTGTCTTGCTTCAAGTGGGGGCAGTAATGAAAGACACTTTTAATATTATGGGCAATGCAAGAAGGGATGTGGAAGGAAAGAGGGGTGAAGTCCTATATCCCCTCTTTCCAAATATCCTTGACCTTTGTATAGCCTGGATGTGAAGGGATAGGCCCCTGAATAATGGAAGAGAGAGGGGGTATTCCAGGGATCCATCTATCTTCCCAAGCATTTACTTGTTTACCATCCTTAATGGCCTAGAAAAAGGCATCTTTGAAGAGCTTCAGGCTATTGGTAATGGCCTTCCAGGTTCTGGAGCCTCCACTGCTATTATTTTTAGAGTTGTATTTGGAAAGAAGGGTGTTGGTCTAAAGGAAAGTGGGGTTGGAGTACATTCTCCACCCCAGGACACAAAGAAGAGCATGATTCTTAGGGTTGGCTCTCTGCATACCAAGCCCCCCATCTCTTTTAGGAAGGGTGATTGTGCCCCACCTCATGAGGTGCATTTTCCTCTTGGAATTAGTGGTTCCCCAACTGAAATTTCTTTGGGATCTGTCAATGAGCTTAAGAACAGAAATGGGAAGGTTTATGTACTTCATAAAATAATTAGGAATGCTAGCTGGGGAGGACTTGGCTAGTGTTACCCTGCATGTCATATTGAGGAACTTGGTTTTCCAACCAGCAAGCTTGCTATTCAAATTATCAATGAGGAATTGAAAGTCCCCCTTTTCAGGCTTTTTATAGAAAATGGGGAATCCTAACTTCTTACCAAAGTTTGTGGCAGAATGTATTCCCAGAAGGCTACTTAGATTATCCTGGACCTCATTAGAACAATTAGCAGAGAAGATAACCTTAGATTTGGAAAGGTTGATCCTTTGGTCTGAACGAGAACTGAAACTGTACAGGATTCTATTGATGGTGAGACAGTTTTTTGAATCTGCTTTCACAAAAATGGTGAGGTCATCAGCAAAGAAGAGATGGAAAAGAGGGAGTCCCTCTTTAGAGATAGAGATAGGTGTCCAATTAAGAATGTCTACTTCATGGTTGATTCTTCTATACACCATTTCTATGCAGAGAATGAAAATATAGGGGGACATAGGGTCACCTTATCTAATACCCCTTGAGGAAGGAAGCTAACAGTTCTCCCTTCATTAATCAGAACAGAGATGGAAGAGGTTGAAATGCAAGATAGGATGAGTTTAATAAGGTTGGGAGGAAAGTTAAAGAAGGAGAGAGCTTTCCTGATGAAAGACCACTACAATCTGTCAAAGGCTTTCTCAAGGTCAATTTTAAGGAGCATGTTAGCCATCTTACCCTTCATCTTTTAGAAATAGCTGACATATTCCTGAACAATGATGGCATTGTCAGAGGCTTTCCTGTTGGCGATGAAGCTAGCCTGGCAAAGGCCTATGATCTTTTCCAGGAAGGGTTTCAGCCTATTGGTAATGATTTTGGTTCTAAGTTTATACTGAGTGTTGCAAAGACCAATAGGTCTAAAATTCTTAGGGGGGTGGCATTCCTACTCTTAGGTATGAGGTAAATATAGGTAGAGTTCACTTGGGGGTACATAGAGTAGGAAGTAAAGGTTTTCTGGAAAAACTTAAAAAAGGGAGGGCCCATAATGTCCCAGAACTTCTGGTAGATGAAAGAGTGCAGACCATCTGGTCTAGGAGCCTTGTTGGGTTTAAAGGAGAACATAACTCTTTTAACCTCTTCCATGAAAGAGATTGCCTAGCGAGCTTCATAGTGGAGAGAGTTGATGCTACCCTTGGTAGAGGGATTGGATTGGGTAGCCAGGTAACCCAGGGAATGATCAGTAGTATAGAGATTGGCATAATAGAAGGACACCAATTTCTCAATTTCTGAGTGTTGGTAATGCCAATTGCCACTCTCATCAGTGAGAGAGTTGATTCTATTTCTTCTCCTTCTATTGAGAGTGGTGGTATGGAAGAATCTAGAGTTGGAGTCCCCTTCTAGAAGCCAAGAAATTCTGGACTTTAGCTTCCAAAATTCAGTCTCCAGGGTGAGGACATGGTTGAACTCTTTGAGAAGGTTTACCTCTAGCCCATGGAGGAAGGATTTTATAGGGTAATTGGGGGAATTTTAAATACCATCTAACCTTGCACGCAAATTCTTTTTCTTGGCAAAGATGTTACCAAAGATAAGCTTATTCCAATTCTTAGCCCCATTCTCAAACTCAGAGGTAGCCACAGTTATGCTAGGGCAATCCATGAAGGAATCTTTAATAAGGTTGGGGAAGTCCTGGTGACTAAGCTACATGGACTCAATCCTAAAGGATTTTATTTGGCTGTTGGGTGGGGAACCCACATTAAGGAGAAGGGGAGAGTGGTCAAAGTGGGTTCTAAGAAGGTGGGTGACGGTGTCTTCAGGTAGAGGTGAATCCACTCATTATTAGCAAGACACATGTCCAGTCTTTCAAGGATGAGACATTGTCTATTTCTATATCTCATATTGGATCAGGTGTATTTGCTACCTTTGAAGCTTAAATCAATGAGCTTACGGTAATTTAAGCAATTCATAAACAGGTTAGCCCTGTTCATGTTAATAATGGAGCCTCCAAACTTCTCAGAGGCTCTAAGGACTTCATTAAAATCTCCCCTGATTAACCAACTCTTGTCTTCAGGAAAAAAGAATGTATCAAAAAAAGCAGAGAGCTGGTCCCAGAGCTCAAGTCTAGACTGAAAGTCAGTGCCGACATAAATGATACTAAGAAATCAGGAGGAGGGGAGAGAATTTAACTTAACCTTATCATTGATAACCTGAGGGGAGATGGAGATAGAAGAAATGGAGATAGTATCCTCTTTCCACATGATAACAATTCCTCCAGAGTTACCATTTGCTTCAGCTTGGATATAGTCATGGTATCCCAGTTTTTCACAAAGGTCCTGATGCTCATTCATCTTAATTTCAAACAAGGCAAGGATGCATGGTTTGTGGATGTTAACCATAGCCTTGCAGTGCTTTCTAAATTCAACATTCTTAGCTCCCCTAGCATTCCATACAATGCAATTCTTCATCTTGGAATGTAGGGGATGGTGGGTTTCTGTCATATCCACCTTGTCCTTCCCCTTGGAGTTGGAGGTGGAAGCCCAAGAAGGAGCCTTCTTTTTCCTGGTGAGAGAAAAGAGTATGACCTTGGTGGCCTCTTCTGTCATAGGGTTTGTTGGACTTATTTTTATACCTAGTCCTGCTAACCCTAGAGGCATCAGGATGATCACAATCTCCTGAACTGGCTCTGTGAACTCTAGCCTTAGAGGCTCTACTAGATCGAGGATTTCTGTTCTTGGCACTCTAAGCTTGGCTATAAAGTCCTCTATGTCCTTGTTGGTTGCTCTTAGGGCTTCTAATCCATTTATTCTCTCTATCCCCTCTAGAGTCAAATGGGGGATATTGGAGGAGTGGCCAGAGTGGCTAGTGTCATTCCTTGGTTAAGAGAGGCCAGTTGCTCCCCAGTTGTAGGTCCAAAAGCTGGTCCCATGAGCATCATTACAGGGTCGTGGGGAGGAAAGAATGGAAGTCCCAGACTGAGCTGGTTCATTATGTTGGCTAAGGACTCCGTACTTAGTTCCTCCTGGAATGGAGAGTTGATCACATGAAATAGGGTGGCCATCTAGACATTGGACCACTAAGTCTGCAGACCCTGATTTAGGCTCACCATTGCTAGCTGAGCCAGGTATTGGGGGTCTTGGATTAGTATGGTGAAGTGTCTCTCTTCTCATTCTAGGTGCAGGGGGACTGTTTGGTTGGATAGGCACACTTCCAACCAAGATGTTGGTTGGTGGTCCTGTGGTAGTGGATCTTTGGTGATGGTAATCTGGTTGGTGCTTGGTGACTCCATGATAGCTTTCTTGAGAAAGCTCTGTTATTTTTATCTTATTATAGAGAGAGAGAGAGGAGGCGAGAGAAGGCAGCTGAGGAGTTTTCCCTTGGGGAACTCCACCAGCATTAAATGTACTGTCCAGAGTTGAGATATTCTCAATCATATCACTACGGGAAGTGGAAAGGTTTCCCGTAGTTGTGAGAGAGGCTTCATGATTGCCCATGCTCGTGTGCAAAGAGGGTGGCCCACCAGTGGGGGAGTTTTTATTTTTTCATCCATTTTAAGAGTAGAAGAAATAATTTTAGGAGGGAGGGAATTCTGATGAGATGGACCAGGTTCTCTAGGGTCCAAATGGGTCAGAATTCTGGGTCCAAGGGTTCCCTTGTTGATGGGAGCCTTGTTTTGATGGGCTTTCCCTTTTGGAAGCCCATCAGTTAAATTCTTAGCTATTTCTCGCATGCCAGGCTTAGACAAAGAATTGGGCTTGAGGGTCTGACCTTGGGCTGGCCCATACTGAGAAGTCTCAGAGAATTGAGGGTGAGACTTCAGTGGCGTTGCCATGGAAGTGCTGGGGCTGAGAAACTTACCTGACACCTCATCAAAGGTTTTAACCTTGACAATGGGTGTTTCTTTCGTGCTCGAGTGGTTTGACGCTTGCTTTGGCTTCTTCTTTTTGGTGAAGTGAACTGTCTGCCACTCATGGGAATCGTCCATTACCGATGTTGTCTGCTCCATCACATTGGTGGATTAAGTTGCTTCCTCAATACCAGTCAGGGTTTGTTGCGAAGATCTGAGAGAGTACGAATAATTGGATGTTGTATGGCCTAATCTTCCGCAGTTCTTACATAGGAATTCCTCCCCTTCATAGAGAAGGGTTGGGTATGATGATTGATGGAAACTGAGGTTACTACTGGGGTATTAAGTGGTATTTGGATGCATATCCTTGCGTACCTACCCCTCAGAGCCGCCGAGGTACATGCATCTACCTTTAGAAGTTGCCCAATTTCGTTGCCTATTCGTTGTAGAATGAAGGCATCGTATAGCTCCGTTAGTAGTTGGGGCAATCTGACCCAGATGGCAGTGGAGTCTACCTAGGAATTTACAGGTGCGAAATTGGGTTCCCACTTCCGAACAGAGATGAAAGAGCCCGCGATGAACCACGGTCCACCTTGGAGAATTGACGCTTGGATTTCTGCCATGGAGATTTTTGCTGTGTAGAAACCCATCCCTAAATCAATAAGTGATAGGGATTCTTATAATTTCCACAAATACTCCAATTTCCTTTTTAGAAATTGGTGATTGAATTTTGTGTTGACCGACTTTACTATGACGGAGTGGATCCAAGGGGCATACAACCTCCATTTGTCTTTCGTCGTCAATAGAATGTCTCGATCGGTGGTTACGAGGTCTCTTTCTTTGACTATTGGACCTATTTCTGGGTTCAACTCAGGGGGCAGGATTTTTTCCATAGTTACTTCTTTGTACGATAGTGAGGGGAGAGAGGGCTCTTCCGTGCTTATTTTATTGGAGATGGTCGATATTGGAGGGTTTGGTAACATAGGTGGAGTTAATGTTAGATCCATGACTGAAGTCGCTGTCAAGGTTAGAGGAGATAGTGAGAGGGGGTCTTTCTCTCTCTTTCGAGCTGATTTAGTTATTATAGGCAAACTTTATTGTTTCTATCTCAAGATATATAATTTTCTCTCCAAAAAAATCATTTAATTAAAAAATTTAGTATTGTCTCGCTTTGATTGCATCAGAGAGTGCTACCTACTTTCTCCACTTTATATTAATCGTTTATCTTACTATTTTAAATACTTACTTTTTTTAATTTTATGTCTAACATTAATATTCTAAACATCTAAGTTTATAAATTTCGAACAATTTCTTTTTTTAAAAAGTAGATAAAGGATAAACTAGCAAATTATCTATCTTATTTATGATTCCTTAAGAAGTATGTAAAAAAAATAATTAATATAGACCGAATGAAATACAATTTACTATAATTAATTAAAAGAAAAGGTGAATTAGCTTAGCCACAATTTTCACTTATCATTTCATTTTAAATTTATATCTAATAGATATTCCAATCTTGCTTAATATGCAGTTTATTATTATTAAATAAAAATACGCTACCATAACCAAAAAAAAAAAAAAAAAAGGTATTTTCTCATCTCATGGATATGTGAGAAATTCCAAAATGACTTTGTTTTATTAAAATAAGATTATTTTTGAAAGTCATCATATTGCCGCACCTTCATCACCATAGCAATGATAGGGAAGTAGAATCGGGGAATCGTTATGATATCAAAGAAATTGGAATGAAAATTAAAAAAAGAGTAAATGATAACTTTTCGTATTGATTCTAGTTTTTTGTGGGTGTGTGTATTGAATTAAAATAGAAGATAACACCAACATTTATAAAAAATCAAAAGAGATAAAAAAAAAGAAAAAAGAAAAATATGTATGTAATTTTCCTATTATAGCATTAGAAAAAATCAGCGTTCTACCACCAATAATGTAGGCCCCAAACTTAGAACGAAAATAAATCTATTCTATAAAATATTCCTAAACTAAAAGAATAATAAATATTCTAACATTGAATTTATAAAAAGGAAATTAATTATTTAAAAAATACTTTTAAATATATTCTTAACATTTTCTCTCAAACTCAAGTTGGTGTATGCAATTTGAGTCGAAATAATGGTTCTTATTCTTTTGAAATAATACCCAATTACCCCCTGAACTATACTAAAAAAGATTATGATACACCTCAACTTAAAGGTGGTCCTATTACCCCTGACTAATTAAAAGTATAATTTTGACATTCTTAGTGCCTACGTGGCACATACGTGACACAACACATTGAAGTGTCCACATAGGCACACGTGTGCCACGTATGTGCCACGTAGACACCACGTAGACACCACGTAGGCACTAAGAGTATCAAAATTATACTTTTAATTAGTTCAGGAGTAATAAGGCCCCCTTTAAATTAAGGTGTGACATAGCCTTTTTAGTTATAGTTCATGAGGTAATTGGGTATATTCTCTATTCTTTTTTAATGCATTGTATAATTATTTTCTAACTTCATCTTTCTTTCTTTTTTTGGTAACCAAATATATATTGTACAATTATGTTCTTAACTTCTTCTTCTTTTTTGGGTTACTAAATTTATCTATTGTATCAAACTAAATATTTATAAAATCAAATAGATGGAGACTTCGCATTTCTTAAAAAAGAGTGAACTAGATAAAGAAAAGACTGGAAGATACCCTAACACTAGTAATCTATTTTACAACATAAAAGAAACTAAGTTACGCATTTGGCCTTGCTTCATTGCGAAAATAGAAAAAATAATTTTTATTTTTAAAGTGAGAAATGATTCTTGAAAACTGAAATTGTATTTGATCAAGAAATAAATTAAAGTTGTTTATTACGCAATTAAAAAGTGTTATTCTGTTGCTAGAACAGACCTCAAAACTGTTTTGCTACACCTCAATCACTACACTTAACCTTCAACTTGTGTCAAATGTTGTCAACACAAGTCTTTGTAGAGAATGTTCCCCCATAAACCATGGGATTGTAGACCAGCATACAGATTACCCTGGAAAGAGTTAGCCTGCAGTACATGCTTTCTAGAGTTCAATATTTTTCTGACCACCCAAGTTGTATTATCTGAGATCTAAGTTCCTAAGACTCTCCAAAATATTTGCACACTTATATAGGATCTTTTAAAAATGCACTACTTTGAAGCACACCCCATTACATTTTTTAAGAGTTCAAGCAACATAGCCTAGGGAGATACAAGAGTCAATCGAGACAACTTTTATATAGTACACTTGTAACCATTTGATTCATGAATGAATTTTTTTCTCAGTGATGTCAATAGTTGCTTGAGTACAATAACTTGATTTCAAAGTTACAGATTAAGAACATTTTGGCCTCCATCAGCTCTAGGCACATAAATTTTTTTCGAAGACCCAAGCAGAGGCGGATCTAGGATTTTGAGTTTGCGGGTGTCATGTCACTTTTAACGTTAAAGCTATTACTCAAAAAGGATACTTTTTATGGGCATCCCACTGGAATTTGGCTTGTTAGTAAGAGATTTTTGAAGGAAATTTGTTTTACATTTTGCTATTTACGCTGCCCCAAATAAGACAAATATTTTGTCGATTTTATAGACATTGGGTTTCGATTTGATTATTTGTCTTTTCAATTTGTATTGACAAATAGATCAAATAATATAAATGTGATTATTATTATAAAAACTATCGAAAATAACCTTTCTACTTTTCCGAAGGTAGTGTATGGACTGCATATATTTTACCCTCCCCAGACCCCACTATGTGGGAATACACTGAATTTGTGGTTGTTGTTGTTATTACTATAAATTGTGTAAACAAGAGTTAAATTCAACTTATCAGTCAGCGTGAAAGTACAAAATAGTTGTCAACATTCAATGGATATTTCCAATTCTATTGTTAAGAAATTATAACATCAAGCCAAGCATCATTATTATGATTTACGAGGAGAGGTTAACTATAAATTTGAAGGAAGAAGGAATCTTCAACTATGTTCTACACTTAAGTTAAAAATTCTTAAACAAAGATTACCCAAAACAAAGAGTCAAACAAAGATTAAGTCAAGAGGAAAAAAACTTATAGAAAATAGAATAGCGATCAAAAAGTAACAAAATAATGTTAGAATTTGGATTTGAACTCTGGTATACTACGTGAAATTTCAGCGCATTTGCCGCTGACACTACTTCCTCAACTGCTGCACTGGGTGGCACTTAAATAATATACCGGTTTTCTTCAAAATATATATATACACACAGTTTTTCAATCGAAGTTTGCGGGTGCCATTCCACCCCTGAATCTCCATTAGATCCGCCCCTGGACCCAATTGATCTCTCCTAAAGCATCTAGGATCGAACTCTTGATGAACTTTTGTTGATAAAGAGCCACTTTGAATAAACTCAACATTTATGCAATGGAACTCCTCAGCAATAGAGCTCATTAGGTGGGAGAAATTAGTAAAATTCAACCTTCACTAGCTTTGGTCCTGCAATTCGTATCACTAGGCATCATGAATATTGTTTATAGTATTCCTGCTTGCCACTTGATGTGATATTCCTTTGAACATGAAAGTACCTCGTGTGCTAGGATATATGAAGTTTTGATGATTGACCAAATACATAAAACACTTTGTGAAGTAGTTTCAATGACACAATGTCCAACAGAGCTTACTTGATTATAGTATTCCTTCTTGCCACTTGGTGTGATCTTCCTTTGAACATGAAAGTATCTCGTGTGTTAGGATATATGAAGTTTTGATGATTGGCCAAATACATGAAACACTTTGTGAAGTAGTTTCAATGACACAATGTCCAAAAGAGCTTACTTGATTATAGTATTCCTGCTTGCCACTTGATGTGATCTTCCTTTGAACATGAAAGTATCTCGTGTGTTAGATATATGAAGTTTTGATGATTGGCCAAATACATGAAACACTTTGTGAAGTTTTTTCAATGACATAATGTCCAAAAGAGTTTACTTGATTATTGAGGAACACAGACAAGCGTGCAAGAAAAGATAATGACTAAGTTGGATAAACTCAAAATCAATTGCCATATGTTGAACAAAAGATTAGAGTGAACTACAACACTTGAAGAGATTTTAATTTGAATTAAAAGTGGAAGTCCCACTTGAAGTGGAACTCTAATACGTGAGAGTCCTAATGAAAGAAGAAGACTGATTCAAAGAAGAACTCTTTAGAAAGTTGAGTTCAAATAGAGGGAGTGACTTGCATTTTCACTCATGCACTTACAAAGCAAAAAGACAATTAACAAATTGACTTAGCAGTGTAGAGCTTGAAGGCTGAAGGAATATTTTTCTAACCTGGTCTTAATACTTAAAAAAACTAATAGTCTTAGTCTTTATGTATTAGAGTTGGTTCTTGTATTGTAACATTGATGTAATCCTCATTTTAGTTAGTTATATATTGAGTGGGTTATTATCTTCAAGTTAGGATACTTGAAGACTTAGGATCACATATCTTGAGAGATTTGTGAGTTTTGTTTTGAATAGGAGTTAGAGTTTATAATTCCTAGGTTGCAGAAGTCCTATAATTTGTTGTTGCTGAGGCTTAAGTTGGTTAGTGAAGTTTGGGGTGAAATCCTGTAGAGGTATAGGTCGTGATTTTTACATATTTTTTAGCTGAGTGTTTTCTATGTGAAAATACTGTCTCTGTTACTTATATTATTACAACACGGTTGAAACACGTTAGGCAACTTGTTTAACTCTTAGGCTACTCATAAGTAACTATAAGTAAATTAATAGGTCTGGTACTCTATCAATTGGTATCAGAGCAAGGTTATTTTTAAGGGTTAACACCTAAGATAAAATCATGATGAACTCTGTGCCATCTATTGGACACAGTGAAGGTCAGTCAATAACTCGACCACCACTCTTTGATGGCTCTCATTTCATTTGGTGGAAGGCCATGATGAAAATATATCTTTAAGGTGAGGACTATGAATTATGGGATAGAATTACGGATGGGCCAATAATTTCCATGAAGATTGTGGATGGAGAATAAATAAAAAAGGTAAGGAGTGAATTCACCCCTAAAGATCTTGTGGCACTCAGAAAGAATGCAAAGGCCAAAAATATTTTTTTTTTGGTCTTGGCCCGGCTGTGTACAATAGAGTGCCTAACTGCAACACTACTAAATAAATTTGGGATGCCTTAGTGAATGCACATGAAGATACTAGTCAAGTGAGAAAATTTAGAATTGTCTTACTTTTCACTGAATGTGAGGCCTTCAAAATAAAGAAAATGAGTCACTACAAGAAATGATAATTAGGTTGACTTCATCAGTAAATGAGTTGTCATCTTTAGGAAAAGTTTTATCTTATGAGAAACAAGTAGAGAAAGTGTTGAAATTCCTACCAAAGTCCAAGTGGAATGTCAAAGTTACATAAGAGAAGGTAAGAATTCCAGGATGTCCCCTGATAAGCTAGTTGATAATCTGAAGACTTATGAGATGAACATGTAAGATTTAAAAAGGAAGGAAGTAGTTAAGGAAAAATCATTGGCTCTAAGGGCATCTGACAGTGCTAAATCTGAATTGGATGAAGTACAAGTCACATTTATTATGAAAAACTTCAAGAAGTTTTTCACGTAAAAGGGTTCTGACAAGAAAGGAATGATAACAAGAAGTGATTTAATGGAAAAAATCAGGCTGGGTGCTACAAATTTGACAAAATTAATCATCAGATTAAAGATTATCCTCTCTGGGAGATTGAGTGAAAAAAGAAAAGAGCTGAAACGAAACTAAAGTAAAAGGCTATAAAAAAGAAAAAGAAAGGTTATGCTATGGTAGTTGCCTGGGGTTCAAACTCAGAAGAATCAGATGATGAAAATGTTGATAAAATTTCTCTCATAGACGTTGGAGATTCAGACATGAAAGAGAAAGAAACAACTTCTGAGGTAAGCATTCTTTAACTAAAAAAAGTTGCATATTTTTTCAAAATGAAAACTCATTTCATTAATTAGTGCCTTAATTGGTGATTTTCAAGAACTATCTCTGATAGGAATGAATTGTTCAGTAGTTTTGCAAGCTTAAAATTTGATTATATTAATTTGAAAACTTGCAAGATTGCAACTGAAAAGAAAAATTATTTCATAAAGGAACAGGTTAGCAAACATGATTCATCTAATCTGAATCTCGTGTCTGAAGTTTTGAAACTATCTCTCTCTGAAAAGGAAAATATGTCATTAGTGATGATCGAAAAAGAATTGAGTCAGAACTTAACAAATACAAAAATAACTATCTTTATCAAAAGGAGGAAGTGATAAAACTTAATCAAGAAATGCCTAAGCTAAAAATGGATCTTGAAAGAACAAATAGATGGACTAACTTATCTAAAATTGTGAATAGTCTGAGTGAAAGAACTCATAATGAAAAGACTGGGTTAGAATTCTATAAAGAAACTGATGTCACAAGGAATTTGTGTTACATATGTGGAAATTTTGGACATCCTACCATCGAGTGTCCAATTGTTGCAAAGAGTAGGGCTATAAGTACTAATCTAGCAAAAGAAACTGATTTCAAGTTACCTCAAGCTAACAAAAAAAGCTGTCAAAACTGGTCAGAGAAACAAGTTCACTAATATGTTGTCTCAATGGGCTAGAAGAAACTTGAATCATCCATTTGATCATAAGAAAGGACCCAAGCTTGTTTGGGTTCCTAAAACTAACTCCTAAAATATTTTGCAGGTAAAAGTGAAAGGAGGCAAACAACATTGGTACATGGATAATGCTTGCTCAAGGCATATAACTCGAGATAAACAAAAAATTATTTCATTTACTTTATTTGAAGGAGGGAATGTGTCATTTGAAGATGGTAAAAAAAGTACTATCACTGGAATTGAAAAGATTGACAGGTCTGAATTAAGAGCCTTGGAAGAAGTCTACCATGCGGATGGACTAAAACAAAATCTTATCAACATCTCCTAACTCTGTGACAAAGAACACAAGGTAACTTTTACTTCTACAGGATGCAAGGTGAAAAAGATGGATACCAAGAAGATTGTTCTAACTGTCAAGAGACACAAAAATGTGTATAAGACTGATATCATGGGAATGCCTAGTAACAAGTTGGCATGTCTAAGTGCAATTGAGAATGACCTCTCCTATGGTACAAAAGACTTAGACATGCAAGTCTAAAACAACTGAACAAACTAACCTTCAAGGACATGGTAGTAGGCTTGCCTAAAACCAAGTTCAAAGAAGAAAAGTTTGTAGTACATGTGTAAAAGAGAAGCAAATACGATCATCCTTCAAAGAAAAGAACTATTTTAGCACACACAAATGCTTTGACCTAGTCTATATGAACCTTTGTGGACCAATGAGGGTCATAGCAGAGGAGGCAAGAGGTATTTTTTTAATTATTGTTGATGATTATTTGAGGTTCACCTGGACACTATTTTTAGCTTTCAGGGAGGATGCTTTTGATGTTTTTTCTATTTTATCAAAATAATGAAAAAGAAACTAGGTACCTCACTAATTTTCATCATATCTGACCATGAAACTGAATTTGAAAATATAAAATTTTTGAAATTTTGTTCCACTAACAGAATAGATCATAATTTCTCTCCTCCTAAACACCACAACAAAATGGAGTAGTAAAAAGGAAAAATAGGACCTTAGAAGATATGGCTAGAACAATGATGCATGTAGAAAACCTTGTAAAGAATCTTTGGGCTGAGACCGTAAGCACTACTTGTTACATTGTGAATAGATGCATGATTAGGCCCTTACTTGAGAAGATTCTCTATGAATTACTCAAAGGTGGAAAATCTAATATTTCAAATTTTAGGACCTTTGGTTGCAAATGCTTCACTCATAATAATGGAAAAAATAATCAGGAAAATTTGATGTAAGGAATGATGAGAGAATTTTCTTGGGATATTTTGACCATAGAAAAGCTTATAGAGTCCTAAATAAAATAACAAATTGTGTGAAAAAATGTGCATCTTATTTTTTATGAATCTCGTATTGTGTTTGAGACAAACATACTGAATGAAAGTGAGATTGAAGAGCAGTCACAAGAATAGGTTATACCACCTGGTCCAATTGAAGACCAGACTGGAGGAAGATTGACAGGATAAACTGAACCAACAACAACACCAATTCAAGCTGCTACCAATGCTCTTAGTAACTCACAAAAGGGCAGTTTCGAAAAGCTATAAGTATCAAGGATCGCATACAATTAAAAATGTTCTTAATAATCTCACATCTAGGATCACCACTAGATCAGGATTGAAGAACTTGTGCGCCTCAGGCCCTCAAGGACTTTCTATCACTTATTGAAACTAAAAAAAGGTGAAGGAAGCACTTCTTGATGCGGATTAAATAGTTCTTATGCAAGAAGAACTCTACCAATTTGAAAGAAGTAAGGTATGATACTTGTTCCACTATTACATGACGGACCTTGATTGAAACTAAATGGGTGTACAGGAACACGGTTGATAAAAATAGAACAGCTACAAGAAACAAGTCAAAACTGGTGGACCAAGTATATAATCAAGAAGAAGGTATAGACTATGATGGGACATTTGCCCCAAATGACAAAATTTAAAGTAATTAGTCTCTTTGTACCCTTTGCTACCTTCAAATAATTCACTCTTTATCAAATGGATGTGAAGAGTGCATTCCTGAATGGAAATCTGAAGAAGGAAGTATATGTGAAACAACCACCGGGCTTTGAAAGTACTGAGTTTTCTGATCATGTCTACAAGCTGGACATATCCTTGTATGGGTTGAAACTAACCCCAAGGGCTTGGTGTGAAAGATGTCAAAATTTCTCTTGAAATGTGGGCACACAAGAGGTAAAATTAACAACACGTTTTTTTTTAAAATTAATGGCAAAGATTTGTAATTGTACAGGTATATATGAATGATATTATCTTTGGCTCTACTAATGTAAAAATAACTCATGACTTTGCAAAGCTTATGAGCAGTGAATTTGAGATGAGCATGATGGGAGGATTAAACTTTTTCCTAGAATTACAAATCAAGCAAACTCTTACTGGCACACTGATTCACCAGTAAAAGTATGTGAAGGAATTACTCAAAAAGATTCTTTATGGAAGAGGCCAAGGAGATAAACACTCCCATTACCACAACCATAAAATTATTTATGGATGAAAAAAGTTCATCTGTAGAATGAAAGTTGTATAGAGGAATGGTTGGGTCTCTCTTGTAACTCACTGCAAGTAGACTTGACATTATCTTTAGTGTTGGATTACGTGTTAGGTTTCAAGCAAATCCCAGGGAGTTTCATCTTAATTCTGTCAAGATGATACCGAGATACCTCAAGGGAACTACTGACCTAGGTCTTTAGTAGCCCAAAATAAGCTATTTCAAATTGGTATGATATGCAGATGTTGACTATGTAGGTTATCTTATAGACAATAAGAACACCATAAGTATGACACACTTTCTTAAATCATGTTTATCTCATGGTCCACCAAGAAGCAAATTCTATAGCCTTGTCCACTGATGATACTGAGTATGTAGCTATTGGATCATGTTATATGCAATTATTGTGGATTAAATTACAATTGAAGGACTTTGGTGTAGATGTTGGTTGCATTCCAATCTTTTGTGATAATACTAGTGCCATCAATATAGCTAAAAATTAAGTTCAACATAAGAGAAATAAACACATTGATATTAGACACTATTTTCTTAGAGACAATATTGAAAAAGGTCATATATCAATCATATTTTTTTGTTCTACTGAAGATCAAATTGATAACTTTTTTACCATGACATTAAGTATGGAATATTTTGAAAAAAATAGATTAGATTTGAGGATGATTAAGATTACATGAGCTTGTCTTAGTGATTGGCTTGATTAGATATTTTTTCAGTATGATTAACTAAATTGTTATTCCTTTCAGTCTTGCACATTTAATTATGAGTCTCAAATCCAGATTGTTGACCTTTTTTAATAACTGTGTATTAGATTGTGCAAGTTCAATTAAGTACATACAAGAACTGGGGACCCACATATTTATTGTTTCAAGGTATGCTCTATACTAATTTAAGGTTAATAACATTTAAAGGTGGAACAACTAAGCTCTCATATTTCATATGCTAACTCATTCTCGTAGTTCTCTCTCTTCTTTAATCACTAAAAACTCAAAAGTCCTTGTCATATCAAAAGTTGTCGCCGCCTTCACATCTGTGTCATATCTTCTTCTCTCATTAGTTTACATATGCTCCAACAGTCCTACCTTTTCACGTTTCAACATTTGTCTCACACGCTTTAGAATATTGTCAATAATTATTCACTTCTCCTTTACTAAACACCCTTTCTCATGAGATCATTCACTTCTTCTTCACTAAACACCCTTTCTCACAAGAGAAAAATACAATACTCATCTCTACAATGGCTTCTTCTTCTCCCTCAAATATTCCGTTTGTGTTCAATGATTCTCACCGAAAATATCAAGAAATCTTGTCCAAACTAGAGAAAGATTGAGCAAACTCTAACAATTCTTCATCCACTTTTATTTAAAATATTTGATTTTTTAGTGTGGAACGAGTTCAAAGATATGTTTTCCTCGTATGTAAGTGACCCATCTTGCAATCAATCCTTCTTATTCCATGACCCATATGTGGTCCCTCTTCAAGTTGTTCCTGCTGAGGGCACTCCCTTGGCAATTATAATTCCTAAAAAGGTCCAATCTCGTATCAAGAAAAGGTCTAAAGCCTTCATTCTTATTCCCAATGATGAACCCTCAATTGAACCAACTCTTTCTCCTATTCCAGTTTGTACTCCTCATACCAGACATCGCAAATGATAAGAGGATGAAGCTCTTGGAAAAGCCTTTTAGGCTAGTAAGAAAAAAAAATCATTTATCCCTACTATTTCTTCTTCTGATGACTTGCTTCTTTACGAAGTTAATCAATGGAGTACGATCAAATACTCTATTCCCAAATCTTTCTCTTTTCATCCTTCTCAATCCTCTATGTCCTTAAAGTCCACATAAAGAAGAAATCTTCTCCTCATTCAAAATTTTTCTCTAAGTTAAAATCCACCCCAAAGTATCATTCTTTAAAATAGATCTCTAAACTTATTCCATCTGCTGATTTTGACTATGAGCGCACTAAATATGATGTGCTTGTTCAAGATGAGATTTCTGAAGCCTTTAATCCTAAGATGCACATATTTTGCACTTTTAGAAAAGATCATTTGTAAGGAATAGGATTGTCATAAGCTTTGGTAGGCTTGAAGTAGTTGTTCTTCTTACAAAATTAGGGGTTCAAGGTTGGTATCACCTGTTTATTCAAGGTGATACTCAACATAAGTTTGGATGATTGGAGGTTTATGAATTTTATACTAATGGTTCTGAGAATGTGATTGCTTTTGATTCTACTGTGGGGGGTATTTATCACCTTTGTGGCTGAGGATGTTACTCATATTTTTTATGTTTCTCTTGGGGGATGGGATTACTATGTCAAGCTCGAATGGCCTTCTTTGTATAACATGGCATCTGTTTTGGCCATTACAAAAAAAAATCTAGAAATCCAAATCTTCTTCGGCACAAGCGTGTTCTCAAAAGGGAAATGTCTCTCTCCACCAACTGTATTTGATGTGGTCCATCAGATGATCACGCCTTATAAGGAGAGACACACTAAGTCAAATGTCTTGGATATTACCTTTATGGAACTTTTGTACACTGAGGCCAAGATGAATTTGCCCAGCCTAATCATCAATCACATACAATGCATTCTTGATGATGAGAAGGGATATGTTTTTCCCTATTATTTTTGGTCGTTCCCAAACCTTAAGGATTATTGTGTTCCTATCAAAGTATGGTCCTTTCAAACAACCAAGGATGTTCTTGGTCGAATGAACCATACTGCTCTACCTGGTTCAATGCGTAGGGAGGATATGTCTCTACAAAGATTGAGAAATGCCTTGGCTGACAAAGATGCAAAGTTGGAAGAGGTTCAGGTTGCTCATGCTCAACAAAAAAGGATTCTTCAGGATATAATCCTAACATTAGAGGATGATCTCGAATGTGAAAGAACTGAAAATGCTGAAGCCATTCAAAGATTGACACAGTTGATTTCACCTGCTCCACCCTTCTCAACTCCTTCCTCTTAATCTCCCTTATTCCAGTCCTTCCTATGTCCTATCCTTTTTTTAAAATGCTTAGTTCCATCTGTTTATGTTCACTTTGTTCTTATGTAGTGTAACACCTGAGAAATACACCCTGGACACCACACGGTGCTTACAGTCCCGAAAGACTACAAGCTAACCCATGAACTGGTACCTGCTGTGAGCACTGAATAATAATATCAAAATACACAAGTGCGGAATAACTGAATATGCCTCAAGGTTTTAAATCTGAAAGTAATACAATTAAAAACCCAAAAATCTAAACATATGCGAAATTATTAAAAATCCTACTGAAAAAACCAACAACTGACTGACTGTCTAAAATGTCTGAAAGTCTCTAAAACTGTCTGAAAGAGAGTTGATGGGACAAGCCCTAACTAATTCCAACTGTCTAACTGAAATAAAATACTGAAATAAACTGAAATAACAACCATGTCCTCGATAGATGAGGACTCACCACTGTTGCGACTGCTGATACGCTGGAATGTCTAAGTATGATTAGGAACCTGAGCGTCCTAACCTATGATATTAAACATCATAGCTCAAGAAATGAGTATGCAATCAGTTCTTTAAATGTACGGGCATGCTAGATGAGGTTAGGCTAATATGCACGGGTTCATGTGCATAAATAATAACTGACTGAATGAATAGCCTAAGGTAACTGAATATAAATGCATGAAACCTATGAAATCTGAGAATGCATGACCAAGCATAAAAATATGAATCTAAAATAGTTTGTAAACAGAAATACTGAAATACTAATATGAAAAACTGATATATGTATACAATGGTCAAGCAAACCATAGACTGAATACTGAACTAGATACTAGACTAAAACTGTGGGAGCTAGCTATAACCGGCATGCCCTAATATACTATCAGGGTCTAACCTACAACCCAGTTGGAAGGATGTCAGTACCGTGCCACGGGTACTAACACTGGCTATATGGATCCACTAATCTGAAGTCCTAAAGAACGAGGGTGTCATGCCTAAATGACGGGGGATCCCTCAAAACTACGGTGGCACCGTAGGTCTGGAACCTAGGTACTTCTACTAGTGCCTCATCCCTAACTGACGGGAGAGACATCATCCCTACGCTCACTCGGTGCTAACTATTACTCCCAACTGAATGACGATTATTAGACTAAACTGCGTTTAACTGATTATGAGTTCTGATAGTACTCATTATGATAATAATAAATGAGAAATCAACTATGCTCATGGTTTAACAAAATCATTCTGAGGATACTGAAAGTATGTAAACAGCTAAATTTTGGGTATTCAAACCTCCAGGACTCGATAGCAATAACAAAAAGATCGCACTAAAACTTTGAGGACATGACATGTAGTCAATATTCAAAACTCATTCTTTGAGGCATTTCATCAAACACTTGCAATGCATGACTTAAGCGTGGGAATAGTTTTAAACATATAGTAGTAGCATGATTTTGATACGAAGTCTCCAATTAGGGCTTAAATCAGCAAACAACACCATTCAAAATTGTAGGGTTTAATAATAACAACAATTTCGTGTCAACATGATACAAAATTCAAAATTCATAAAAGTTCATGGACATAATTCATAAAAATATGTAAAAATCATACTTTTAAACTTGAAATTGGGTTCTTTGACTCTATGTGTGAAAGGCGCCCATGGGTGACCATCTAACATACCTCAAAAGCTTAAATCTTGAAGGAGAATGACTTTTCTTGAAGGTTCTTGAATGGTGGCGCTTGGATTCTTGAGTTTTCTTGAAGAAAGGCTTGAATTTTGTTCTTACGGAATGATCTTGATACAAACCCTAATTTTGATTTTTAGGATAAATGAGGAGTTATGTTGTTTAAGTTGATGGAATTAGGGGTTAAAAAGGGTGTAAAAAGACCCAAAAATCTCATTAAAACCATCATTACGTCGCTGAATGGGCTTGGTTGACGGTTTGGGTGACGGACCGTCACTCTAGTGACTGATCATCACTCAATCCTTCAGATTATGGCAAAAAAATAAGCTCACTACCTGAGGTTGACGTCTTGGAATGACGGTCCGTCACTGGATTAACGGTCCATCAACTTGGTCGTCGCACCTCGGCAGTCGGACAACTCTCTAGTAAAATGGGCATAACCTTTTACCCCGATATAGGATTAAGGCAAAATTGGTATCATTGGAAATATAATTCAATTATCTAACTGTTGGTGGGTCATAAGCTCAAAAATTCTTTGTAAAACGAAAGATATGATCGTTTGATGTTGACTATAGCAATATCTTTCTCAAGAACTCAATCGGTAAGGGATATTTTGATTCGTCTAATAGCTAGGAGTTATTTGAGGCCTTAATATACATCAAACTCACTCATTAAACTACCAAAGATCTATAATTTATTTCTCATGAGCTTGAAGCATGGTTCTAATATTGGTTTGGATTCTTGGGGTATTACAATATCTCCCTCTTGGGAACATTCATCCTCGAATAAGGTTGGTTAATCTGAGAACACTGAGTAATTGAGGTTACATGTTGAATATACATGTTGAAAATGTGATTATATGACTGACTCTGAGACATGACACATAACTGAACTAGTTTCATGAATGCATGAATGATATGAGAATGATATGCAGCTGGAACTGAGTATGGAAAAGAGAAATTCTAGGGAAAATTGTTACCTTAAGCTGAGTCTGAGTTTGCATAGAAAAAATAAGGGTACTTGGTCCATATATCTGCTTCTTCTTCCCAAGTGTCTCCCTCAACAGATTGGTTTCGCCAAAGAACTTTGACCAAGGGAACTTCTTTTTTCCTTAGTCTACGAATCTGGTGATCAAGGATCTTGACTGGAATTTCTTCATAAGAAAGGCTTCTGAACATCTACGTTTTCTAAAGGGACAACCACAGCTAGGTCACCAATACATTTCTTCAACAAGGAGATATGGAATACTAGGTGCACTGAGGCCAAATCTGTAGGCAACTTGAGATCATAAGCTACCTTCCCAAAGCGGCTCAAGATTCTATAAGGGCTAACATATCGGGTACTGAACTTTCCCTTTTTACCAAACCTCTTCACTCCCTTCATGGGAGATATCTTTAGATATACAAAATCTCCAATCTTAAACTCAAGATCCCTTCTCCTCACATCAACATAAGATTTCTGCCGACTTTGGGATGTCTTAAGCCTTTCCCTGATCAATTGAACTTTCTCCAACGCATCAAACACCGAATCAGGCCCTACAAAAGTGGTCTCACCTACCTTAAACCAACCAATTGAAAATCTACATCTCCTCTTATATAGATCCTCAAATGGAGCCATCTGAATACTAGAATGAAAGTTGTTATTATAAGAGAACTCAATCAAAGGTAAGTGATCATCCCAACTACCCTTAAAATCGTTAACACATGCTCTCAACATGTCCTTTAGGGTCTGAATGGTCCTTTCTTCCTGACTATCTATCTGAGATGGAAGGCTGTACTGAGGTGAACTTGGGTACCAAGACCCTTCTGAAAAGCTTTCCAAAAGTGAGAGGTAAACTGAGTACCTCTATCTGAAATGATGGACAATGAAACTCCGTGCAACCTAACCAACTCTCTAAGGTAGAGCTTAGCATAGTCCTCGGCTGAATAAGAAGTATGGACTGGCAAGAAATGGGCTGATTTGGTCATCTTGTCCACGATGACCCAAATTGAATTATGCAGACGACGAGTACGAGGCAAACCCATCACAAAGTCCATGTTCACCTCTTCCCACTTCCAAGTGGGAATACTGAACTCCTGCATGGTGCTACTAGGCTTTTGGTGCTCGACCTTAAACTATTGATAATTAGAGCACCTTGCTACAAACTCTGTAATATCCCTCTTCATACCACTCCACTAATAGATTTCCTGCAGATTGCGGTACATCTTCGTGACACCTGGATGAATAAAGTAACGCACACTATGCATTTTTGCGAGAATTACTTTTCTCAACTCATCTACACACGGCACACAGAGTCTACCCTGGCAACGCAACACACCATCTTCCCTTGGGAGAAAAACTCTACTTTCTGATCTCTGACTCCTTCAACTTAACCAGACTGGGATCCCTATCTTGCTTTTTTTTTACTTCGATAACTAAACAAGATTCTAAACTATTTTGATCCCATACACTACCCTCAGCTGAGTCTACTAAACAAATACCTAATCTGGTGAGATGATGAACTTCCTGAACTAACTTCTTTTTATCATCCTCAATATAAGCAACACTACCAATAGGCAATCTACTTAGGGCATCTTCCACTATATTGGCCTTTCCCAGGTGGTACGAAACACTTATATCATAGTCTTTCAACAATTCTAACCACCTTCTATGATGGAGATTCAAATCTTTCTGCGAAAATACATACTGCAAGCTTTTGTGATCCGTGAACACATCAACATGCACCTTATACACATAGTGCCTCCAAATCTTTAAGGCAAACACAACAACTGCTAACTCAAGATCATGGGTAGGGTAATTCTTTTCATGGGGCTTAAGTTGTCTGGAAGCATAGGCTATGAACTTACCCTTCTACATCAAAACACAACCCAAAAACCAACTCTAGAAGCATCACAGTACATGACGAAACCTTCTGAACCATCAGGCAAGGTCAAAATTAGGGCTGAGGTGAGTCGAGTCTTCAACTCCTAAAAACTCTTCTCGCAAGAATCTGACCACTGAAACTTGACTTTGTTCTAAGTCAATATGGACATGGGGGATGCAATAGACGAAAACCCTTCAACAAACCATCGGTAATATCCATCCAAACCCAAGAAACTTTTGATATCTGACGGAGAGATGGGTCTAGGCCAGTTTCTCACAGCTTCGGTCTTTTGAGGATCAACCCTAAGCCATCACCAAAAATAATATGGCCAAGGAAAGCTACTAATCTTAGCCAAAACTCACACTTACTAAATTTGGTGAACAACTGATGGGATCTAAGAGTCTGCAATACAATTTTGAGATGGTCTGCATAATCATTTTCACTACGAAAATAGACAAGAATATCATCAATGAAGACTATGACGAACATGTCCAAGTACTGTTTGAACACTCTGTTCATCAATTCCATGAAAGTTGTTGGAATTCGTTAGTCCAAAAGATATGTCTAGGAATTCAAAGTGACCATATCGGGTTCTGAAAGTTGTTTTCATAATTTCACATTCTCTGACTCTAAGCTGATGATAGCCGAATCTAAGGTCTATCTTAGAGAAGTAACTGGCACCTTGAAGTTGGTCAAATAATTCATTGATTCTGAGGAGTGGATATTTATTCTTGATGGTGACTGTGTTCAACTAAGGATAATCGATACACATTCTAAGAAAATCGTCTTTCTTACACACGAAAAGGGCTGGAGCACCCTATAGGGAAACACTGGGCATAATGAATCCCTTATCTAGGAGGTCTTTTAACTGTTCTTTCAAATCTTTGAGTTCATCTGAAGCCATTCTGTATGGAGGAATAGAGATAGGCTGAGTATCTGAAAAAAGGTCTATTTCGAAGTCAATTTCCCTTTTGAGAGGAACTCCAGAAAGATCTTCAGGGGACACATCTAGAAATTCCCTCACTACTGAAACTGAAATACACCCCTTGGCTATCATTTTTCTTTCTCTAAGGTATGAAACAAGCTGACCCCTAAGAGTTGAAGTACTACCCCTCAATTCAAGGACTGGTTCATTCGGAAACTAAAACTGAACGACCCTATTTCTGCAATCGACTAAGGCATAACATGAGTGGAGCCAATCCATGCAAAGAATGGCATAAAAAATGGTCATCTCTAACTCTACAAGATCTACTGAAGTGAATTTATAGGATATTATGACCGGATAGTTCTTGTATAACTGCCTGGCTACAATAGAAACACCTACTGGAGTGGACACTGAGAAGGGTTCGGTTAAGGTTTTGGGACTGACACCAAAATTAACAGCTATATAAGGGGTTATAATAAAAAGTGAAACTCTGGGGTTTAAGAAGTATATATATATAAATGAAAGACCTGCAACATACCCATAACCACATCAGGAGAAATTTTCTAATCCTATCAGGATTAAAGTGCATACAGTCTTTTTTAGCGCTGACCGTTGGTGGCACTGAAGGTAGTGCCTTGCTGAGTTGGGCGACCTGCTAGAGCGGATGACAGATAGGACTGGCCCTATTGGCATAAATACCTTCCCTTCTGAGCAACTACCCGACACTCCCAGATTCGATGGCCTGGCTTGCCACACCCAAAACATACATCACTGTCAGCTCAACACTCACCCTAATAGTTTCTACCATATTTTTGGTTAAGAAGATTTGTACGACTACTCTTTACCCTACCTTGGGACTTAGAGCCTAGCGCCCTATCCCGATTGTTATTTCTGAACTTTGGCACAGGAGCACTAACTGAAAATAGAGCAGGAGCTGAATATTTCTGACAAAATTAAGGACGGTTACCACCTTCTTACCTTGGTTGGGTAAAATTAAAGTTGCCTATTTTATACCTCTTATTCTTCCTCTCTCTCTCTCCTTAGCCTTCTCCTCCTTAATCTGTTGTGAATGGACCATCAATCTAGATAATTCCAACTCCTTGATCAATATTGCGGGTCCTACACTCCTTGACCATACTATCAGATACCCCAAACATAAACTTGCTCATCCTAGACCTGTTATCATCTACTACATGAGGAGCATACCTAGATAGCTAAGTGAACTTGAGGGAATACTCTTTCACACTCATGTTGCTTCACTTTAAGTTAATGAACTCGAACACTTTAGCTTTCCTTAGCTCCAATGAGAAGAATCTATCTAAGAAGGTTATAGCAAACTCCTCTTATTCTATAGGCTCTGTATCTTTACCTCTATCCCTTTTCTACTGCTTGAACCAGGTGTTAGCGACATCCTACAGCTGGTAAGTAGCCAATTCAACACTCTCACTAGAATTTACCCCCATAATGTTTGTTACCTTTGATAACGCTCAATCTACAGCTCTCGTAGGAGTGTAAAGCGGTCGTTAGCAAATATAGAACCCAACAGGGTTGGGTGTCGATCCCACAGGGAATAGCTTGGCCAACAAGTAAGCAAAATTACTAAACTTTTGGTGCAAGTCTCGTAAAGAGGGGGGATTTGTAATGTGTCACCAAAATAATTAAATAAAAGCTGAAAATAGCAAAGTAAAAGAGAAATATTGTTACGTAAGTTGTAAACAATGAGAATTGAGGCGTTGGGGTTATGTCCACCTTCTGAGGTATACGTCTCTATCGGCTATGAGTGTGTAGAATTCTGACATGCAACTGCTTATAGAGAATTGTATTCGATGGTAAATCCAGGCATCTTTCGACCTATTCGAGGATTATTTCACTTTAACTCTTTCGAGCTTAAAGCGTGTCTAACGGTACGAATTCTCCAAGAGGTTAGTCCAGTTACGGCACTAGCTTTTTAGTAGGGAATTTTAGGGGGTGACCCTACTACCTTGACATTATCTCTTTTCCAGACAAATAACCTTTCTTTCGAACAAGTTAAATGTTATACTGGCGTATTCTTGCGTTTGCAACCACAAAAAATGTAGACTAAGATGAAGAGAATAATGATATAAGCAGTATACGTGTCGCGAACTCACAACCTCACAGCAATAGATAGTATCTCATACGGCTTCCATAACCCCAACAGAGAAGTTTAGTTACCCATGAATGCGAAGGAGATCACGATTGACATTGTTGTTATACCACAAGATTGAGTAATTTCGTGTAGCTTAGGTGGTAGGTGTGAGGCGTGAATTCCTAGGCAAAGTAACGATTCTCTTGTTGTGGAATTTAAGAATAGAAGAGTAGAAGAAGAAAAATAGAATTAATGGAAAGATTAGAAGAGTTGTAGAATTGTTTGTAGTGGAAGATGAGAGGGATGGAAGAAAGTATTGTGGTCTCCCCCCTTCAAAATTCCTTCTTTTACCATGAAGTGGCACTTCTCCCAATTCAGCACAAGGTTGAACTCTACACATCTTTGTAATGCCATGCTCAAGTTTGCCAGGCATGCTTCAAAAGACTCACCAACAACTGAAAAGTCATCCATAAATACCTCTAAAGTGTCTTCAACCATATCAGAGAAAATAGACATCATACAACGTTGAAAGGTGGCTGGTGCGTTACATAACCCGAATGGCATACGTTTGAAGGCAAACGTACCATATGGTCATGTAAACGTTGTCTTCTCTTGGTCTTGGGTGCAATACAAATCTGATTATAGCCTGAATAACCATCCAAGAAGCAAAACCATCCTTTCCCCGCTAATCGATCTAGCATTTGGTCCATAAATGGCATTGGGAAGTGATCCTTGAGTGTCCAAGAATTCAACTTGCGGTAGTCCATGCATACTCTCCATCCAGTGACGGGCCTGAGTGGAATAAGTTCATTCTTTGCATTCGCGACCATCGTCATACCTCCTTTCTTGGGAACACATTGTACAGGGCTTACCTATGTACTATCAGAAATAGGATACACAACTCTTGCGTCTAACCACTTGATGATCTCTTTCTTCTCCACTTCTTGCATAGGTGGGTTTAGACGTCTTTGATGCTCAATGGTGGGTGTGCAATTTTCTTGAAGCTGAATTTTATGTGTACAAATCCCAGGTGGAATACCAATAATATCCGCAATGGTCCATCCAATAGCTCTAATATACTTGCGTAGAATAGCAATAAGAGTTGCAACTTGTCGTTCACCCAAATCGGCTGCCACAATGACTGGAAGAGTGTTTCCGCTTCCTAAGAATGCGTACTTCAAATGACTTGGCAGCTCCTTTAATTCTAACGTGGGTGGCTCTTCAATAGATGGCTTAGCTGGTGGTGTAGGCCGATTCTTGAGATCAAGATCCAGCTTCTTGGGAGTATAGCGATATGTTCCTAATCCCGATAGAGAACAAATGGCTTCTTCAGAATTTTCAGCATCTTCACTCTCTCCATTCATGAGCACAACCTCCAAGGGATCATTAATAATTTGCTCTTCTTCAAGTAGTTCTTTCTCATCATCAAAGAAAACATCAGCCACCGAAAATACAGTAAGATCTTTGGGTTGCTTCATTGTTTTGCAAACATCAAAACGAACCACTTCATCATTTATTCGGAATGAAAGTTCATTAGCTCGCAAATCAATGAGCACACTTCCTGTAGCAAGGAAAGGGTGCCCCAAGATTATGGGAACCTCAGAATCTGCTTCACAATCCAAGATGACAAAGTTTGCTGGAAAGATAAATGAAGAAACTTTTACCAAGACGTCGCATAGAATACCAACAGGTCGTTTTACCGACCTATCTTCCATGACGAGCCTCATATTGGTTGGAGTAGGATCTCCTAACCCCAACTTCTTGTAGATCGATAATGGCATCAAATTGATGCTGGCTACTAAGTCACATAATGCTTTGGCAAAGTTCAAAGATCCGACGGTGCAAGGAATAGTGAAAGCTCCGGGGTCGGCCTTCTTCTGAACTATCGATCGGGTAGCAATTGCACTACAATGATGCACATCGTCTTTCAGCTCATAACTTGCTGCCCTCTTCTTTGTCAAAAGATCCTTCATAAACTTCGCATACCCATGAATTTGTTCAAGTGCCTCCACCAATGGAACATTAATGGTCAGCTGCTTTAACATAGTCATGAATTTGCTGAACTTAGTGTCATCCACCACCTTCTTCAGTCTTTGGGGAAAAGGTGGTGGTGGGTATGGAAGTGTTCTCTCCACGGTTTTCTTCTCCTCGTGCTTCCGTTTTTCCATTTTTTCAGGTTGCACGTCACTGGGCGTGACGTCCTTGACGTCAGGACTGGTTGTTGCGGCATCTTCTCCTTTTGCGTTATCATCCATGTCCGCAACTTCGTCAACCACTTGCTTGCCTTTTGCTGAAGGTTCTAGAACCTTACCACTTCTGGTAGTGATGGCCATGCATGACCCATCATTCCTTGGGTTTTGCACAGTATCGCTAGGTAAAGTGCCAGCCTTTCTTTGATTGAGTGCTGCTGAAAGTTGGCTCAATTGCTGCTCTATTTGCTTGATTGAAGTGGAATGAGAATCAACTAGTTATTTCATGGAGGACAAATCATTAATTACCTCAGTAACTCCCGCGCTCGTTGCTTCCACTCCTTTCAATAATTTAGCCATCATGTCTTCCATACTTCCAGAATTAGATGTGGTGGTATCACGTCTACCAGGGGGAACGTACAAACCACTCTTTTCATTGTTTTTCTTCCAACTACCTTGGTCTTTGCTTCCAGATTTATTATAATAGTTTCGACCTTGGTTTCCTTGGGTATTCCCACGGAAACCCCCCTGATTGTTCAAGTAGTTGGCCTCCTCTTCCGAATCAGATTCGTCTCTTCCTTTTAGCGCCACAGCTTTCACTTTTTCGGTCTTCCCTGATAATAAATGCTTTGTCAGAAGATCCACTTGCGTTTTCATGTGCGCTAAGTCTTGATCACGTTCTTCTTGTCTTCTTCTTTTGTCTGCAGTCATGCCTATAGATAAAGTGGGGCTTGCTACCTCGGAATCCCTGGTATGCCAAGCTCTACTTTGTTTCGTCATGCGATCTAGCATATTGCTTGCTTGACCAAAGGTGAGGTCCATAAAAGATCCTCCATCTGCGTTATCCACCACTGGCTTAGTTATTGAATTCAAGGCTCTATATAATATCTCCATGAGGTGAACATTAGTCATGTGATGGTTTGGGCATCTCGCTAGCTTTGTCTTGAACCTCTCCCATGTTTCATGAAGAGCTTCAGTGGGAAGCTGACGAAAGTTGCTGATTTCATCTCTCAATTGTGCCCTTTTGGAAGGCGGAAAGAATCTTTCTAGGAAAGCGTCTCTCAATTGCCTCCAATTTGTAATTGAATCAGGAGTCAGCCCATTCAACCATAGTGTTGCCTCCCCAGACAGAGACAATGGAAATAGACGTAATCGAATTGCATTCTGACCAACACCAGGATTGTCAAAAGACTTGCATGTAGAAATAAAGTTGAGGAGATGCATATTCGGATCATCGCCTGCTAGTCCACCAAACAATCCCTTGAGTTGCAATAACTGAATCATGGTGCTTGTGATGTTGAACTTGGCTCCGGGCGCTAATGGTGGTGGAATTATATCTCCAGTGGCTCCGGCACCATCAAGATCATCATCATCATCGTCGAAAGCTGGATGCATAGGTTGGTGATCATGTCTATACCGAGCTTGTCGACCTCTTCTGTTGGCAGGTGTTGTGATTTCAGCATCATGCCTTGGGTTTAGTAATTCGTCATCACCTAAATCCTCATCGTCAGGATTTGTTGCTCGTGCAGGGTTATCAATGTTCTGCTGTTGAACCTGGGCTGCGGCAAGGGCAGCCAATCTTGCTTGTTCCTGTTGAGCAGCCATCCTTGCGATTTCAGAATTGCAAATTGCCAATTTCAAATTGTTATGAAATCGTACCCATCCCTTATTTCAATTTTTAAAAATGTTCCCTTAGATGGCAATTTGCCAATTTCAAATTGTTATGAAATCGTACCCAATAAATAATTGTTATGAATTCATCCTTAGATGAATTCCTGTAGCATTCCTTCGTGAGCTTTCTTTTGCGTCAAGTAAGCCATAAAATGCTGAATTCTGCATCATTTATACCTGAAACTTTACTAATCATGTTCGTTACCTCATTTACAGGAAAAAGGACTAAAAGTGCACGAAATATATACTTTGTTCTCAAAACTAGGCTAAAATATGGGCAAAATATATTGATATAGGCGTGTAAATTCGCCTATCATCAACCTTCTTCACCATGTTGAGGAATTCATGTGGATCCTCTTTAGACTTAGATCCCGAAAAGAGGAGGATTCATTTGGGTGAAGTCCCGATTCCTAGATTTGGCAGTATTGACCACTAGGTTGGCCTTAATAGCAACTGGTAGAACATTTTAAGCTACTACGGAATAAGCTAGAGTAGTAAATATGGCTCAAAACTCGGCATGCGAAACATGCTTATTCAGGGGATCTTCCTGACGAGCGGAGGTGTTGGTTGGTTTCCAGTTCTTCTTCTGTTATCTTTTTGGGAGACATATTCTGTAAACGGAAGGAAAAATTAAATTAGACAGAGATTTTAACTTGAGCTCATGTTTATTTGCATGATTTGAACACTGAAAGAAGGGATACTTTTCCTAAAACATCTTGTAGCCTTTTTTCCATAAGTGTGGCGCATTTCACACCTATGCACAAGACTCTAATCAATGCGGCTTTTAGATTCCCTAGGACACTTTAAAACCTTAGGCTCTAATAACAAGTTTGTAACAACCTAGAAATACACCCTGGACGTCATACGATGCTTACGGTCCTGAAAGACCACAAGCTAACCTACGAACTGGTACCTGTTGTAAGCACTAAATAATAATAGAAAAATACACATGTGCGGAATAACTGAATATGCCTCAAGGTTTTAAATCTGAAAGTAATACAACTGAAAACCCAAAAGTTTGAAACATATGCAAAATTATTGAAAATCCAACCGAAAAGACCAACAACTGACTAACTGTCTAAATCTAAAAGCCTCTAAAATTGTCTGAAAGAGAGTTGATAGGACAAAACCCAACTAACTCCAATTTTCTAATTGAAATAAAATACTGAAAAAAACTAAAATAACAACCATGTTCTCGATAAATGAGGACTCACTACTGTTACTGTTGGTGATACGCTGGAATGTCTAAGTACGATCGGGAACCTGAGCGTCCGAACCTATAATATTAAATATCATAGCGTAAGAAACGAGTATGCGATCAGTACTTTGAATGTACTGGTATGCTAGACGGGGTTAGGCCAATATGCATGGGTTCATGTGTATAAATAATAACTGACTGAATGAATAAAATGAGGTAACTAAATATAAATGCATGAAGCATGTAAAATCTGAGAATGCAAGACCAAACATAAAAACATGAATCTGAAATAGTTTGTAAACTAAAATACTGAAATACTAATAACTGGAAAACTGATATCCGTATGCTATGGTCAAGCAAACTTGAGACTGAATATTGAACTAGATACTGGACTGAAACTATGGGAGCTAGCTATAACTGACATGCCCTAATATACTATCAGGGTCCAACCTATAACCCCAGTTAGAAGAATGTCAGTACCGTGCCACGGGTACTAACACTGGTTGTGTGGATCTATAATACCCCATATTTCCCTAGCTTAAATTAACTCTCAGTTAATGAGTTATTCTATATAAATTTTTTGAAATACTCAGTATTTTTTCGTTTAGAGCCTACCATTGTGTAGAAAATTTAATTATCTTTCAAACGATATAAAATTTGACAAAATCTTATACCCGGGTGAAGAGTTAGAGCCATTTTTGTAAGACAGTGTACCACTTAGAACGTCAGCGCATCGGGGAGCCAAGCCAAATGAAAATTATTATTTTTCAGTGTTCTGTCGCGATACCACTGCATCACGCTGATGTCCCAGTTCCCAGTTATTAGTTTCCAGTGAGGGACTGTGATTGTGCCGCGTCGCGCCATATGCCAAATTCTCCGATGTCAATTTCCAGTGACACGGCGCGATAGCGCCGCGTCGCACCAGGAGGTAATTTCAAAAAATTTCAACGAAAATCCAAAGTTTTGTCCAGGGTTAAATTGGTCCTTTCCCATAATTTTAATCCGCCTTGGTGTGATATTTAAGCCCTAAAAATATTTTCAACTCATTGTTTAATAGTTTTCCCCAAATCAAAAAGACATTCTCTCTTAAGAAAAAAAACCCTAGCTTCAAGAAATCAAGAACAAGCCTAAGAATTCCTTCAAGAGTCTTCAAGAATTGACAATTCAGGGTATGTTAGGTGTTCATCTATGGGTTCCTTTCACCCATAGAGTCCACAAATCCATTTTCAAATTACAAGATTGTTGAATTATGAACTTCCATATTTGAATTGAAATGAATTCATGTGCCTGTTATTGTTGGGTTTAGTCTATAATTAAATTACAAGCCTTCATGAAATAAATCATTATATGTGTTGATTTACATAATATTCATGATAAACCCTTCAATTTGCAAGTTGATTGTTATAACCATATTTACCCCAAGTGTTTATGATTCAGTGAAACAAGTATGCTTCTCATGTGTTTGATAAATTATCTATGAGAATGAAATAATGACATTATAGAATGCTAACATGCATTCCCCATTTATGTACAACTTAATGCATTACAAGTGTTTGATGAAATGTCTCTATGAATTTATTATGACCAAATGAGCATTGTTATGTTATTCAAGATTATGCTTTACTTTACTTTCCATGCTATCGAGTCCTGAGGGTATTTAATACCCGATAATTTAGTTGTTTACCTAGATCCAATGTCAGTTATAGAATAGTATCAGTCATGTCATGACCAATAGTACTCTCAGTCAGTTATAGAACTCAGTCAGTTACAGAACTCGGGAAAACTCAGTAAACTCAGTATTAGTCCAGTATAATCAGTTCAGTGTCTTTCAGTTGGGAGTAGGATTCAGCACCTAGCGAGCCTAGGGATTGGGTTTTACCCGTTAGCTAGGACTGGGTCCCTAAAAGTAATCCTTAAGTTCCAGAACTACGTAGCCAGCGTAGGTTATGATATGTCACCCGTTAGATAGGATTGACATACTCAGGGATTACCCGCTAGTTTAGGACTGATCTTAGGTGTCACCCGCTAGACTAGGACTGACCCTACAGCCAGTGTCTTTACCCATGGTATGGTACTGACACCCTTACAGCTGGGGTTATAGGTTGGACCCCAAATATATTCAGAAAAGAGGCATATTGGTTAAATAATTACCTCCCACAGTCTCAGTTTTAGTCTCAGTTTAAAACTCAGTTCAGTTCTACAAAATCAAAACTGTCAGACACAGTCACTCAGTATCAGTAATTCAATTATCAGTACTTTAGATATTAGTTACTCAGTTATCAGAACTCAATACTTAGCTTCAGAAAATATTAGATACAATATATATATGTATGTTCACAGTATTTACAGCAGTTTCAGTTATCCATGTACTCTCATACCCAGTTACACTATATCATTCAGTTAGTTAGTGTTCATGCATATGAACCCTTGTATTTAACCTTACCTCATCTAGCATACCAGTATATTCCAAGTACTGACGCACTCTTTATTTGTGCTATGATGTCTCATATTATATATTCGGACGCTCAGGTTCCCGACCGCATTTAGACAGATCCAGTTAGCAGTCGCAGATTTAGTAGTGAGTCCTCATCTATCGAGGATATGCTTTTATTTCAGCATTCAGTAGTTTCAGTATTTTAGTAGTTGGAGTTAGTTAGGAGTTTGTCCCATCAACTCCACTTTCAGACAGTTTAGTTAGAGGCTTTTTAGACTAAACTAGTTCAGACAGTATTTCAGATTCATATGTTTTATCAGATGTTGTTATTTATTAGTATTTCAAATTTTGAAACTTATGGCATTTCATCCTATTTTCTGCATTTAGTACAGTATATTATTAAACGTTTACAGTAGATATCAGACGTGGGTTAGCTTATGGTCCTTCAGGATTGTAAGCACCGTGTAGCGTTCGGGGTACAGACTTGGGGCGTTACAAACTTGGTATCAGAGTCTAAGGTTCAACAGAGTCCTAGGGAGTCTGAAAGCCACATCGCGTAGAGTCTTGTGCATGGGTGTGTAGCACGCCATACTTATGGACAGGGAACTATGAGATGTTTCAGGAAAAGTTTCCCTTCTTTTAGTATTTATGTCATGCGAGTGAGCATGAGCTCAAGTTAAACTCTCAGTCGAATCCTTTTCTTCCTTTCATTTATAGAATATGCCTACCAAAAAGACTAACGGAAGAAAGACTGGAAATCAGCCAGGACCTCTCCCGTTCAGGCAGATCCCCTGGATGAACATATCTCTCAAGCAGAGTTTAGAGCTGCATTCACTACTCTAACCAATTTTGTAGCAGCTCAGAATGAATAGCCAACTACTGTTTCGGCCAACCCAGTGGCCAATACTACTGCAGCTAAGATTCAGGACTTCACCCAAATGAATCCTCCCCTATTCTCAGGATCTAAGTCAGAAGAAGATCCACGGGAGTTCCTCAATCAAGTTCAAAAAGTCACAGATATTATGGGAGTGACTTCCAGTGAGAGTGTTGAGTTAGCTATCTATCAGCTACAAGATGTAGCTCATATGTGGTTTAAGCAGTTGAAGGTAGACAAGGTCATAGATGCAGAGCCCCTAGAATGGGAAGAGTTTTCTACTGCTTTTCTAGATAGATTCTTTCCCTTAGATCCAAGAGAAGCTAAGGTATTAGAGTTCATCAATCTCACGCAAGACAGTATGACTGTGAAAGAGTATTCCCTTAAGTTTACTTAGTTAGCCAGGTATGCTCCCCATGTAGTAGCAGACAACAGGTCCAGAATGATCAAGTTCATGTCTAGGGAGTCAGATAGTATGATTAAGGAGTGTAGAACTACGATGTTGATTAAGGAGATGGATATCTCTAGGCTTATGGTCTATGCTCAACAGATTGAGGAGCAGAAGCTTAAGAAGAAAGAGAGGGAGAATAAGAGAGCTTGAACAGGTAGATTCAATTTCAATCAGCCTAAGTCAGAGGGCAGTAATTGTTCCCAGTTTTATCCAAAATCTTTAGTTCTAGCTCCGTCCTCATCTAGTACGCCAGTAACAAAGTTTGAGAATAATAGTCATGATGGAGCTCCAGGCTCCAAAACCCAGGGTAGTGTGAGCAGTGGTCGTGCTCATCCGCTTTGCGAAGAATGTGGTAGATATCACCTAGGTGCATGTAGAGCTATCAGTGATGTATGTTTTGGATATGGTAAGCCAGGCCACAAGATGCGGGAGTGTAGAGTTATGGCTCAGAGGGGAAAATATTTGTGCCAACAGGGTCAGTACAACCGTCCTTCAGCTCAATCTGGTCGCCCAAATTAGTAGGGTGCTACTTCTAGTGCCTCCAGAGGGCAACGCCCAGATAGGCTTTATGCACTTCAGTCTAAACAAGATCAGGAAAGTTCTCCGAACATGGTTAATGGTATGTTATAGATCTTTCATTTACATGATTTGTATTATTAGATCCAGGAGTTTATCTGTCTTTTGTAACTCCTTACATAGAAGTCGATTTCAAAGTCGGACCAGAAACCTTAACAGAACCTTTCTCAGTCTCCACCCCAGTGGGTCAGTCTATCATAGCTCGGTAGGTATACAGGAACTGACCAGTTATGATATCTCAGAAAGTTAGGCCATTAGATTTTAATAGTAATGTCAGTATGTGTAGAAAAACAGTGGGATAGGTTGATGCCAACCCATCCTTACCTAAGTGCAAAGTTTTGCAGTTCAGCTATCACGATATCTACTCATGCCTTACATGTCAGCTCTATGATCATAACTCTTATTCGTGCACATTATCGAAAATCATGTACACTTACAATTCTTAGTATGAACAGTTCCTGTTTCCTCAGTGTAACGAATCATATTCCATGAATACCAAAACTCCAAACTCAGGTCATGCAGCTCATGACTCATGTACCCATGCTTTACAGTATGCTCAGTTCCCATGACTCCTGCTACACTCCTAATGAACAGCTAAATTCAAATTTCATCATGTATATCTTTATTTTAGATTTCTTGATAAAATCCAGGGTGTTGATGTTAACATTCTATTCCTCGGGCCTCAGTTAAGTGCAATTGTAGTATAGTATCCATCCATGCTTCAGGTTCTTATGTTTAACTTTCAGTGAACTCTACTTATTAAATGATGTAGTGATAAGAAGTTGCTTAGCAGGAAGAGAGTAGATGTTTCATGTTAAGAAAAAATTATTGCATGTTAGTTTTACACGAGGTTGTAGTTATGAAGATAGGCTTGAATGTCATGTTGATATGTAAGTGGATAAATACATTTCGGAGATTTGAGTAGACTTGAACATAATGAGATAATTCAGTCCTGCTTAGACCTCAGTAGGTAGAGTTATTAGTGCCCATATTACAGAATTTTTGCCATACTGTGGCTGCTTATTCATATGTTTTATTCATACCATACCAAGATCTCCTTGCTCCCTAAAGTCAGTAGAACATTATAGAAGAAATGTCAAGAAACGCACCAGTTGAGTATAAGTTTTAAAGATGAGTTAGTCCGTAAAGCCAGGAATTCAGTTTAGAAGTCAGTCAGACAAGTTCGTACAGTTTCCCCATCATTCCACCCAATCATACTATCTGAAGTTTCATGAATAAAACTATTCCAAGATAGAGCATCCTAGTAGTTACGAGCTCAACCCAGTTCATGATTATGCCTCAGTTTCAGATCTCAGATATTCAGTCATGATTTAGTTAGTGGGTGCCCCATGCATCGTCTCAGCCTTTCCTCAGTAACCAGCCAAGTCGGCATTCTCCGGGGGACATAATATCCCAAGGGGGAGATGCACTATAACCCCCGAGCTTTTATGTCCAAAACCTTCCATTTTCTCTTCACATAACAAGATCCAGTTTGGAGTAACGGGTACTCATAAGTTGACTCTCTCATTCTAATCTCAGTCGTATGAACATTCCCATGGTATGGCATATATATTCAAGGAATCAGTTCAGTTCATGATATTCAGTTCATGTATCATGTTTCAGACTCAATCATGTTCTCATGTTCCCGCTCATACATATTTAGTAAATGAACTCAGGTTCATTAGTATTCTCAACTTAAGGTGACGGCCTTCCTTAGAGTTACTCAGTTCCATGATCCAGTTACAATTATAAACTTAGTATCCATTACCATTGCATATTAAGTCATGCATTCATGAATCAGTTCAGCCATGTACTCATGCTCCAGATATACATGTAAACTTAGCTTATTAGTAGCTTCAATCATGTATTACATGCATCAGATATGCATGTTTTGTATAAGAACTCAACTTGTCAATAGTTCAGTCATGTAGTCATGTTTCACCATGCATGTTCAGTGTATAAACTCAGTCTATCAGTGTTCCTCAGCTTTATTAGTCTCATTCGAGGACGAATGTTCCCAAGGGGGAGATATTGTAATACCCCATAGTTCCCTAACTTAAATTAACTCTCAGTCCATGAGTTATTCTATATAAAAAATTTGAAATGCTCAGTATTTTTCAGTTTAGAGCCTACCATTCTGTAGGAAATTCAATTAGCTTTCCAACTATATAAAATTTGCCCAAGTTCGATACCCATGTGAAGAGTTAGAGCCATTTTTGTAAGACAGTGTACCAACTGGAACGTCAGTGCATCACGGAGCCAAGCCAAATGGTAATTGTGATTTTCCAGTGTTCCATCGTGATACCACCATGTCGTGCTGATATCCCAGTTCCCAATTGTCAGTTTTCAGTGAGGGACCGTGATTGTACCGCATCACGCCATAGGTCAAATTCTCCGATGTCAATTTCCCAGTGACACGGCATGATAGCGCTGCGTCGCGCAAGGAGGTAATTTCAGAAATTTTTTACGGAAATCCAAAGTTTTGTATAGGGTTAAATTGGTCCTTTACCATAATTTTAATCAGCCCAGGTGTGATATTTAAGTCCTAAAAATGTTTTGAACTCATTGTTTAATAGTTTTCCCCAAATCAAAAAGACATTCTCTCTCAAGAAAATAAATCCTAGCTTCAAGAAATCAAGAACAAGCCTAAGAATTCCTTCAAGAGGCATCAAGAATTGACAATTCAAGGTATGTTTGGTGTTTATCTATGGGTTCCTTTCACCCATAGAGTCCACGAATCCGTTTTCAAATTACAAGATTGTTGAATTATGAACTTTCATGTTTGGATTGAATTGAATTCATATTCCTATTAGTGTTGGATCTTAGTCCATGATTAAATTACAAGCCTTCGTGAAATAAATCATTATATGTGTTGATTTACATGATATTCATGATAAACCCTTCAATTTGCAAGTTGATTGTTATAACCATGTTTACTCTAAGTGTTTATGATTCAGTGAAACAAGTATGTTTCCCATGTGCTTGATAAATTATCTATGAGAATGAAATAATGTCATTATAGCATGCTAACATGGATTACCCATTCATGAACAAGTTAATCCATTACAAGTGTTTGATGAAATATCTCTATGAACGAATTATGACCAAGTGAACATTGTTATATTATTCAAGATTATGCTTTGCTTTACTTTCTATGCTATCGAGTCCTGAGGGTATTTAATAGCCGATAATTTAGTTATTTTCCTAGAGCCAGTGTCAGTTACATAATAGTATCTGTCATGTCACGACAAATAGTACTCTCAGTCAGTTACAGAACTCAGTAGAACTCAGACAGTTACAGAACTCAGGAAAACTCAGTAAACTCAATATCAGTCCAGTCCAGTTCAGTATAATTAGTTCAATGTCTTTCAGTTGGGAGTAGGATTCAGTACTGAGAGAGCCTAGGGATGGGGGCTTACCCGTTAGTTAGGACTGGGTCCCTAGAAGCAATTCCTAAGTTTTAGAACTACGTATCCAGCGTAGGTTATGAGATGTCACCCGTTAGATAGGACTGACATACTCATGGATCACCCGCTAGTTTAGGACTGATCTCAGGGGTCACCCGCTAGACTAGGACTGATCCCATAGCCAGTGTCTTTACCCGTGACACGATACTGACACCCTTCCAGCTGAGGCTATAGGTTAGACCCCAAATCTATTCAGAAAAGAAGCATGTCAGTGAGATGATTACCTCCCACAATCTCAATTTTAGTCTCAGTCTAGAACCCATTTCAGTTCTACAGAATCAGGATTGTCAGTCACAGTCACTCAGTATCAGTAATTTAGTTATCAGTACTTCAGATATCAGTTACTCAATTATCAGAACTCCGTACTTAGTTTCAGAAAAGCTCAGATATAGTATATATATGTATATGCACAGTATTACATACTCAGTATTTACAGCAGTTTCAGTTATCCATGTACTCTCATACCCAGTTACTTTATATCATTCAGTTAGTTACTATTCATGCATATGAACCCTTGCATTTAGACTTACCTCATCTAGCATACCAGTACATTCCACGTACTAATACATACTTTTTTTTTGCTCTATGATGTCTCATATCATAGGTTCGAACACTCAGGTTCTCGACCGCATTTAGACAGATCCAGTCGGTAGTCGCATATTTAGTAATGAGTCCTCATCTATCGAGGATATGCTTTTATTTCAACATTCAGTAATTTCATTATTTCAATAGTTGGAGTTAGTTGGGGGTTTGCCCCATCAACTCCACTTTTAGACAGTTTAGTTAGAAGCTTTTCAGACTAGACTAGTTCAGACAATATTTTAGATTCAGATATTTTATCAGATGTTGTTATTTATCAGTATTTCAGAGTTTGAACCTTATGGCATTTCAACCTATTTTTTGCATTTAGTATAGTATATTATTCAGTGCTCACCATAGATATTAGACATGGGTTAGCTTGTGGTCCTTCGAGGTCGTAAGCACCATGTAGCATTCGGGGTACAGACTCGGGGCGTTATCGGATCCACTAATCTGAAGTCCCAAAGAACAAGGGTGTCATGCCTAACTGATGGGAGACCCCTCAAAACTACAGTGGCATCATAGGTCTGGAACCTAGGGAATTCTACTAGTGCCTCATGCCTAACTAACGAGAGAGGCACCATCCCTACGCTCACTCGGAGCTAACTGTTACACCCAACTGAATGACACTGATTATTAGACTGAACTGAGTTTAAATGATTATAAGTTCTGATAGTGCTAATTATGATAATAATAACTGAGAAATCAACTATGCTCATTGTTTAACTAAAATCATTCTGAGGATACTGAAAGTATGTAAATAGCTAAATTTTGGGTATTCAAACCCCCAGGACTAGATAGCAATAACAACAAGATCATACTAAAACTTTGAGGACATGACATGTAGTTAATATTCAAAATTCATTCTTTGAGGTATTTCATCAAACACTTGCAATGCATGGCTTAAGCATGGGAATAGTTTTAAACATATAGTAGTAGCATAATTTTGATACTAAGTCACCAATTAAGGCTTAAATCAGTGAACAACACCATTCAAATGTGTAGGGTTTAATAACAACAACAATTTCGTGTCAATATGATATAAAATTCAAAATTCATGAAAGTTCATGGACATAATTCATAAAAATATTTAAAAATCATACTTTTAAACTTGAAATTGGGTTGTTGAACTCCGTGGGTGAAAAGGGCCTATGGATGAACATCTATCATACCTCAAAAACTTAAATGTTGAAGGAGAATAACTTTTCTTGAAGGTTCTTGAATGGTCACGCTTGGATTTTTGAGTTTTCTTGAAGAAAGGGCTTGAATCTTGTTCTTGGGGAATGATCTTGATAGAAACACTAATTTTGATATTTAGGATGAATGAGGAGTTATGTTGATTAAGTTGATGGAATTAAAGGTTAAAAAGATGGAAAAGGACCCCAAAATCTCATTAAAATCGTCATTACGTCGCTGAACGGGCTTGGTTGATGGACCGTCACTCTAGTGACTGATCGTCACTTAATCCTTCAGTTTATGGACAAAAAATAAGCTCACTGCCTGAGGTTGACAGCCTATCTTGACGGTCCGTCTCTGGCTTGATGGTTCGTCAACCTGGCCATCGCACCTCGACAGTCGGACAACTCTCTGGTAAAACGGGCATAACTTTTTACCCCGATATCGGATTAAGGTAAAATTGGTATCTGGAAAGCTAATTCAATTGTCTAAATTTTTGTGGGTCATGAGCTCAAAAATTCTTAGTAAAACAAAAGATATGCTCGTTTGAAGTTGACTATAGCAACATCCTTCTCAAGAACTCAATCGATAACAGATATTTTGATTCGTCTAATAGCTAGGAGTTATTTGAGGCCTTAATATACACCAAACACGCTCATAAAATTATTAAAGCACTATAATTTATTTCTCATGATCTAGAAGAATGGTTCTAATATTGGTTTAGATTCTTGGGGTATTACATGTAGTTCGTATTCAGTTGAATGAATGGACTGGTTTTACTTGTTGTTTCTTCTCTTAGTCTTGTGTTTTTTTATATACATTGTTGTGAAATTGCTTGTCTTATTCTTTTGATTTTCTAATAACCTTAGAGTCCATGATTGATTTAACATTATACTTAGTTATTCTTATGATTGAAACGACCTTTTGATGATGCCAAAAGGGAGAAGATATCCTAAGCTAGTGTAGTATTTATAACCTAATGACTATCTTAGTCTATTCATATAATGTTTCATAGTGACTACAGGTAAGAATATTGGTGTTGACGCCCAATTTTGGCACTTCGTGTTTAAAATTAACGTTTTCAGGCTTCCTGATCGATAAAGGCACGTAATAAATTTTCACATATTTTTTACAATTGTTAACAAATTATAAACAATCATCCTTACTTTAGAATTTTATCAATTTATTGTCATATTTTTGTTTTTCATAATTTATTGATAATTCTCTGTATATTAAAAAATTTTATCAATTCATTATCGTTTATAATATTTTTACAATTATCTGCACAAGTACACGACATGATATTACATTTCTTTTTACAATATTTTCAAGTTAATTGCATTTTTAATTTTCTTTACATTTTTTTAAATACATATCATTTCTACATTATTACATTCAGCAAATGCTAAGTCAGATCAATTATTTTTACACAAGATAATAGTTAGGTGTCTTGTCACATCTGATAACGATCACACTGTAATGTCTTGTCAAATCTGACAATGACCGCATAATAACATCATACTTTGGACAATAATTTTAGCTGTTGGTTAAAAGGATGAAAATCTTTTGCTCAATAACTTAAGGACTAAAGAGTGTCCTATAATAAAAAGAGGAGACACCCTTTTATCCTTGGATAATAAGGGGTGTTTAATTGTATTATAAATAGTGGAGGGGTTAACACATTTTTAGGAGAAAAAAAAGACACCCGCACTTCATTAGATTTTTAGTTTTTCTCTCTCAAAAACATATATAAAATACACATATTTTTTTTACCACTCACAAATATTTTTTTCCTCTTCCTCCTCTCTCTTAAACACACAAATACACATTACACACATACCCAAAATCAGCCGAACTCCAACCTTGAAACCTCCACATATCGTTGCTCCATTTTAGCTGAAAAAACCCGCCGCCAGTCAGACACTAACATCGGCAGCCACCATCTGCACTGCCGACGCCACTACTCTTTCCTTTCCTTTTTTTCTATTACTGTCGCACCTCACCGGAGTTGGTCACCAGCGGGCAATCTCCCTCTCCCTTCTCCCTCCATGGTCGTCGCTGTCTCTTCTTTGGAAAGAGCTCTAGTGAGACACCTCTCGCCTTTCTTATGGATCTGTCAGCGAATATAGCTCGAAAAACTCGTTGCTCTGGCGTTCCATCATCGTTGAAGTAGCGGTGTTGGTTGGTTTCTTTGTCTATGTTAATGCTTGATAATATTTCATTGTTCTTATAAAATTTTGGTTTTGGCCGGTGTTGGCCGAACCTAACTGAAAAATATTTTTCAGTGGCCTTAAATTTTCTAAGAATAACTTGGTCTTCTCCGATGAACATCACTATTTTGGGATCTATTTAAAATTATTTTGGTTGATTGTTGCTATATTTTAGATACTAATTTTGATATTTGAATTGGTTCTTGTTTTGTCCACATATTGATGACTTTGTTAATCTTTTTGATGGTCCCGTCTAGATCCATTATTGAATTTGTAAATTTGAAACTGTTTTATCCCTTTTACTGATTTATGGATGTGCTTGATTGATAACAAATAGATAGTACATGATTTTGGCCTATGACATTATTTTTTAGGCCACCTCATAACAAAAGACGGACTTTTTATTTCTCAAGTTTACTTATTTTATATTAAAATAAATACATGATCAATGACAATATCTTTCCCTCGGATTGTTGAGGCCACCTCAAATAAAAGACGATCTTTACGTCTACAAATACGTAACAAAAATAAATAACGGACGATGATGAAATCTTTATAATATCACGACAACACAATAGGTTTTACGATTCGTATCTTGGCAAGGCAATTTAGGACGACCGATTAATCGAGTAACCACTTCGTAGCCATTACGTATCTAAAATCTAATCTGATCCCACGCTTTAACAAAAGATTCTATTTTTTTTATGTGTATTTGTACAGAGATACACACGCATAGTTCTTAATTTATCTTGCTTTGTTACTAACGCGTTTGTACAGATTTTGAAAATACCTGTCAAAAAATAGCATTCAAAAGGAGAATTTTATATTTGTATTTCTTCTTATACTTGTACACAATAAATAAAGTGAAAACTTTACTTTTGGGGGAGTCGGGAGAAAACATTCTTTACTTACATAACACACGTCTAGGCAAAATTTAGGTCGTTAATAATTACATAAAATAATTGAGTTAATCAATTAATTCACGCATTTACATTATAAATATTATGTAGTCTTTTCTTCTCAAACGAATCTTTATTTTTCTCCGTAATTGTAATCGAGTAAAAAATAAATTATTTGTTAAGTACTTTTCCTTTTCACAGCACATCAAAGATATTTTTCTTTTCATACATTACAAAATATTTTTCTTTTCACATGTATCTTATAAATTTTAATTCATATCTTTTATAACAATAGATTTATACTTAATATATGTACATCTTTTACATTATTTTAAATACTTATACTTTCCAAAAATTAATTCCTTAACTCCTTTTTCTTTGATAAATTTAGTCTAGCCGGGTACTACATTTGTGAATTCTGAAGGATGCCTAATCCCTTTCCTTTGGAATAATTTGAATCCTTACCTAGAATCTCAATTGGTTTTCCCAGACTAAACATTAGTCATATGCGTTAATAACTAAGTAGGTTTCCTTATTTTCCTTAAAAATTAGGTGACGACTCTGTACAAAATTTTTATTCTTTTGGAGTCCATAAGTCATGTTTTGTTTAACCTTAGCAAAAACAGGGCATGACATAATGATGACTCTGCTGGGAAGCTAACAGTAGGTCCTAACCACAATAGGCTCAATTTTTCAATTGAGGGAGGTATTTTTACATTTTTTATGCTAGTTCTTTGATTCTTTATCTGTTTCACTGCAAAATGTGTGTATTTACTCATACATTTTTTACATTATTTACACAAATTGGTTTTGTTGTATTATCAATTCTTTTATTCATTACTTGTTTAATACATTATATCTGTATATTGTGAAACTGCTACACATTTTACTTTATTTAATCATAATCACGATTTCATCGAATCTTTGGTCGTACACTTTACACACTATGGTTCATGCGGGGGTGTCTCACACTTTTTCAAACCTTCTTTGAATTTCATAGTTTCAGAGTTGGTGCAATTAGGTTAGTGTATCTTCTCACAATTATTCATTTCTAGACTCAACCATTTAGGAAAAATTGTTATTCTAGAAACCAAATCATGTTATATACAAAAGCATAAAAAAAGTTTGAACTACGTTTTGACTGATTCTTGCCCTGACAAGATAGGTAGGCAACCCTGTATTGGGGTTCGATCTCTTCACTGTTTCAAAATATTTTCTCCGGTATGTAAACTGGGACAATTTTCTGGAACAGTTCAAAGACGCTCTCCAAAGGTCTTCAAAGAGTGCAAATAAATAATTCCTCAAATCCAAATCCCTCTAATGCCTAGCTGGCCTACCTCATCCTCATCCAATTTTGGTTTAAGAGAACCTGGCTTCTTCTTTCGAACATTGTAAATCATTAAATTTATGGTGTATAGATCCTCACTTTTAAAAGTAAGGGTTCAACACTCTTTCAGCCATAATAATCCTGCCAACTGCGGCGAACCTTCTTTAATGGATGACGTTCTTAATCTTGTCAACATATTGAAGTAGTGTCAAAACTCTTCTCATGCTTGCCATCCATCTTCTTGATTTTCTGATTGAAATCATTTTGATGCTACAAGAAGTTCCATCCTGATCGTCTTTTATATTATTCTCAAGGATGACCATCGCTTCTTGACAATCATACATGTCACATACAAATTTATAAATTTGTCTAAACTACGCAGACTTGATTCTTATTTTTACAAGATACGTAGGAAACTCTCATTCGGGTTCGGTCCCATTCTTTGTTCTAAATAAATAAAAAATTAGATTTTTTACTTGGTTGGTACCAACATAGTTAGGAGTGTGCATGAGAAAAAATAAAGTGGTATAATGGAGAAGACCGACTTCATGGTAAATCATAGATTTTTTTGGTACCTTTTAGTCAAACCTGAGTGACACTTGAAAAATTCTCTTGCATACATTTAAGACAAGAACGAAGCCAACCTCGTCAATGCATTGTGTGGTGAGCTTTATATTAGTTCATTACATTGCATAGCTAGTCTAGAATTTGGCATGAATGTCTGTTGAGGAAAAATTTTAGGTTAAATTTGATTTAGGAAAGAATTGTAGGCCTTCCTTGACCGGATTGTGCCTTTCAAATCCTACCAAATGACATTAATCCCTAGCATTTCTCTCTTTTGAGCCTGAAATCTTTTCTTTGGATAACCACATCTGAGTCTATACCTTTTGAGTACTTGCATGCACTATCCTTCTTTTGTCCCACCTCCTTGAGCACACTAAATACATACAACTTACGGTCAAAGATTCAAGATCAAAGCTGCCAAAAGAAAAAGATATGTAGTCCAAGAAAAATAAAAATAAAAAGACGTCTTCAAAGAAAAAGAAGGAAAAGCCCCCACACAAAAAAAAGTGAACTCCAACAAAGGTGGAGAATCATAAAAAAATATAAATACATATTTATCAAAAAGAATAGAGGAAAACTCCAGCACAAGATTCAAAAGAAGTCGAAGCAAATACAAAACAAGAAGCAACAAAGCACAATAAAAAAAGATCAAGTGTCAAAGCGCAACCAATGTCAAAAGCACAGGTACAGTGCAATGCTCGTCGAGGAATTAGTCACTTTCATCCCAAATATCATCCGACCAGTCCCCAAGCCTACATTACAAGTGGATAACAAGTCCTACAAGATCTTATTCTAAATGTTCTCACATTAACGGATACTTACATGAAGGTCAAGTCTATAGTATCACAATTGCATTCATTGAACTTCTTTCTGAGTGTGAGTCTATATCTCTAGATGTTCCCAAATTCAAAAAGAAAAAAATACTCAAATATATGTAAAAAATAAGGCATTCTTTCTGGAGAGAACACTTGAAACATGAGGATACGTATAGTTCAAGACTTTTGTTTGAAGCAAGACGAACAAATCTTATCGATACTTAGGTATGTCTGAGGTATCACTTAAAATTATAGGGATTACCTTGAAGTCAATCTCGATTTACTGAAAAGAGAAGAGTAAATTCTTATGCACATTACTAATTTTTGGTACCAACTGCATTCAATACACGATTATATCTTTTTACCTTCAAACATTCCTTACAAAGAAAACACAAAATAATTTTCTGCATTTTTCACCTTTTCACATTTCTTACAAAGAACAAGCAATTTTTTGCATTTTTCACCTTTCATCATTTTTTGCAAAGAAAATACAAAATAATTTTCTTTCTTTCTCATTCTCATGACGTTCACTTTACTTTTCATTCAAGGCACCCACCTTAAAATATAGGGAATTAACTTTTTTTTAAAACTTTTGCCTTTAAACACAAACATTTTGCTTTTTCTATTAGGTGTTCTTCTTCTAGTTTAGAGCTTTTACATTTTCATAACCCCGCTAGTCAAGAGGCTATGACCTTCATATTATTTCGCCCATCTAGAGCTCTTACATTTTCATAGTCCCACTATTTGAGAGGCTATCACCTTTCAATAGCTCCGCCAATAGAGAGATCTTACATTATCATAGCCCGCCAGTCGAGAGGCTATTACCTTTCAAGTAGCTCCGCCAATCGGGAGCTCTTACATTTTTGTAGCCCCACTAGTAGAGAGTCCATTACCTTTTAAGTAGCTCCGCCAATCGAGAGCTCTTACATTTTCATAGTCCTGCCAGTCGAGAGGTTGTTACCTTTCAATTGCTTCACCAATCGAGAGCTCTTACATTTTCATAACCCCGCCAGTCGAGAGGTTATTACCTTTCAATTGCTCCGCCAGTCAAGAGCCTTCTCATCTCCATAGCCTTGACAGTCGAGAGACTATTACTTTTCAATTTCTCCACCAGTCGAGAGCTATATTATTTTAATAGCCCCGCCAGTATAGAGGCTATTACCTTTCAATTGCTCTACCAGTCGAGAGCTCCTTCATCTTCATAGCCCCGCCAATCGAGAGGCTATTATTTTTCAATTGCTCCACCAATCGAGAGCTATTTTATTTCAATAGCCCCGCCAGTCGAGAGGCCATTAGAATTCAATCACCTCACTAGTTGATGGACTTAGTCTTCATAGATAATTGAGGGCGACCATTAACATCAGTCTCCATAGACAATTGGAGATATCATGTATTAAGTCCCCGAAGATAATTGGAGGACTTTACCACAATCAACATCAGTTTTCGTAAATAATCGAATACATATTCAGTCTCTGTAGATAATTGGAGACAACAATCAGCACTAGTTTCCATAAATAATTGGAGATATCATACATTAAGTCTTCATAGACAATCGGAGATATCGTCATTCAACATCAGTTTTCATAGACAATTGAAGACGACAATTAACATTAATCTTTATAGACAATCGAAGACAACAATCAACATCAGTCTTCATAAACAATCAAAGACGACAATCAATATTAGTCTCCATAGACAATCGAAGACATCATTTATCCTAAAGTCCCCGTAGACAATCGGAGACGTCATTCATTCTCAAGTTTTCGTAGACAATCGGAGACATCATGCATCTTTTCAACCAAAAATAAAATTTAGAATCACAAGACATTTTTTCAAATTTCATTCAAAGAGTCCAATGTTAGCCATATATCATACACTGGGCAAATGTTGAGAATCGCCTTAAAATTTTCTCTATTTTCTCATTCGGAACTACATTGACCTGATTCTCGCGACACTCGTGATATGCAGGAAGCTCTATGCAGAGTTCGGTCATCACAATCCTATAATCATTCTTTCTCCCCAGCAAGTACACAATCTTGCATCGCCAGCATCTCACAACTCGATACTGGGGCAATTTCGAGAGAAATATTGGGAATATGTAAATACTTCTTCTCTCAAATAGGCATGATCATCCATCCTTAATAACGGGGCAAAAGATAATTTTTCTATTCTTTTGAACTACCTCGACCTGATCCTCATACAACTCGAAGTATGTAGGCAACTCTAAATTAGAGTTCGGTTGAATTTTTATCGAAAGTGATTTTTTTGTAGAGAAAAATTGGCTACACGTCAACGTTTTTATTTGAAGACTCTACATCACGTTCAAACAAAAAGGGGCAACTGATGACATCCAATTTTGATGTTTTGTGTTTAAAATTAACGTCTTCAGGCTTCCTAATCATTAAAGGGCACGAAAGACAATTTTCATATATTTTTTTACAATTGTTAACAAATTATTAATAATCATTCTTACTTTAGAATTTTATCAATTTATTGTTATATTTTTTTTCATAATTTATTGATAATTCTTTGTATATGAGGATTTTTTTATCAATTCATTATCGTTTTTAACATTTTTACAATCATCTGCACACGTACACAACATGGCATTACATTTCTTTTTACAATATTTTCGAGTTAATTACATTTTTAAATTTCTTTACATTTTTTTAGTTACATATCAATTTCTATATTTTGCACATTATTATAGTCCGCAAACAGTAAATCGGATCAATTATTCTTACACGACATAATAGTCGGGTGTCTTGTCGCATCCGACAATGACCATACAATAATGTCTTGTCACATCTAACAGTGACCACACAGTGATGTCTTGTCCATTTGACAACGACCGCTCAATGACACCATCCTTTGGACAATAACTTTATTTGTTGGTTAAAATGATGAAAATCCTTTAGTCAATAACTTATGAACCAAAGAGTGTCCTGTAATAAAAAGATGGGACATCCTTTTATCCTTGGATTGTATTATAAATAGTGGAGGGGTTAACATATTTTGGGGAGAAAAAGGGACACCCACACTTCATTAGATTTCTAGTTTTTATCTCTCAAAAACATATACAAAAATGCACACATATTTTTTTACCACTCACAATTTTTTTTCCTTTTCCCCCTCTCTCTTAAACACACAAATACATAATACACACATACCCAAAATCAACCGAGCTCCAGTCTTGAAACCAACACGCGACGCTGCTCCATTTTGGTCGGCAAAACTTACCGTCAGTCAGACACTAACATCGGCTTCCACCAACCACACTACTGATTCCCCTCTTTTCTTTCCCCCTTTTCCATTACTGTCGAAGTTGGTCACCGATGGGCGAGCTTCCTCTCCTTTCTCCCTCCATGGTCATCGTTGTCTCTTCTTTGAGAAGAGATTCGGCGAGATATCTCTCTCCACTCTCGTGGATCTACTGGAAAATTTAGCCTGAAAAATCCGCTGCTCCGGCGTTCTATCGTCATCAAAGTAGTGGTGTGGGTTGATTTCTTTGACTATTTCAATGCTTGATAATATCTTATTATTCTTGTATAATTTTTGAATTTGGACGGAGTTGGCCGAATCTGACTGAAACATATTTTTCGGTGACCTTGAATTTTCTTAGAAGGACTTGGTCTTCTCCGATGACATCACTGTTTTAGGATCCATTTATGATTGTTTTGGTTGATTGTTGCTATATTTTACATACTGATTTTGACATTTAGATTGGTTCTTGTTTTGTCCACATATTAATGACTTTGTCAATCTTTTCGATTGTCCTATTTAGCTTCATTACTGAATTTACAAATTTGGAACTATTTTGTCCCTTTTATTAGTTTGTGGATGTGCTTGACGGATAATAAATAGATACTACATGATTTTGGTCAGTGATATTATCTCTCCGTTGAATTTTTTAGGCCACCCCATAACAAAAGACGGACTTTTTATTTCTCAAGTTTACTTATTTTATATCAAAATAAATACATGGCCAATGACAGTATCTTTCCGTCGATTTTTTTAGACAACCCCAAATAAAAGATGATCTTTACTTATACAAATACGTAACAAATAACGGGCGATGATGAAATCTTTATGATATCACGACAACACAAAAAAAATTATAATTTATATCTTGGCAAAGCGATTTAGAACGGTCTATTAATCGAGAAACCACTTCGTAGCCATGTTGTATCTAAAATCTAATCCGAGCCCACGCTTTAACAAAAAAAATCTATTTTTATGTATATTTGCACACAGATATGCACACATAGTTCTTAATTTATCTTGCTTTGTTACTAACGCATTTGTACAGGTTCTTGAGAATACCTGTCAAAAAATGACATTCCAAAGCAAAATTTTATATTTGTAGTTTTTTCTTATAATTATACACATTAAATATAGTGAAAACTTTACTTTTTGTGGTGTCAGACGAAAACATTCTTTACTTACATAACACACGTTTAGGCAAAATTTGGACCGTTGATAATTACATAAGAATTGAGTTAATCAATTAATTCACGTATTTACATTATAAATATTATATAGTCAATTCTTCTCAAACGAATCTTTACTTTTCTCCGTAATTTTAATCAAGAAAAAAAATATATTATTTGTAAGTACTTTTCCTTTTCATAGAACAAAGATATTTTTCTTTTCATACATTACAAAATATTTTTCTTTTCACATGTATCTTATACATTTTTATTCATATCTTTTATAACAATAGATTTATACTTAATGTACATACATCTTTTACATTATTTTAAATACTTATACTTTTCAAAATTAATTTCTTACCTCCTCCCTCTTTGATAAATTTAGTATAGTCGGATACCACATTTGTGGATTTTGAAGGGTGCTTAACCCCCTCCCTTTGCAATAATTTGAATCCTTACCTAGAATCTCAATTGATTTTTCACAGCCTAAACATTAATCATACACGTTAATAATTAAGTAAGTTTTCTTATTTTTCTTAAAAAATTAGGTGACGAGACTCTGTACAAAATTTCAATTCTTTTAGAGTCCATAAGTCATATTTTGTTTAACCTTGGCAAATACAGGGCATGAAAAATTGAATGCATAAAGGCAAAAAGTTTGTCATCATCAAAAGAGTAAATTTGTTAGAATCTATGAAATTTTGATGATTGACAAAATACATAAAACACTTTATAAAGTTGTTCCAATGACACATTGTCCAGAGCTTACTTGATTACTGGGGAACACAAAAAACGTGTAAGAATAAAGGAGGAAATAATGACTAAGCTGGATAAACTTAAAATCAATTATCATGTGCTCTACAAAAGAGCTGGAGTGGACTACAACACTTGAAGAGATTTGAATTTGAATTAAAGTAGAAGTCTGGCTTAAAGTGGAACTCTAATAAATGAGAAACCTGATGGAAGAAAAGATTGATTCAAAGAAGAACTTTTTGGAGAGTTGAGTTTAAATAGATGGAATGACTTGCACTGTCACTCAAGCACTTACAAAGCAAAAAGGCAATTGACAAATTGATTTAGCAGTGTACAGCTTGAAGACTAAAGGAACATTTTGCCGAACCTGGTCCTGATACTTAGAAAGACAAGGAGTCTTAAGTCGTTTGGCCATGAAAATAATTTTTTTCCAGAGTTGAAGTTGAAAATGAAGTTGGAGTTGGAGTTGTGTTTGGCCATGTCTTTTTGAAAATTTTTTTTAGACTTTTGAAAAAACTTTTTTAAATATGATTTTATGCTCTCAACTTTTAAAAATTATCAAAATCACTCAACTACTAATTTACCTACTAACATGCAACCAAATGTTGAGAAAATAATTTATATGTCTTCAATTGATAAAATAATTAACAACAAACTAATTATTATGATTGTTATTCTTCTAAAATTTGAATAAAAATATCACAAGTACGAGTTAAATAAGTTTATCTAACCATAATCGATTGAATAGAGAAAAAATATATTTTGATAAATATGATTGATAGATATAAATATATGTTATATATCCTTAAATTTGTTGATGAAAATTCTTAATTATTTTCACTTGAATTAATTATTTTATTGAATTTGATCTTTTTAAAAAAAATTACGGATGAATTATTTCTGAATAGATTTATGCTAATTTTTTTCTTTTTCTTTATTGATGATATTGATTTTCTTTGAATATTATTGTATCGTAAATATAGATCGTTACATTATGTTTGATATGCGACTTTATTGACCACTTTTTAATAATTTATTAAAATCATAATAGTCATTATATGACATATACAGAAAATTAGAATGGCAAGAAAAAAATATTAAATTTTTCACTTTTAAATAACATAATGTACTAGGACTTATATTTCTCTAATATAGGGCAGCCCGGTGCACATTTCTCTAATATAGTTCATTCAAAGCAAAGTTGATATATTTTCGCCCTAGATTGTCATTTATTATTTTTTACTTCACGTTAGTAAATTTTTGTTAAAAGAAGAAAAAAAGACTAGAATATATGTAACAATTAAAAATGATATTGTACCATAGAAAACAAATAATAATTTTTTTCTTGGTGGTTGATTGTAGTTAATAAGAGGGGTTTGTGTAAAAATTTAAAGATTTGGGTTATACTTAATAATAATGGAAGTTGGAATTGGAAATGAAAAAAAGGGAAAACAACAAAAAGTTATTTTCACTTTTCGAAATTTAATTCCGGAATTATTTTTCAAATTTTCATGGCCAAACACCAAAATTTTCAACTCCAGAAAAAAATTTCGGAAAAGAGGGAAAAATTTCCATGGCCAAACGGGCCCTTAGTCTTTATGTATTAGGGTTGGTTCTTGAGTTGTAACATTGATGTAATTTAGTTTTAATGAGTTATAAACTGGGTTGGTTATTGTATTCAAGTTAGAGAATTCAAAGAATTGAGATCACATATCTTGGGAGGTTTGTAAGTTTTGTTTTGAATCGAATTTAGAGTTTATAGTTCCTAGATTACAGAGGTCGTTGTTGCTGAGGCTCAAGTTGATTAGTGAAGTTTTGAGGTGAAATCCTGTAGAGGTACAGATCGTGATTTTTTACATCATTTTGAACTGGGTATTTTTCACGTGAAAATACTGTCTCCTTTACTTGTATTGTTACAACATAGTTGAAACACTTTAGTCAATCTATTTCATTCTTAGGCTACTGAAAAGTAACTATAAGTAAATTAATAAGTCCGGTACTACTATATCATCGTGTTTGCATAAAATCCGGCAAACTCTATACTTTTTGTCTGAACACATGTTCGACAACATTCCTCCACGTATTAATGTCATTTCGAAAGATCTTCTCCTGCTCTAGCAAAAGAGGACAGATAGGTTGAATAGCAATTTGAGCTTGTACAATTTTCAGCCCTGTCTAGCTTAGCTGTAACTTTTTATCATAAGAAGCTAAAGTATGCATTAAGTCCTTTGAGATCTTTTAGTTTTACCAATAGCTGTAATACCATCAAAATCTATGGGTGATTCAAAACAATTCTGACAGCTTGAAACACGCAACACATGCGCGCACACATCCTAACATTTTGTAGTGTGCAGATCAACTCAAACGTACATCAACTGCTTTATTGGGTACTTTTGCTCACGAAGGTTTAGACATTTGATAAAAAGTCATCTAATATCTTTTTTTTTCTCACTTAGAATTTGAGTCTGATCTCCAAAATTTGCACGCACTTCATTCAAATTTGATCTCCTCCTTGTAACTTGACTTGGTGTTCTTAAGAGTACAGTACAAAAAATGGATAGTCTTTCTTGAGATGTTATACGATCTGTGACTTGCTTTCGTTGTATATCTAGATTCATTACTATATAACATCAATGTATTGTTTTAACGGAAAAAAAGATATTCACTGATAGCCTACAATACATTGTGTTATAATTTCTCTATTTCCATTTGCAAACACATACTATACGTATGGATCACGATATTTGAATAAACACAAATATTTAACATGAATGAGGAAATGAATGGCATCAAGTATTCTGAAATGTCGTGGAATTAAAAAGGCTAATTTCATATGCTCATGTTATTATCTATCAGTAAGGTTTGTGATACTGATACTGTTCAAATCACTCTTAATTTCTCTGTTCTCATTGCACATTTTGAAGAAACTAGCAGGTTTATCCGTAAAAGCAGGCTGTAATGGTGCTGGAAGACTTGTAGTTTCACCGGTAAGCATGACAAGAACAGATGAAATACTTGGCCTGTCTTCAGCAAATTCTTGCACACAGTAAACCAATCTGCATGCATTTTCTGATCTCCATTTTCGTGCCCCGGGTCAATATGAACGGATCGATAAAAGTTGATAAGTCTTATTGTTTCCATAACATCCATGCCTGAAAACAGTGGAAAGTTGATCATCAAAATTCTACCATCATAATGTAAAAATATAAGGTACATATAGTTTGACCTCTCTATAACAGACATTCTCTATAATAACATTTAATTAGAACGGCCAAAGTTTTCTTTGGAACCGATTTTCATTATATATTCTCTATAACAACACTTCGCTATAGCAACCAAAACATGTTTACAAACGACACTGCTATAGAGAGCTTTGACTGCATAGTTTTTCAGTATAAGCATTTACAGTAAGAGTGATCTTTTGAATAGCATATAAGAGGAGTCTTACATATCCCAAAAGGCTCAAAGAGGACGTCTCATTCCAAAAAATTGTACTTTTTCGACCACTTATGATCTCTAACACTAAAACTCCAAAGCTGAAAACGTCGGATTTCTCAGAGAATCTTCCTTGCATTGCATATTCGGGGGCCATGTATCTGCTGTAAAGATCAGTTTCGCGTAAAAATGTTAGATTAACCAGAAACTTCCCAAAACCAGAAATGAATGCTGAATATGGTCATTTAATGGGAGATAATGATGCAAAGTTTATAGAATGGCTTAATGTTCACTTACTAAGTACCAACTACTCTCCTTGTTTTTGCTTGATCTTGGTCAGATCCGAAAATCGCCTTGCCAAAATCTGAAATCTTTGGATTAAAGTTATTATCGAGCAAAATATTACTGGGCTTCAGATCTCTATGAATTATCTTCAACCTTGAATCTCTGTGAAGATAAAGGAGTCCTCGACCAACCCCTTCGATTATGGTGGAACGTTTTCTCCAATCCAACCTCGATGTCCTTCATCTAAATATTGGTCAAATATGAACATAGAATGTAGAGAAGAGGATCAGAGATCTTTCTAGATTTTCTGAAAAATAGTGACAAGGGATTAACTTTGCTTCAAAAGAAATGGTTGGAACAATGTTGCTCAAGCTCTCCAAAAATGCAGTACTTTTGGAGGATCTAACACGCACCCATCGACATTATTGAAGAGTCCGAGCAACAAGGACGACGAGTAACTAAGAATTCAATATGAGAAGTAACAAGGACTAACCAAAGAGAAACACATCCAAGCTTTTCTTTGGCATAAATTCATAAATCAACATCTTCTCCTCTTTATCCACACAACATCCCAGGAGTCTAACAAGGTTTCTATGTTGGACTTTAGAGATCACCAACACTTCATTCATGAACTCTTCTAGCCCTTGTCCAGAGGCTTTTGAAAGCCTCTTGACTGCTATTTCCTTCCCATCCTCCAATTTTCCCTAGAAGGAAGCACCAATTTCAGCAACTGAAATTTTAGAAAGTGACCGAGAGAGATGAAAATTGTACCCTATAAACTGGACCAAAACCACCCTGACCAAGCTTATTATCCTCATGGAATTGGGATGTTGCATTTGCAAGCATATCGAGGTTGAAAACTGGTAACTCTTCCATACGAACTGCACTTCTGCCACCAAGTAAAATTACCTCCTTTCTTGTCACTCCTAATATCAGCAGCGATATAAGTTTAACTATAGCTAACAAAATGCTTCTAAATGTCTAATACAAAAACTTTACAGTTTGACATTGTTTTACCTTTACGTCTGCCCATCCTTGTACAGCAAAGGAACAAACAAACACAGAGTGCAACAAAACCAAAGATTACTGGAACTATAATTTTCTTTATATCCCTATGATGATCTGCAAAGCAGAACAAACACAAAAGGTGAACAAATATCAGATGTTTACTATGTATATGGAATTTAATTGAGTCCACGACATCTCAAATGACTGATTAAGCAACTCTAGGCAGATAGTGAGTCTTTTATTCAGCACCAGAATACATACCACGCTCTGAATGTGCCACGCGAATACAGAGATCTTTCCCCCAGCTTTGGAACTGCTGAATATCAATCAAGTTTTCACTCCATGACATACAGCCGATACCCGAGTCATATGCATATGCTATGCAGGAACAATTTCCCAAGCATTGGCTTCTACATTGGTCATCTGGAGTAGATGACCTTTCAGCAAAATCAGGCAATTTCATTAACTCCATCTTTAGAAACCCGTCTTCTTATTCTTTACTTCACATTGCAAAGCTCTCCTCCTAACACCACCACTAGTCCAATTCCACTTTTCCCATTCTTCCCTATGCTTTGGCTCGAAACCTTTCAGACAAGAACAGATCGGCAACTCCAAATAATTGCAGCTACCAAATGGACCACACGTTCCTTAAACTTCACAATTGTTGTTGGGAGCTGACCATATTATCTTCCAGTTTCTCTCATTCCCATCCCAATATGATTGAACCAGGTTTCCTTTCCAATCCAAAATGAATTTCGTTAAGAAATTAAAACCAACAGGGCCAGTAACATAAACAGTACCTTCGCGATCGCTCACTACATTAAATCCATCAATTTCCGCAGAATACATATCCTGCACTCCGATGAAGATTTGTCCATTCCATTAACCACTTCGCCAATAAGGACGACTTCCTTTCCAGATAAACACCTGAGGAATGATTCTAGAGTTCATTCCTAAAGAAAAGTTTCCGAAATTAGGATCCCAAGGGCTTCTCCAAGATATTACTTCTATCCTCTTCGCTATCCTTGTGTTTTCACTTATTCTCGTTCTAGGGACAATTGTATCAGAAGGATGTTCCAAACTCTGCCATATTGTGTTCCCATTGTTCAGATGATCTACAAGAAAAAAGCTCCCAAAATCTCGGAGAAGGGCAATTGAGTTTACCTGAGAGGTTGAAACATTTGATGACCAAAGAATCTTCTCCTCTCCGTTCATAACGATGACATTTCCATCACCAGATATCTTCACAATTCCAGAAGAATCTCTTAAGGGTTTGTCCCTATTAGCCACCCAAATGACAACTGTTTCAGAAAAACTGTACCAAATACCAACATACCTAGTAGTGCTGTTTAGAGGACTGAAAAATCCCAATCTGAAGAAGCCTCTTGGTGAAGATAAAATCCCAGGATCTCTCAGAGATTTAGTGCTGGTAATGCTATGTACTTCTGTGCAAAATCCTGCATTGAAACTGTAAAGATATGGAAACTGAGACCAAGTCAAGCTGGCTCATATGGTGAGGAGTGATGCAAACCACCATTCCATTCCCAACCATTTTGGGACTTCTACACTTTATTTGGATGGTGCTTACCATGGTATAGTATGGTATAGTTTCTAGAATACAGTGTTTGTTGATGGTCGGTTTCATTCCATGCTTACGTAACCATGAAAAGCGTCACCGATTTGGTGGTACACATGTTATTTTATCCTTATTTTATTTTTTAATAATTCTATTTTATCCTTTATCCTACCATTTATAGTAGCTCTATCCCCTATTCTACTTTTCTAATAGGTTTTATCCTTCAAAGTGTTGATGCGTGAGATTATGAACGACGCAAAATGATACAATCTATCCAAACATTGTATTCGTTAAAACAATACATTACCATAAATTATGAAACCATACAAAACAACAATCCACCAGGCCCAATTGGCGCGTGGACTGGGAGCTCAGACAGGGATTAACCTGACTCTAAGCTCAGCGTTTGGTCATAGATTCCCATATATTTTTGACAAGTAATATTTGTGTGAAGATTTGGGTAAAATTTCACCATGTGTTTGACCATAGTATTTGAGAAACATATTTCACTTTTTAAAAAAATATACTTTATACCCGTAAGTTTTAGAAATTATTAAAACTAACCATAAGTTCGTATTATCAAAAACAAAAAAATATGCCTAACATTTTCTTGGAAGTTGAGAAACGGAAGAAAGTTGAGAAACGGAAGAAAACCAAGTATACTAAAATTTCACTTGTAAAGGTTGTATTGTTATGTACATGCACGCGTTGCTGAGAAAATATATATTTCTAGATTACATCTGTATAAAGCAGTCACAATACTAATACAATATCCACCTATATTTACATAGCAAAATATAAGCTATATTGTATGAACACGTTAGTTGGGTCAATAAATAGTGGGTGTTTTTATAAAAGATAAAGTTCAGTGTAAAATTTGAAGTTTCAAAACTTCCCAAAATATGAAATTTAGCCCAAATACTATTTTTTTCTAGTATCTGTGAATTTGGATTATTTGCCAAATAATGGCAAATTGTATGGCCAAACAGTATATGATGCCAAGTTCTCCCAAATTTTACATGGGAAATCTATGGTCAAACAGGTCCTAATACTATGTAATACATAAGATATGAAGAATAACTTCATTCAATCTCGTGTGGGAACCAAGATATACAATACATTATATATTATATGAATGACCAAATCCAGTAGTGAATTACCAAGAACATATGGTATAAATAGCAATTGAACCCACTAATAGAAAATTAGAAATACTAAAAGATGCTAATAACAGGATCCAGGAAAAAGAGGGAGTGATACACAAGATACTGAACCGATAAGACAAACTCAAGCGCACGCACAACAATCACCCATCCAGACTTGCCATATTTCACAGGATTTAATCTACATTGACAGCAAGCACAACTGCCACGGACCTCATCTGAAATACTCAAGAAATTGGCACACCAATGGCAGCGCAGCTTGCAAGTTTTTTGACAGCACTATCATAGTTGACAAAACCCATAAACCAAAACTCATGATTGTCAGTCGAGATAATCTGGATGTACTTCTCAGCTGGATTGATTTTGCTAGTTGATGGATTAACAGCTTTAAGTTGTTCTAGTGGGAGAACCACCTTGTAGTAGCTATATTCTGTCTTGTCACCAACTTTGTATGAGAGAGGATTATCGCTACAAAATGCTAGTTTAGCAGTGGACAAATACAGAACTCCCATGACTGGACCAGCAGAAGTAGATAAGTAGCATGGATATGAGTTCAAAAGTTTTTCCTCAGGGAGAATCTCAAATGTTTTCGCAAAGACTTTCTCATAACCACCCTCTGCCAAGACCTTTGTGGCATGAGCAATTCTTCCCATAGCGGCATCAGCCATACTGGGGCTTGTTTTCACTGGTTCAGATGAAACAATTACGATAAAATCAGAAAATTGAACAATTAAGAGTAGGATATGCAGAACCTTCCGACTAGTATAAAAACACAGAAATAAAAAGGTTGTGTACAAGAAAAATATCAAATTTATATAAGTTAAAATAACACATGACATTCTGCCCCAGCCTTGGTGGACAGAGTTATCTAGTATGTGTTTCAGGTGGGAGGTAGCAAATATCCCGTGGATTCAGTCGAGGTGCACAAAAGCTGGCCCGGACACCATGGTTATCAAAACAACAACAACAACAACATACCCAGTACATTCCCACAAAGTGGGGTCAAGGAGAGTAAGTGTACGCAGTCCATACCACTACCCTTAGAGGTGAGAAGGAGAGACGGTTTCCGATAGACCCCCAGCTCAAAATAAAAAATTCTAGGAAAAAAAAAATAAAGGTAACAAGAAACAACGGGTATTATTAACACACCAAATAATAACATAAACAATACTATCACTAAGTAATACAATAAATGATAACACACTCTGAAACAAGACTAGGAGTAAGGCCACTAGCACGGATAACAAAGCACATTCCTCCTACTTACTAACAAGGACGCACCCTAATTAGCATCCTCCAACCTTCCTATCGAGGGCCAATAGAAAGTGACAAAAACTTTTGTCACTTACCCAATTATTAAAACTTGAAGCACCCCCCACATTAATTGGCAAATGTATTTGTCCCTTTTAATTGCAACTCCCACCCGTGTCTAAGCAAAACATCAAAATTTATGCAAGTTAAAGTAACACATGACATAGCTAACAGAAAGACAAACAAAAAACAATTTGACATACAGTGCTGCTACATATTCTCAGCAAGCAAAATGTCAAATTTAGGCAAGTTAAAAGAACACATGACATAGCAACAGAAAGATAAACTATAAAAAGCAAATAGACATACAGTGCTGCCACATATTCCCAGCAAGATCCTGTGCCTTGTTAGTTGCCTCAGCAGCCCTCTTTCCCCACTTTCCAAGGACATCTTTAACTGAAGAACCAGCGGGTTGTTGAGCAGGCGCTGGAGTAACATAGGGATTAGACTCCGTAGGCATAGTAGTTGCACCAGATGATGAGTGAGATTGAGGATTTGTCCAGGTATCAGATACCGGAGCGACGTCGTTTGGATCAAGCTTTGGATATGGAGCGTAATCCGAAGAATGAGAATGATCTGATAATGAAGGATTAGGGTTTGGGTTAGGATTAGGATTAGGGTTTGGATTCATGGTGAATGAGAGATCTACAAGCTTCTATTGAATCGATTTTTGAAACTGAGAAATCGGGAAGAATATTTTGAATTTTGAGAAATTTCTTTTTATTCCTTTCCTACTATATAGAAAGAGGGAGCAATGGAATGATCAAGGGTAAGATGGTAATTGCAAAGGTGAAGGGTGATGACATTAACGTGTACGTGGATGACCACAATTTGTCTACGGTTGACAATTTTATTTTCTTTTAGCACAGATCTAGCAAGGGTTTATTCATGTAAATTAAAATTTTGGCATGATACATATTAGTCTAAATTTGACACCAAATTATAACATTAATCTTGGACCTTACATGCATAAATATGACTTTTAACTATACAAAATATGAACAAATAAATACTCATATTTTGCAATTTAGGCCCGTGTATCTGACTTGCGCCTACATGGATTAGTCAGTCAATTATACGGTGCTACGTCATTAAAAAGGCTGATATGAAACTTTGATAGTGCACAAATATGAACTTTAACTATACAAAACTTGAACAAATAAACACTTATCTTAATAACGTTTTATTAACGTTAATTTAATATACTACAATATTTTAATACAATTTTCATCTTAATAACGTTTTAATAACGTTAATTTAATATACTACTAATACTGCCATTAATAACGTTTTAATAACGTTAATTTAATAGACTACTACTGCCCTTAATAACATTTTATTAATAACATTTTAATAACGTTTTATTAAAACTATAATTTTTTAAATTATTAGTATAGTTTCATCTTTAATTTAATATTTAAATAAATTATATTTAGATATATTATATAACTTAAATTCGTCCTCTGTCTTATAATATATATAGATAACCGCGCGATATTTTCGTATGAGGCTGACCCACCTAATTAAGAAATCTTCAATATTGCTTTTTTTTCGCAATGACAAAAGAAATTAGATATCATTTTCATCAATGAGCTGAAAATAATGAAAAGATAATAGAGAAAAGTCACTTAAATATATAAAAAGGAATTAGCAAGGACATAATAGTCATTTTACCATTTTTTTACTGTTGGGACGCTCAAATTTTAGGCTTGATGCGCTCATATTTGCGTGTACAACACGCATTTCGCCACATAGGATCGGGGTGTTTATTTGTTCAGGTTTTGAATAGTTAAAGATCCTATTTGTGCACAGTCAAAGTTTAAGGTCAATGTTATAATTTGATGTCAAGTTTAGGGTCATATTTATATATTATGCCTAAAACTTTTTAAGGGTTGGAAGCGTGTTTGGACATGAAAATAAACTGAATTTCTTTTTGATTTATTGTGAGAAATCTTTCACAAAAAAACAAAAAGAACTTCAATTTATTTTCATGGCCAAACACGCTTTCAAATTGTAAATTGATTAAGATAAAATTTGAACGGATCAAAACTAGTCAAGATAGCAAATCGGTTAAGATCCAACTCAACTCAAATTTGATTGGGTCAAAACGGGTTAGGTGATGAATTATAACTCAATTCGCTCAATTCTTACAACGTTTTAATTGCTTCATTATTCTTTTATAATTTTTATGACTAAATAAATTTGTTTTTCTTTATTATGACTATAGATAAAATATCAAGTAAAAAAAATCTTTTAAAAATATTATAACAAGATTTCTCAAAAATCAATTCTGATTATGTATCAGTCCAATTTAACGGATTCAAATAGATTGGGTTGACATGAATTAAGCAAATAAATAAGCTGTCAATAACCAACTCAAGCTTGAATGAGTTGGATCGAATTGTACAAATTGGGTTTGATTTTGCCGCCTCTAATTTTAAAGAAAGAAATGGTTGAATTTTTTTTTATCTTTCATTGAACATTTTGTACATGTATTTATACAATCAAAATAAAGGGGAAGTGTATTCCTAACTAAAGGAACGTGTGTCCCAACCACCGCTTAGTCATTATTTCCTTTGTTTAACAATACTAGTTTAGTTTAGGTGTATGCACCTTGCGTGTGTACCTCACTTTTATGAGTTTAAATATTATATTAAACAGAATATTTGTTTAAATAATAAAGATGAATATAATAATTAAATTTAATATATTTTGAGTATGTAAAGATGGAGAATTTATTTATTAAACCTAACATTTATCAAAAGTATTTTTAAAAGTCGATCGACATTCATCTACCATCTGTAAATTGCAACAAAATAATACAATGATAGAAACATCAAAATAATACAATTAAATCTAATCTTTACACACAAAAATTTTCTCAAAGTCTTCCGACACTCGTCTACCACCTATAAACAATAACAAAATACTACGATAATAGAGATATCAAAATAATACAACTAAACCTAAAATTTACCTAAAAAAATTCTTCAAAGTCAACCAACATTAATCTATCACCTGTAAGCTGCAACAAAAAAATACGATAAAAGTGATATCAAAACAATACAATTAAACTTAAATTTTACACACAAAAATTTCTCAAAACCGATCGAGATTCATCTACGAACTATAAACTACCACAAAATAATAAACTAATAAAGATATTACGATAATACAATTAAACCTAATCTTTACCTAAAAAAAAATTCAAAGCCAACCCACATTTATCTAGCATCTGTAAATTAAAATAAAATAATAAGATAATAAAGATATCAAAATAATACAATTAAATCTAACTCTTACACAAGAAATTCTTTAAAGTCAGCCGACATTCATCTACGACATGTAAACTATAAAAAAAATATATATAATAGTGATCACAAAGCTTCGATTTTGATCCAACTAATTCTTGTTTGGGCGAAAATTTTGACCCTAAAGAATGATTTTGAATGAAAACAAAGAAGATATATATATACACACATGTTGAATTCTATTATGCTGACAAAAACAATGAAGAAGTTGCAGGTTAGAAATCAAGCATCCATCAATCTAGATATGCAATCGAATCAAGTTAGATGAGCATCAATTTTTTCTCTAGTTTAATGTACATCTCAATAAATATAGAAGTATTTCCTTAATAGAGTCCTAGTTTAGGAATATTTTTTTAATTGAATAGTAAAAATGAAAATATGAATTAATTCTCCTACCATCTATTTTAGGAAGTCTGGTAGAAAGGAAAAGATTAATTAATTCTCTTGTCATATATTTCAGGAGTCTCATATATTTTAGAAAGTCTAGTTAATATAATAAAAAATAATTAAATAATAAATTAAAAAATAGCAAAAAGACAGTTTTGTCTAAAGAAGAATCTTTTAATAAAGGGCAAAAAGTTCAAATCATTTTTTTAAAGGTCTTCACACTTTTAATATATTATAAATTATAGATATAGATATAGATTATAAATAGATTTGTCCACTCCACTAAAAATAGATATCCAACGATATTTAGCTAGTTTGAAAAATCAATGAATAGTTGTACTCTTCTACCATTTTACTATTACTATTAAATACTATTAATCACTTAATGCATTTTTCAAGAGATTAAATTTATTATATTCAAAGGTAATATAGTAAAATTACCCTTATTAATTATTATTTCTTAACTTAGTGGGCAAGTATTGTTGGACGGAGAAAGTAGTTGTCCTATTTATGAAATCAAGAGAATTTATTATACTCTTTCAATATTATTCCTATTGCTAAATGACTGTATTAAGTATATATATTCAAATTTATACTTCATGGCATAATTAATGAAGCTAATTTGATAAAATAAACTCCTAATAAATAGTAGTCTCAAGTCAACAAGTGTAAACTATTTTGAAAAAAAGAAAGCATCTTCTAGCATAATCTAATTTAAATAATTTTAGGGGATAACAAAAAATACACATAGCAAATATACATTGCAATTTCGTTGCCACAAAAGTTCATTACATTTTATAGCCTAAAACTTGAATTTATCACGGAATGAACATGACTTTTTTTGTCTAACATTGTATACATATGCATATTGTATTGTATATGTTGTATATACAATAAAATATTTTATTGTATTGTATATTGTTGCATATATAATAAAGTATTTTATTGTATTGCGCAATGTTATATATATAATTATTCAAGACTATCCATAATTATACAAATATATACATATTACTTTTTCTACTATATAGAAAAGACGGTTAAGGGACGACCAAGGGTAAAGTTGTAAATAAGCATATTATCGAGGGTAAAATCGTCATTACATGTGGATGCTATTTACATATCCCCACCACAGCAACATCATCTCAGATAAGTCGTTGCTCCATCATCGTGCTCCTCTCTTCTGTTTTTTTTCTTCTCCTTGTAAAGAACAATTCAAATTACTCAGCTCCGATTCTTCCAACAAATAATTCATCTTCGGATATCTCTGCTGTTCTACTTCAGTTTTCCCTCTTTTTCTTTCTCATTTTTTATTCATTTACTCTTTTTTTATTTGTACGCTTCTTTTCGATTTTCGTGTATTTGTCAATTTTTAAGGAATAATTATTGTGGTATAGGCGAAGCATAACTACCTGAATGAATCTTCTTAAATCAGATTATTGCTCTACTAATCAGTAGATCTGATGATATGCTGTGCTATTTCTTTCATTTGTTGATTCTTATTGACTGTTTTATTTGTCATTCAAAAACCATGTAGAGGTAGGGGTAAAATTTGCGTACACTCTATCTTTTCTACACCACACTTGGTGGGATTTAAATGAATATGAAGGTGTTGTTTGTGTTTACTGCTTTATTTCTATTTAATTTGACATGTAGTGCTAAATTGAGAATTTTCAACTTCATCTTCATTTTTCGCAACCTCCCTTCACTCTCTTCAAAGTTTCGAAGTTTAGCTCAGCGAAAACGGTGAGTTTTCGGTTCGATCTACAATTTTTTTGCTTTTATATTTGTATTCATATATGATTTTTCTCATTAATCATATAGAAAATGTGCATCGAGTGTTACGATTTTCTTAACAATCAGCTAAAATTACTCAGCAATCAATGAAAAATTATGCATCAATATTTTGTCATTCTGTATTTAAATTCATTATATGTTTTTACGCATCAATTTTCTTGCTTCTGTATTTGAGCTTATATATATAAGCTTCTATATTTGACCTCATATATGATTTTCTCAACGATTAGGTAGAAGTGAGTGTTATGATTTTCTTAACAATCAGCTAGAAATTACTCGGCGGTCAGTTAGATTTATGCATCAATATTTTTTTCTTCTGTATTTTTATTCATTATATGTTTTCTCGACAATTAGATCGAAATTACGCATCTATTGTTATGATATTCTCATCAGTCAGCTAGAAATATTGCACAACAGTTGCTCCTTGTGCATCTTTTTTATTCTCATCTATTTGTAATTGCTCATCATTTGCCTCTATATTACATTCATATAGTATTTTCTCAACAATTAGGTAGAAATTATTGTTATAATTTTCTCAGCAATCAGCTGAAATTGCGCAGCAATTGCTATTATTTTCTCAACAGTCAGTTTAAAGTTGTGCATTTGTTTGCTTTTGTATTTGCATTCATATGTGATTTTCCTCAATGATTAGGTAATATTATGCATCTATTGTTACTTGCTTCTCAACAAGCAGCTAACATTATGCATCATTTTTTTCTTCTTCTGAATTTCGCAGTCATATATGATTTTCTCTATAATCTGTTAGAAGTTACACGTCACTTTGTTTTTTCTTATATTTGAGCTAGCCAGTGTGCTCTCTTTCACACACACGTATATTTGCTTCTGTGTTTGAGCTGATATATGATTATATCAATGATTAGGTAGAAATTATGCATAGACTGTTTTGATTTTCTCATCAATTAGTTCAAAATTTTACATTTTTTTGCTTCTGTTTTTGCATTTGTATATGGTTTTCTCAGTAATTAGGTAGAAATTATGCATCAATTATTATGATTTTCTCAGCAGTCTATTAGAAATTTTGCATCAATTTCATTTGCTTTTTTATTTGCTTTCGTATGTGTGTTTCTCAACAATTAAACCATGAAGGTTTCATTGGTCTTCCATAACTTTTCACCTACAAATAAATAACTGGATATCACTCTTTTTAGCATGACGATTTTGCAGTTTGGAACTATGCATCTCACTTTTAGCATGATGATTTTGCAATCTATCTTGATGAGTGTTGTTTTCATTTTCTGCTTGCTTTATTGTGCTGCCCAGCAACTTCATTCTTTATAATTTTCATTTGAACTCTAGAGTGTTACCATCACAAGTTAGTAATGTGATAAAGATTTAATATAGATCATTAGTTTCATTGTACTATTAGAAAATAATCGACCAGTTAGGATAAGTAATTCACAGGTTTGTACATTGAATTGCTATTACGTTTGTGAATTTTCTATATTAATTTGAGTTAAAATGTTGATATCTATTTTGTTCTCCTTCTAAAAATTTGTTGAACTTGTAATCGTAAGATTTTAATAGAATGGATGATAAAGGTATTAAACTCTTTTCCCATTCTTGGCACTAAGATTAAAGTGAGCAAAGAGCCATTGTGTAAAATAGCCAGCGAGCACGCTTTATCCATCCATGTGGATCATAATTTAAAAAAAAATCTGAATGAAATTTCAATAAAATGACTGTCAAACTTAGGGAAGGAACAATGAAGATAAAAAAATGACATGGCTATTTCTGCATTTCTTCACAGATAATTCAAATAATCTTTCAGCAAAATTCTCAACTTTTTGGTCAGATACTGAAGTTACATTCTTGTAGGCAATTTTTTTTTTGAAAAAAAATATTGTACTTGTTAGAATGATTTTCCTTGTTACTATTTTATTTTTTATTTGTTTCATTTAGAGGTTAGAGATTTTTGAATTGAGGTTATATGAGGAATCCAAAATCATCCAGGAAGATTTATAATTATTCTGACTTATAGGTGTGTACTGATTAGGTAAGTTTAAACCTAAATGACGTGTAGGCATTGCTTTTGCTTGCCTTAAAATTTTTGTAAATTATACTCCTTTATAAGTTGGCAATGATAATGATCTCTTAGACAACGATAAAACAACTTCATATGCAGGAATTTGATCCCCTTTCATTGAGCACCGATGGTGATAAACTTTGAGGATGTGAAACTACTGATTGTTTAGGTCATGTGGCTCTTGTATTCGAGATTATGAAGCGGTTGGAAAAAACAAATCCACAGTTAAAATCCACAGTAGTTGCCGTTTTCATAGCCAGTAAAGAGAACTCATCTATCCCTGGGGTTGGTGTGGATACGTTAGTGAAGGACGGACTGCTTGATAAGTTAAAGCAAGGCCCTCTGTAAGTATTTGTATTCTCTGTTATCAATTATCAAGTTCTTTTGCGTAGACATAGTGAATTTACCTATAGTGTTTACTCTTCTATATAGATTTTGGAGTGCTCCAAGACATGGCCTTTGTAAATACTGTAGAGGCCGTGGAAGCTATTGCTAAAATCTTGACAGAAACTGGGCCTGAATGTTTCTGCTACCATACTGATAGCTCTCTGGAGGAGCTCACAAAGAATTTGCTTGATTTCTATAAGGAAGGTGGTGTTTTTGTGTGCACAAATGCTGCAACAAGTGGTATTGACATTCCAAATGTGTCACATGTTATTCAGGTTTGTTTTTTAAGTGAATACATTGTTTCTTATCTCAAGTAGTTTCTGGTTGTTCTTTGATATTTGAGGATATTGCGAAGTTCTGGGCTTGAATGTTTCTACTACCGTAGTGATAGCTCTCTAGAGGAGCGCACAAAGAATTTGCTTGATTTCCACTAGGAAGGTGGTATTTTTGTATGCACAAATGCTGCAGCACGTAGAATTGACATTCCAAATGTTTCACATGTTATTCAGGTTTGTTTTTTTAATTGAATACATTGTTTCTTATCTTAATCAGTTTCTGGTTGCTCTTTGATGCCTGATATTATGGTTTAACTAATTAATATACGACATCGTTTTTCTTTTTGATTTTGTACCTAGTACACACCTTATCGGTGTTACCATTCACTAAAAAACATTTCTGCATTTTACTACATTGTCGGGGTTAATCAGCTACTTGTACATTGATTTTATTAGAGTTACAAGATAAATGTACTTATGGAGATCAAAAATCGAAACATCTAACATAGAGGTTGATAGAAATTAAAGTATCAAAAGATTTTATCATCTAAACAACTTATGCCTCACTGTCATAAAGTCGTTCAATTTCTGTGCATACCTTTATTGACATTATAGTTTCGTATACATGTATTTTGCACTCAATTATTTTCATGGTATCTTTTTTTCCCTCATTCAAGAAAGAATTTGCCACATTCGTTGTAGATTTGTTGCACAGGGTTGGACGTACAGCTAGATCAGGCCAACCTGGTCTTATTACAAGTCATCAACGGTCATCTCCATAACCATCTTTTGCTTTTTGCCCACTCTTGTTGTTGGATCAATGATTGATATTATTCTTGAGGTTATCATTTTACAATTATCATGTGTTCAACCATTTACATCATTCTTGTTATATCCAAATGGAAATGCTACATAATCATGGATCAACAAGAAATAGACAAACAAGGAGAAGGCAGTAGTAGTAGCAGTTCTCATTTTTCTATGACTACACTTTTGGGAAGTTTCCGCAGTTAATTACCCCTTTTATTGATTAGTATTCTTTTCCACATTAAAACACTTCTCGTACATTATTCAGGCATATAAGAAGAAGATCACTCCAAAATGGAGTTATGATCTTGGTCGGAAGAGGAATTTTGAACAGGTTAGTTGAGTTTGAAAGAGATTGAAATTGTCATTTTTCTGCTTTTACAGAGGTTACTCTCAGTTGCAACGTGAAAACTGATGCGTCTCATGTAGCATTATGATATAAATTATAGATAGAACTTGTGTAGAAAGGTACAAGAACAAGGGACGTAATCTGTCTCTCTCTCTCTGTTCTTTTTTTAAAAAAAAATGGTAATGTTGTAAGGGAGTCAGTCTTTTACCAGGTGCTATCCATGTTCTCTATTTTTTAGGGCTTATATATTTTACACTGGGTTGATAACTTTCAATTGCACATGACAATTATGATAACTCTAACGTAACTTGTAGAAAGTTGAACATAAAACTTCTCTGTAGCAATAAATGGTAAAAGAGTAATACTTATGTACGCCTAGGGCCAATTAAGACAAATTCAGTTGTTAATTCAGTACGTGTATATCTAGTATATCTACACATACATACCCACCTGCATTTTAATCAACTTCTGAAAAGAGAGGAGATCGGATAAAGATGTGGTGCATTGATGTATGCATGTACGTATAAGATAGAAAAACTTGGAACAAGAATTGATATAGCTTCTTAACCTACTTGCTTTATCTTAGTTGTTTTGTTCACTAGCATTATATCGCATTACTTTTAGAATCCATGATATGCCTCAGCATATGGGGAACCAACCTTGTCAAAATAGTTGGTACTGCTATTTATCTTGTTTTGTTTTTATTTAAGATAAGGGAATATGTAGAACCTAATCAGACAAGACATTGCATGAAACCTTATTACCAAAATACTGAAAAGAGTGTCTAAGTAGTTGTGTTTGAGTAACCTTAAACCAAAAGTATTTCTGTTGACTATCAATTTAACATACCTTTAGTTATTTGAATCGCTAAGGTCAACTTATTTATCACATGTCTGACACTTTACAGTCAATTGGTATTGGTCCTGGATATATTCTCCTTTAAAGATCACAGGAGTAGTATTAATTTCAAAAAGGGATCACAGGATTAGTATATTGATTCCATGTTCCCTTAATATAGAACATATACAGAATACATCATGGTCCTCGAGTATTCAAATGAATGTCAAGGCTATGTTGTTTGTTTTGAAATGAAGTATTGGTGTTGGCCACAGCAAAACAAGTTACTGATAGAAAGGACCAAATCACAAGCCTTTCCAGCCTAGGTTGTTTGCTTTTTTTTTAGTGCTCAAATCCATGTACAGTTATTTGATGTCTTCTTTAGCTAGAGTTCCTTATTGAGTTTGTGGTATTATTACCTTCATATGTGTCGTATATTAAAGCCATCTCATTTCTCCCCTCTAAGGTTGTAATTATATGCATCAAGTTTTCCGTCTGGACAAGCATTATTGGTTCATCCTCTCTTACTCAGAAGAAGATTTAAGAAGGATACCTTCTCTTAATAGTCTTGAATACCCGTCAAAGCTCGAACTCGAGTCCCGAGAATTCTAGGGGTCATCAAGTACATTACCAAGCTAGGTTTGTTTTTCTCTTTTTGGAACAGTCATAGAGTAGTACCCAACGCCCATCATGTGTGATCACATCTACTGGCGCTGTGCAGAAACTAAAGGAAGATATAATAGAGGTCCGAGCAGCCAGTCAAAGGATACAATGATATGTATAGATAATGTGCATTTGACTCGAGTATCCGTTTGGGGAAATGGGTTGTGTAAGATAAAAGTTTTACTTATGTCTTAAGTCCGACAACAGGTTTTCTTGTAAGATCAAATGCTTGATTAGAAATGTAGATTGATCTGTGATTCAAGTGTTAAATGTAATTTGATTGTTCGTAATTGTGTAAAGTGGTTCTAATCTCTCTTGAAATTATCTTAAAATTTCCAACATCCCTAGGATAAGGGAATGCCCCTACTTCATAAGGTAGAGGTAAGGTTATGTCATAGTGTATATCATTTTTTCAAATTTTATTCACGAGATTTTACTGAGTATGTTGAGTTGCTGTTGATTGAGCAGAACCTAATAGTTTGATCGGTTAGGTTTTATTTCAGTTTTGTATATCCTCCTTGATAGATCTTACGTGTAAAGTTTTGGATGAGATTGTGTACTCTAGTTATAATTTGAGACATGAGAAGTTTTTGCCCATAACATGAGCCAATTTTCTCCTCTTTGGTACCATGAACATGTGCCAGTGCCAGTGATAGTGTGTAGTGAATAATCTTCAAAATATAAGATGATTTTGAGAAAGGTCATAGGTGTTGACACCCAATTTTGGCTCGTTCTTTCTCTCTAATTAATTTCATCGATGTTCTTGTCCCTAACTAATTTTCAAAAAATTAAATAAGAAATAAGATTCGTATTTTTCTTTCTCTATTTCTACAAATTTTTAAAATAAAGAAAATTTATTTTTTATTATAAGTAAAATATTTTAATCAAATTTAATTAAATATTTTAACATCAAAATCACAAAAAATATCTTTTGGTAATCGCATTCGCATCTTTTATTTCTTTTAGGGCTATATTGTGACCACATACATATGTATATTTTGTTATACAAGATAAATATATTTTTTATTATATTCTTATTTCAGATATATTTATTTATATTCTTATTGCTACACACATATATACAAGTATGTTTTGTTAATATTAAATAAATCTAAATATATATAAATATATATAAATATATATATATATATTAAATTAGACGCCTATTCAAATTATGTCTGTAATTTATGAATGTACGAACCAAAAAATAATTTTAGGATAACAAGAAGCATCAATAAAATTAATTTCAGCAGGAAAAGAGTATTCGGACCAACACTAATCCAACTTTAATTTTTATTTCATCCGAACCCAACCCTTATTCTATAAGTTTCAGCCAAGAGTTTGAAAATTAGCTCAAAACTCAGTATAATTTCTATGCCCGCTCTGCCATTCCACTTCAACCGATACAATTTAATCTGATCTGTTGATCTATTTTAAATTCAAAGGATCCTAATTTTTTTTTAGTTATTTTTATATATATGTAGATATATATAATTTATTTTTATTTAATTAATTATCCATATATTTATATATTTATTTTCTCCCTTTTCTCTTCTCTTTAAATTAAATTCGAACCGTCCGATCAACTATCGAACGAATCAGAAAAATAATCGTTTCAAATCACTTTTTCATATATTTGTCTGTGTATACATACATTTTCCATTTTATTATTTTTAAGGGGTAATCTCTTCAGGATCATCCGATCAAAATATCAAACGAATCAAAACCAGTCTAAAATCACCCGGCTAGCACGAATTAATCGAGGCCGTCAAAATTTCATGTCCAATGATCTCAAAAATTCTAATTATTTAATTATTTTTATATATATATACAATTATTTATTATTATTTTTTATTTATTTATTTTATCTTTATATTAAATTTAGACCGTCCGATCAAACGATCGGATGGCTCATATTTTAGTCAGCAAAATCAGCCGATAATATGGCTTTTTTTCCTCACCCGTACAATGACCATCTCCCATCTCTTCTATCTTTTCAATTCAGAACACAACAACAACAATGCCCCCCCCCCCCCTCTCTTCTCCTCTCCCCTTCTTTCTTCTCTCTTCTCCTCCACCATCACCCTAGCAAACCATAGCCGACAAACCTCCAGCTACCACTGCACAACCATCTCCTGCACCCTAAAAATCCATGCAACAGTGAAAATTAGCACAAAATCGGGGATAAGAGTTGAAAAATTTTGCATTCCATCATGATAGTTGTGAAAAAATGGAGACTTGGATTTGAATTTCAAAATCCTATCTCAATTTTCTTTAATTGTGGCTTCAAATCCGTACTTTTGAGTCCGGATTTAGCCTATAAATAGGATGTTCTTCAACCCTAGACAACATGTTGAAAAAAAGGGGAAAGGGATTTGAAAGAAAAAAAACTTGAAAATTGAAAGATGGGGGTCTTGAAGGTCGAAAAGTAAAGGAGAACTCTTAAGATCAGTGAAATTTTGCGGAAATCACAAGCAAAGTCATGAAAATCGTGAGTTTCTGTGAAATAAAATAGTCTTTGGCTGTTCGATTTTGCGTAGTTCTGATTGAGTGTTTACAAAATATTTACAAATTGTGGAGTTGCTTGAACAAGTTCTCTGTGGTGCACAATGTCGTTGTCTGGTCGATGGATTACTGTAAGATCATTTGTTGTGTTGGTTTGGACGTTTCAAACTTGGTGATGGCTGCTCTATTTCTCTCTTACCCGACTGTGTATTTACAAGGCTTTAGCAGCCAACCTCCAGTTTAGCATGAAAAAGCTCCAAAATACTGAAAACTTTATGTATGCTCGGCTATCCGTCCCAAAATCTTGTAACTTTTGTTGGAATGCTTGAATGTGGCAACAATCGTGGTTTGACGTATCTAGGATGTGATGTGCATTTGAATAGGAAGTTTCAGCTTTTTGTCTAACACTGAAAGGCCTTTACTGTTTCTGAGTTCTAAAAGTGGCTAAATCCTGATGTTTGGGGTTCTAACTCAGCGCTTGATTAGGATACACATTAATATGCGGTCAACATTTAGTTTTTCGAGATTAGTAATCATTTTTGCTCTACTTTCTTTCGCGGTTTGCAAAATTGATGTATTTTGGAGGATATCGTTTGGCCTTTAACTGAAAAAGGGACAAATGATGTTGTTTGAAATCTATCCTTTCTCGTCCGTCTTCATCTTCATATCTTTTATCATATTTTAGTTCCGCGAATATGTGATTTGTTCGGGCCCTAATTTTTGCTATTGTTGCTTTCCGCCGACCTTACTGGCAAGAGGTAAAATTCTGACTTAGTGATGTTGTTCCGTATCGAATATTCAATTTAAGTGTATGAATAGGTGTCCCATTGGGCGTTCCATAGCTGCAAGTTTGTTAATCGAACATGGAATTATCTTCGTTTTGTTTCTCACCGTTCCTTCCCCTTTCACTTTTTCTCTAAATCTAAGTTTGGATAAGGGTGTATATTTGAACGATATTCAGCATTACCCCAAGGGTCGCTTGTGTCGGAATCTTGTTTTGTCTTTCCGCCAGTTTAAGGTTTAACGTCTTCGGATTCTAAGAGATTTTTTATCATGTTGCATCCCTGTACTTTCTCTTTTGCCAAATGAAATTGAGACTGTAATTATCTTTCCCGCTTAAATCGGTCCTTTTTTGGGTGTTTTCTTGAAAATATGTGTCTCGCAGTTCTGGTGCTTGTTTTGCGTCCCTCTTCTCGCTTTTAAAGGTTATGCTTTGATCTTAACACTGCATGAGATACGATCATCCTTTTAATTGTTCAAAGTTCTGTGTGTCTTATGCTGTTAAAATTCTCATTTGGCTTTTCAAAAGTTGATGGAATTTTGACAGATAGATGCTCTCATTTTAATCGACCATCCGAAGTATACCTTTGCCCACGTCTTCATACTAGTAACTAGTAAACTTTCAGATTTCTTTTAATAGACACTTTATAATATTTCAAAATAAATCAATTCTATTAACCTGTTGTACGTTTGATTATGTGATGAAAACTGTCCTAATTAAAAAATCTTACCTTTTAGAACAGATTATTTGCGGTCTTGCAAACCGTATCTGTCAATTAATCGTCATTCAATTTATTTACTACCTTATCTGGTGTCTTTGTTATTATTTGTTGCTACTAGTACTAACTGAGTGACCCAGTTCCATGAGTCGAAGTGTCACTAGCTACGTTATGTCCAAGTCCAAATGTAGTCTTAGGTTAATTCCCTAGGTTAGAATCGTATATAGGCATTTACAATATAACTGAGGATCTATATACTACATACAGTGTGTAATATAATCTATGAAAGTATATGGTGGTTCCAAGAACATACTTTACAGAAAAGGGTTGTTAAGAGTGTTAGAATATATAAAGAGTGATATTTTATACTAACCAATATGAAAGTATGAGGGCATCATATTTCTTGGCCTAAAATATGTACGCAAGAAGACTGTATGCTTATCTTGAAGACTAAAGCATTCCAGGTGGGCTATGTCTACTTAGTTACATAATAATCTCCCTTTGCTTGGCAGTGGATTTAGCGATGACTAATGTAACTATATTAGATTCTATACAAACTATCATATGTTCACCGGAGTAATTTTTCTTGTCTTGATAATATGTTAGCTTATAACGTTCTCGTCTAACTAAACTTACCGGATAACAATTTCCTCAAGGTAGTTCAACATTTGTTTGGGAATAAGTATTTCTCTTATTTACCAAAACATGTCCCTTCTAGATTAATATGGTGTAAAGTTTTATTTTTAGTTTGCAAATTTTAGAAGATTCAATCCATTTGGGCAAGCGTTTACCTTTGGGTTTTATCGTTACTTACAGTTTTCTTTTAGTGAGTAAACATTTTGAGAAGTTGAAAATATTTTAAAACAAGTTTACATGCCCAGATTTCCTGTTTTGTGTCTTTTTGTTAACGCATTTGTTTATATGATTTTACCTTAATATTTTCAACCTATTCTCTATTTGATGTTTTTCTAATCCTTATACTTTATTTTTTACATGTGAACCCCGGGAGTTGGAGCTCCACAACGGAACTCATTTTGACCCAAGCTTCGGGTCAAACACTACTAGGATCGCAGAACTTCGGAGTCGAGCAAAATAGAAGCCCAACTCATAAATAGAGTCTAGTATCTCTTATCTTCTTTGAATTTAATTTATATTTGTCATGTTGAGTTTTAGAACGATACTCTTGTTATTGAATTTTTTTTTTAGTTAACTTTACTTAATTATTAAATTTATGTTATCTTATTATTTGTCGATCCTTTAGAAGTGGTTTTAACATTTCAACTTTCGCAAATAACACACGGCTATCGCTAAGAGAAATATTTTTTTCATAATCGGCTAATTCTTTTGAAAAAATTCCTTACCGATATCTTAAATGAGATTAGCATAGCAACCTTCACATTTTTCTTTAAACTATAACAAAAGATAAATAAATAGATTTTCAGTTTTAACTTAATCGAGAAAGTTATCAAAATTTCAGGTTTTCCCAAAAGAGTTTATTCATCAACTTTAACTTCTCTTTTAGTACATAACTCTAACGTTCAAACTATTTTATATTTTTTACATTCGTTCAGGGTTTCAGATTCTCAAGAGATTAGAAAACACGAGGTATATACGTTCTTTTGCTACCACGTACAAGGTACATCGTATTATTTTGACAACAACTATTTTACATTATATCTATTATTACCATTATTAGTTATATCATAATATTTATTATTGTTTCAATTATTATTATTATTATTATTATTATTATTTACATCATTATTAATACTATTATTATTACCATTACTATTATTGTCTCAATTTTGTTATGCCTATGTATTATGTTATCACATTTTTCTTTTTGCTTATTTCTAAATTTAAATCTATTTAAGTTTCACAAACTAAGTAAAATTTTACATCTTTTTCGTACTTTCAAATATATTCATATTCGCGTTTTGTCTTAAATTATTCCACGCCTTAAAATATTTTATAAATTTTATTTACCTATTCAATTTTATACATGTAAAGATAATAAAGTTTTTATCTTATCCAAATCATAAAAATTAAAAAGCTATTTTCTTAGCTTAAAATATTCATGTAACATATATACATATGCGATGATTGCATTATTTCCTTGTACATGGTAGCATCATGTTTGCTGTACCTTAAGTTCTTTTTTTTTTGGATAACAAAAAATAAAAAAATAATAATAACAAAAAATGTCTTATCACTGTTTTAAGCAAATAACGGATTAAAAGCTTCTCCTAATATTTTCATAAACTAAAGCATAAGGACTATCTTCGGATAGGCTCTAAGGGGTGCCTAACACCTTCCCCTTGAGTAACCAAAATCCTTACTCAGAATCTCAAAATGTTTTCGATAGACCAAAACAGAGTTTTCTACATAAAAAATGATTTTTCCTAATTTTCCTAAAAAGTTAGGTGGCAACTCTAAAAAATAAATTTTCAAAATCCGAGAGTCACATTAAATACGTAACCACCATACGTTGTGTGCTGTTTCGACCGATTCGAAATAGGGCGCGGCAATAGGTTATCTTGGTAGGTTGAAAATATGGTAGGTTAAGAGAGAAGGTAGTACTTTACTGGAGGGGATGGGTGTCATTGGTATCAGTTTTTCATACCAATGCAACTACTTTGCCAATAGGTATGTAAATATTTATCCGAAATTTTAAAAATAGAGAGATACGTACAGTGTTACTAATGCTACCTACAATATAATTCTTTCAGTTTACAAATGAATTTTCATTCTGACACCATAATAGCTTAGGTTATTGGAGCTTTTATTCCAATAACTATTGTGTTTGTCTTCTTTGAATAAAGATTTGTTTTATTATCACATTTTGAACTTTTTAACTAATTTAATCATTAAATCTAATTTAACATGTGTTTGATCGTGAATGTTCAAGAGATTGATCACAATAACAAAAATGCATCTCCTATTGTAGAATTTATAAATATTATCTGTATCAATGTAAATAGACAATAGTCACTATCATATGTGTGCGAGCATCCAGTAGTATGTTATTCCCGTGATTATATAAAACATACATTTAGGATCATTTACATCAACTGATCGAATCAAACGGGATAGTCCCTTACTGTTACATCTTCATTTTATACTATATTGTTATAGCATATGGGTTTGCATTCCCAGTTCAGTCTTTAGCTTTGATCACACTAACCTGTCATTACCATTTAAAAATACAATTATTCAATTTCAAAATTGACATCTAAACCCAAAAAATTAGAACATGCATGATTGGATGACATGTTGGAAAAAGGTAAAGAAAATTTCTCATTGATTAGTTTTATTCTACTATACGCGTTGGGCTCGTGCAACACACGACATACTTATCTAGTACTACTATATATAAGAGAGGATATCAATTTTTGGTAGTTCTCATAAGGGCATTTTTGGTATTTCATTTTTTTTTTGTCAAATAAGGTTATTACACATAGCAAGTGATGGTGATTTTTCTTATATATTTTATTTTTGCCCTTATTCTTCTTGTTAAGATCATTGGACTTGGAATTTTGTAATTGGTTTCTTCTTGTCACTTGTCAGATTGTCTTTTAAATAAAATTTTCTTTATTTTAAATCAACAATATCTTTAACTCAAAAAAATTATTCAAGATAACTTAATATAAAATTAAATTTTATAATGATTTCAACTATTACCTTATAGATTTTTATAATATTATATTCGATCCGCCCGACATATATAATACATAAAATAACTTAATAAATAATATAATTCTTGGTGGATATGAAAAAAGACAAAGGGATAATTAAAATGGAGTGAATAGGTATTATTTTAAGGGGCGTATAAAAATATACATAACAGCTAAATCGACCAAATGGAGTAATCTATTAATGTTAGTTTAATTATTGTTTAATATTCTTATAGATCACTATTAAGTTAATTTATATAATGACTCTAAATTAAGGATATAATTGTTATAATATAAACTTGAAGTTATTGAAATATTTTATATCAGATAATTCTATAAGATGAAAAAGAATATGTTGCAAAAGTCTTGCTACTGAAATCACACACGAGAGAAACTAAAACTCAATAAATATAATTTATTTTTATCTATAACTAAAGAATTACGTACCCACAAATTTATAAAAATATCAATATTTTCTATTGTGATTTTCTTTGAATCCTAATTATTACATATTTTAAATCATATTATTTTATAAAATATCAAATTACCTGTAGCATTTTGATATATTATAATACTCTGGTAATATTTTTGTCCTCACAAATTATTTTTTTAACATTATCCAATTATGTTATTAAATATTTTTCTAACTTTGAAAACTTATCAATAAGATATGTTTAATATATCATCCGATTACACTAATTATAAAGTAAAAAATATATGATATAAATTATATTTTTAAATTTACATTATTATATTTATATCTGGACTTTGGGCCCAGACTTAGCACGGGCCTTATGAAACTAGATTATATATAAGAGAGGATCTTGATTTTGGTAGTCCTCACAAGGACTTTTTGGGGATTTCAATTTTTTTGTGAAAGGAAATTATTACACATGGCTATTAATAGTGTCTTTTTATTACATATTTTCATTTTTACCCTTATTCTTTTTGTTAAAACTATTCCACTTAGATTTTATAATTGGCTTTTTTTTGCCACTTGTTAGATGATTATTTTAAATCAACAATCACTTTAACTCAAAAAATTACTTGTTAAACCTCCCTTCATCACTTGTTAGATAATTAGTTAAACCTCCCTTTATTTTAAATCAATAATCACTTTAACTCAAAAAATATTCAAGCTAACTTTTAATTCAAAATAAAAATTTACAATGATTTTCAATAACAACCTCATACATAGTTCTTTTTTATATTATTCAGTTTTCAAAATATATAATTAAAATGGGACAACTAGAGTACTCTTGTAAGGGGCGTGAAAAAAATAAACATGATAAGTTAATGCATCGAATTGAGTAATCTATTAATGTAGTTTAATTATCATTTAATATTCTTATAGATCATTTTTTAGTTAATTTATATAAAAGCTCTAAATTAAGGTTATAATTATTATAGTATAAACTTGAAATATTGATTTTGTTTTAGATGATTTTATCGATGAAAAAAAATATTTTGCAAAAACTATTTCCACTAAAATTATGAGCGAAGTTAAAACTCAACAAAAATCAGAATAAATTTATTTTTAACCATAACTAAGAAATTACATTCTAGCAAATTTATAAAAGTATCAATATTTTTTCTATTTATGATCTTTGTCGAGCATAATTATTAAATATTTTAAATCATGACATTATATAAAATCGAGTTACTTATAACCTTTTGATATATTCTAATTTTTTGGTAATACTTTCTTCCTCGCAAATAATATTTTATTTAAAATTATGCAATTGTGTGATTAACAGCTTTAATAATTATGAAAACTTATCAACGTGACTTATTTAACATATCATTAGATTATACTGATTATAAAGTAAAAAATATATATATAATACAACTTATAGTTTTAAATTAAAAATATTATTTTTATAATTTGAATTAGGCCCCGTCTTAGCACGGGCCTCATGAAACTAGTATATATATAATTTAAAGGTTTAAGTCATTTGGAATCCCTTAAAGTTGTTTGTATAGTTCATTTGGACACCTTATTTAGCTTTGTACCTATTGAGCACCTTATTTAACTTTGTATCTATTGAACACCTCTATCGCTTTACTTTTGAATCATTTAAATACTTTTTTTGATAATCAACTAAATGTATAAAACGAATGTAGTACACTCAGCGATAACTTGGCAAAGAGACAAATTAAATGAAGATATTGGGAATATGCATCCAAAAAAAGTATTAAAAAATAAAGTATGAGAGAAATCTATGTTTAATTTATTACCTAATTTTTAATTTATATTACTACTATACTATATAGAAGAGCGGGGGAGCAGCAAGGTCAAGCAGGAAGGTGGTTGTCAGGTCTAAGGCTGTCAACGGACCGAAATTGGAATCGCCGGACTGGTTTGATCGGATATGAAACGGTACCGAAACCTCATTACCGTTTTATATCGTTGGAATCGGAGTTACCGAAATATCGGAAAATTTCCCTTGTTCGGACCGGTCCGCTAGCTATCGGTGTGGAACCAGAACGGACTGGAGCGATACCAGAACGTTACCAGAATATCGCCGCTGGTACCAGTTTTTTTTTGTTTTTTTTAAGTTTTAATTTAAATTATAACTTAATGAGATTAATATATAAGTTATATATATATATATATATATTTAACTTATATAGTTTATATAATTTATTAACTTTTTTATAATAAGTTTAAGTTTTAATTATTGTAAAAGGTTTTAAATTTTAACTTAAAAAATATATGTTAAGTTAATATAATATTTTTAGTAAGTTTAAGAAGTTAAAATTTTTTCTAACTTTATAAATTTAAATACTTAATATAATATTTATTTATTTTCATAATTGCAACAAACAAAAGAGAAAATTTAAAACAAAATTAGGCGAATAGCCGTTATATTTATTCAAATTTCGTACGTTGTACATTTATTACAAAGATATTAAATGTAAATCTAATCTACGCAGCCACCTTCTAGGAAGGGTTCTGTGTGAATTAGATTTCTATTGTAGAATCTTATTAATATCTAAATTGTCTATAACTTTTTTGGCGTAACTTTTCTAATTCTTCGACGGATAAATCCTCCGGAATTGGTCTATTTCCTTGTTCCTCCATTGCTTCCATTCCATCATCACTATTTTCCTCAAAAATTTCATCTATTTCGTCTTCAATATGGGGCGGTAATTTGGGGAGCCCAAAATTTCTTCGTTCGGCATTGATCCAATCTCTAAATAATACCGAAATCTTTAAATTATCCCTTGCTAACGAATACCGATGATCTCCTATTATAAATCTTCCTGCACTGAAAGCTTGCTCCGAAGCAACTGAAGAAGCTTGAGCTGATAACAAATCTCGAACCATCCTTGAAAGTTTTGGAAATTATCTGATCCGGGTCTTCCACCACGATAAAAGTTGTTGTTTTTCAGTTTCATCTCTAATATTTTTCCGGTCCTGCGAAAGATACGAATCAAAATCATTACTCCTACAACATTGAAGACCAAGTTCTTCGTCCATCTCGTCATTTAAATCATCATATCTACGTCTAGAAGTAGGAGGTTCAATCGGCCCAATATTTTGTTCCATAACTTGATACAAGTTATATAAACTCCTAGCTGTAGATACTATGCTAGCATAATAAGTTTCAACTGATGGCTTTTCATGTAGTCCAATTTCTAAATTGTTGTATAATTTTTTAACTAACATCACTGTACCATGTTCTTTATATAATGAGTTTAATAAATTAGTTGTTAAAAGAATTTGTGGAATAGGAAAATAATATTTTTAAAATTTTTCAATCATAGCTTCAATTGCCTCTTTGTTAGGACATATTTTTTTATATTCAACAAGTACTTTAAAAATAGCAGTAATAGTTACTAAACAGAACAAATAGTTGGAGTATATTGAGCAGATACTGTGTTTGTAGCTTGATAAAAAGTTTTCAAAAATTTACAAAGTTCTTCTACTTCAGTCCAATCATCTTCATCTAGCATTAAATTAGCATCCTCATTATAAGAATTATAAATTAATTGTATAGGTTTACGATATATAACAACAACTTCAAACATTTGAAACAAAGAATTCCATCTAGTAGGAATTTCTTTTGGGATTTTTCTATATGGAAGGCCACATTGTTCACATTTACATTTAAAATCATCCATTACAGCCTTTTTTTTTTTAAAACATAGAACTACAAGCAATTCGCACTTTAAGACAACCATTCCCAAACAAATGAATACCATCATGTACTATCAAATTTAAAATATGCGCAGAACATCTAACATGAAAATGATCTTGATACATTAAACATAATCTAGTTTTTAACTCGTCAATAGCTTTCAAATTATTAGAAGCATTATCTAATGTGCATGTCATAGGTTTACCAATAAATCTAAAATATTTCATGCTCTCCGCTATTGTATTAGCTATATACATACCGGTTTTGGACTCATTGACATATTTATAAGTAATAATTCTTTTTTGCATGTTCCAATCGTGATCAATCCAATGAACCGTGAGAGTAAAATAATCATTACCGACAACACTAGTATCCATATCAGAAGTAACAGATATTCTACCATCAAATTTATCAAATAAGCAACGAAGAAAATGACAATGTTCAGCTTGAAATTTAAAAATATCATTTTTAATTGTATTTCGTGAAAAACCTTTAAAAGAAGGATTATATACTCGTTGAATATAATGAATAAAACCGGGATGCGAAGAAAAACTAAAAGGAAAACCCATAACAACAACCATTTTCGCTAGTTCTTCTCTATCTACATCTTCACTATATGTCGAGGATGAACTTGCTTCAGCCGGGTTAAACATGTCTAAACGCGTTTGAACCATATTACCTCCTACAGATTCATGTACAAATGTTGTACCATCTTTTTTTGCCTTAGCCTCATTTTTTAGACGAATAAATTTTTTATTACATCTCATCAAATGCGAAGTTAGCAATCCTGTCCCGCCATTTTTTCCCCCAATCAAATGTTTAAAAACATTCTTGCATTTATTGCAAGTAGCAGTACTTTTTACCCTATCATGCTCCATAAATTTTCAAACTAAAGACCTTTTAGTACGTTCGGTACCTTTGGCCCTAGTAAATTCCGGTAAAGGGGGCAGTTCTTTACCGTGTTCCGGTAATTTCGTAACCGGACTAGTAGGGGTAGGGGTATCACCTAATTCTTGTTCTTTTATATCATCTTCCTCTGGTAAGTCTTCCTCAAAATTATTATAACGCCTATTCAGGGTCTCACTATCTAATTCCATACCGATACCAACATCGAAATCATTAGGTTGTGATAATGAAGTTTCATTAAATCTAGCCGGTAATGAACTAGTACTAGCCTTACTTTTTTTATTTCAAAGAAAGACCTTACCAAAATTTGATTTTTTACCACTACTAGTTTTTTCAAAATCCATAATTCAAAATAAAATATTAAAACAAGCAATACAAATACAAATTGATGTTCGTAAATAAATATAGATACTAAAAATAAAAAATATAGATAATTAACGTAAATAAAAAGAGATTAAAGTTGGAACGAATATACCGAACGCCTGCGTAAAAGCAGACGTATAACAAATGTCGGAATTAAAAGATGATAATTGAAGCTTGTAATATCTTCAAAAAATCTTCAACTCCAACTAATATAATAAATGAATCCTCAACTTCAAGTGTTCAACTAATATAGTAAAACTAGAAATATTTAGAGAGAATTTGAGAGAATATTAAGAGAGAGTATGAAAATTGATAATATTTGTGTGAAAAAAATAATTGAAATGAAGTATATTTATAGTAAAAAATTTAAAAGGGGGGGGGGGGTAATTGGAAGGGGGGGTAATAACGGTTGAAATGCAACGGCCAAAAGAGCCGTTGCAGACCAAGTTTTCTTTTTTTTAAAAAAGGCCGAAATTTAAACATTATGGACCGGAAACCGGTCAACCGGTACCGGTCAACCGGAATCGTAAATACCGGAATTTTTCGTAGGTCCGGACCGGTATCGTTTTTCGGACCATTGGGTACCGGTAAACCGGAACCAACCGGACCGTGTCGTTAACGGTACCAAAAATCAATCAAAAACGTCACTATTGGAACGGAACGGAAAGTTCCGGTTCCGTTGCCAGCCCTAGTCAGGTTTGATTCCAACTGTCTGCTTGCTCCGTAATTTTATTATATCATCCTTAATTAATTATTATATGTCATTTACATATTAGAAAAATTAATAATATTTAATAAAAAAAATATTTATAACATGTCTGTTTCAACCGTAATTTTATTATATCACTTCTAATTAATTATTATAAATCGTCTAAATATTGGTATAAATTTTACCGAAAAATGGAGTTCGTGGAATTTTTCTGACCCAATTTGATTTTCATTTTGGTGATGGAATTCTCTTCTATAACTTTAATGAAAGTCTTTGTCAAGCAACTCTTTCGAATTTTTCTGATTTGGTTGGTCATTCGTTTGATTGGTGCTTTTTTGGGAAAGATAACAACGACGACTATGACATTGGTGATGGCAGAATGATTGATGGTACGGAGAGCAAATAAAGAAGAAAGAATGAGAAATAAGAGTAGTGAGGGACGGTGGTAGAGGGGATTTGTCCAAAGAGGTAATGCATAGTATAATTAGGTGTTGTGGAGTTGGAGAAGATATGCCTTGGAGAAGACAATGCCAGGATTTTTCATCTTTTAAAAAATACTTAGATTTTGGTTCTTTTAATTTTGACATGCCATTTTTTGACTGGCTTGTAAATAAATTTTATTAGTTTTACACGTGTCTTAAATGTTTATTACTTTGAAGATGTCATGTCAGCAAAAGGTGCTTATTTGTTTTGAATAGTTGAAGTATTCAATAGGTACAAAAGTCAAGTTAAGATGTCTAAGTGAATTATGCAAATAACTTTAATGGGTTGCAGATGGCTGAAGCCATGTTTAAACAATATATTTACTTATACATAAATTGTATAGTATGCATAAAATGGAGAGAAATAAGAAATATACACAACAATACACAATACCTATACAAATATATTTTTGTTTTCTTTCACGAATTCAAACACCAAATTCATCCAAAAAAAAAAAACTTCAAAATTATACCAAATCATTCAAAAAATCAGATTTGATCTCCTCAATGCACAACTGATCTTTTATAATCATACCCACTCAAAATAGCGTTTACTTAAAAAAGTTTGATTTTTTAATTTTGAAGCTTTGAGCTTCAACAATGGCTCAAAAAATTCGTGCTACAGTTGTAACGAGTCACGGAACAAAAAGAAAATTTTTGGCCTATACAATCAAAACTTAAAATGTGAGTTATATTTTGTAATGTAATTTTATTAGATGTACTTTTATGTAATTTTTTCTAATTTTAGCTTTGGAGGATTCTCTATCAATATTTTTTTGGGGTTAACTCTATCAATTTATTTTGTGTAACTTACATAAATCTCAGATTTTCAATGAATTGTAACAGTTTTTATCAAAACTTTGTTAAATTATAAGATATTTTGAATTTTGATTTTTATGATACATATCTTTAGCATTGATACATATGCATCGTAATACATTTATAGGTGAGTGGTTAGTTCAATAAGAAAGTTATGAATTTTCAATTATTACGGGGAGTATATCACGCACAAATAGTGGCATACCATATTCATTTTAAAATAAATCTCTAAAATTACCAAAAATTATCAAAACAAAAGATCAACTTTCAAATTTTTCTTTCTTCTCCCATAATTCACAAACTAATCTTAATTTTTCATATGATTGACTAGCTTTTCAGATGTATCTTTATGATACATCTAATAAAATTACTCAATACTCATTTAAAATTTAATCTCACACAAAATAAATAATTTACATATGTCAAACATATGTTAAATGTATCAAACATTTATAAATGAATGAAAAATATCAATTACTATAAAAAAAGTATTTGTCATATGTATCACTAGTATTTTGACAACAAATGTATCACTCATATATATCGCCAGTATACTGATAGCAAATGTATCACTCATATGTATCACCATTTACAGTACGAAAAATGTATCGAGAAATTAATAATATTATATATGTATTAAGTGCATTAACCAAAAATATATGTATCAATGCCAAATTCAATATCTAGTTTTGCGAACCATTGCAGCGATTATCGTCATTACCATGATTTCGTCGGAAATTATGAGATTTTTTAGCTTCTACAGTATGAAGATTCTTCAAAAAATGAGAATGCTTGTCACATGGAGCACACAGTAAAACTTTTAAAATTTTAAGAAAAAGAAAAGATTAATAGAGATGGGAAAAAATTGAACCAAATTATAAATTGCAAATGATAAGATCAGATGAAAATTTTTTAATTTGATTTTTTTTAGATATTTAAGAGATTCTCTCACATTATTTACTCTCCTAAAATAAATGTAAATCTGTTACTTTCTAATTTTATTTGTATCAAGAGGAAAAGGAAAAATATGAAATTTTATAAAATATTTTAAAAGATAAGGGATTTATGTCTCTTTAAGTTTTTATTTTTGCATAATTTATCAATTTATTTTTGATATACTATGAGTTTTTTTTTTTTTTGGTTTCCCATCCGGTGTTCGGTGCCCGCATTGGAGCCCCGACTAATTTGGATCGCGCGCTGCAGGGCCCATTAAGGTGGCCGCGCTCCCAACAGAGTTTTCTCCATACCCAAGGTCGAACTCTCGACCTCTGATTAAGGGTGGAGCAGCCTCATCCACTGCACCACAACCCATGTTGGTGATATACTCTGAGTTGAGAAAACCACTGCATCTAATCTTTTTTTAATAGAAATGATATACATTCATCAAACATTAGTCAATTGTATAAAACAATAGGAAGCCTCATTAATAATCCAAATTAATAAGTTTTCCAGCCAAGAGACTCAGACACTAAAAATAAAGCAAACTTAGTTAAAGTATGACTACAAGTATTACCGCGCTCATTTATACAAGTATAAGATACATTATCCATATATAATATCGGAGATGCCAGGTATGAAAGAGTTATTTTCTGTCGATTCATCCACACTTTCATTCCTTGTAGAGGAAGGCTAACTGCTTGCTGGCTGGGAGCTGTATGAGCGGTAACGTCCACGTATGGCTCCGTGAGAAGGGCGGTGGACAGAAATGGCCTTGTTGTACCTTACTCTCGTCTTCAATGGGGTCTGCTCTTTCTTTTTTGGGAGAGTATGCCAATATGATCTTAATGAGGTGCGGGGCTTTGCATCTGACATTCGTTGGGCTTCTCTCTTCGGGAGCCTGCGCCCCGGCCTTTTTGTGCAATAAACCCCTCCGACCAATGTTCATAAAAAATTGTATAATACCTATATGATATTTGTATAATAACTATATTATATTTGTATTTTTATAGTATTATTATAATAATACCTATATTAGACCAATAATATTCAACATTTGAGTCATTATTGATGAGTCTGACAATATTTGTATATTCCTTCGGCCTTTCTACACTGCAATTTATATTGCTTTTCGAATTGCTAACGCATCAGTTATCACAACTTTGTCAACAAAATGTATTAGATTACTATAGGCATGAGGCACTTTGACCATTAGCCTTTAAAACTACTATTGCAATACTCATTTTTTGAGTATTTGGAACCAAACCTGCATCAACATAAAACAACACAATTTATGAAGGAAAAGTTAGTGAAGTTGAACTTATTCAAAACATGTCGCTTTTGTTGCACAGGGCTTGGATTTTTTTTATTTTTTTATTTTTAAAATGTGAATAAAACAAGGCTTGGATTATTTATTTCATCTATAAACTCATTGAAGTCCGATAACGTTTTTGATAAAATGATGTCAGCATCACTCTATAATAAGGAATTAAACAGTCATTTCTATCCCTCCAAACCATCAATAAACTAGATATCGAGAATTGCAGCAAAATATTAGGGCCAGTTTTGGAAGCCATCATGAAAATTGAATTTGGTGTAATGGAGTGTAGTACATAGTTTGACCTATTTGGTTGACCATTTAATTACCTGATTAGCAGGTAGTTGAGTGTAATTGACAGAGGCAATTACACTCCAATTGGGGGTGGGGTGGGGTGGGGTGGGGTGGGGGGCGGAAAGCTGATTACTTTTTAATTTCTTTCTATTATTTTTATTTTTATTTCTTTTTATTTTATTGTTTTATTATTCTTATTTTTTATTTTAATATTTCTAAAAATATATTTTTAGTTTATATTATTTATATTTTATTTCCTTACATTTTATATTCCAACCTTTACTTCTTGTGATTCCATGCAATTGTTTGAATTATCTATTTTAAACTTATTTTACATATTTTTTTTTAATTTAGCATAATTGTGTTAATATTTTAATTTTTAAACTAAAGTAGAATTCGTTGTTAAATAAGGTTATAGACTTACGTTTTTCTTTTCTTTTAAATTATATTTTATGTATACTACTTTAAAATTTGAGTATTACATTAACTTTTTGTTTTGAATTTTGAACTTATGTCGTATGTTTTATTTTAATTTATTCATTTTAGTAGTATTTACTTGATATTTCATATTGCAAGTCATTCATGTTTTAGTTAGAATTAATAGATTATCTTTTTGTCAAATATTTTAATAATTTTACGACATTATATTTATAATATTAATATTTTTGTCAAACATACATTCCTGATATTTGAAATAAATTACTTTTAGTTATTATGATTAATGAAATTAAAATATTCTAATTTAATATATATATATATATATATCAATTAATTTTTATAATATTAATTTAAAACATATGTCTATTAATCAATATATTTTAAAAGACAATATATAACTTGAATATTTATTTTAATATTATTTATAAACTAGTATATGTACCCGCGCGATACACAGATAATATTAAAATATTATTTTTAATTATCTTATATTGAAATATTCTGATCGAGCATGTTAAATCATATCACCTTAAAAAATCAACTACCATATTATTTATAAATAAAATCTGAAAATAAAATAATTTTTTTCTACTCCCCATCCACCTCCACCTACATACCCACCCCACCCCACCCCTATTTAAAAAAAAAAAAAGATTTCTATCCCCCCTCCCCCGCGCCTCCACCCCCACGCCTCCACCCCCACCTACCCCAATCCCCATCTCTAATTAAATCTATACGGAAAAAATAATCATGTAATTATTAAAAAAAATTTATGCTTTATATTTTTATGTATTATATTTTTTATAATTTAAAGATTTTATATTGTTAATATTGGTTATTTTATTGTACCACCCCCTCCCCCTCTTCCTCCTCCTCTTCCCCTTCCTCCTCCTCCTCCTCCCCATCCTCTTATGTTGAAAATTTATAAATACGTTGGGTATATTGTTGTATTCTTCACAAAATAAAAGTTATTGAATTGATAGTTACTTAATTTTCTTATCTTTATCCGAAAATTTTCTCGACATAGAATTAAAATAAATAGGTCATACAAAAGCACATAAAATAATATGATCACTTGTTTTCAAAAATATTAGTATAAAAATGACAACACAAATTAATATTTAAAAAGCTAAACGCTCGACTAAAATTCTCAAATAAAGATGATTTTATTTTTTATTTATGTAATCAAATGCATTTATTTTTGTCAAAAGTAAAAAAAATAAATATTAGAATGAAAATTATTACTTACTTGGATTTAGATTCAAATATAATAGCAAAAATAATTAATCTGTTATATGACCATCACTGATCTGCATATAAAAATAATAATAAATATAATAAAAGAAGTGAAAAATGTAGTCAATAAAATAAAAAATGAAGCTAATGATCAATAACAAAAAAAGAAAGAAAGCTTAATATTATATATAACTAGTGAATTGATTCGCGCTTCGCACGGTCGTTAGAAAAAATCTAAATATGACAAAAAAATTGATAAATTTTTCAACCTTTTTTCAAAGTTAGCACCAAAAAAAACTCTGCTCAACAAATTTAAGTTTTAAGGTCTAGAGAAGAATTGGAAGAAAATAAATAGAAAGAGACAAATAACTTTGTGTGTGTGTGTGTGTATTTGAAAGGCTTAGATCAATAAAGTGCAATAGTAATCTATCAAAATGTAAAAAATTTGAGGACGACAGTAATTTTACATAGCAGTAAACATTTTCGTATGAATTGAAATATAGTATATAGGAAAATTACAAACTAATTTTACATGGATTAATTTTACATAGTAAGGTAAGATTGTGTATAATAGACTCTTGTGTTTCGGTCTTTTCTCGGATCACCCTTCCCTTCCCCCCCCCCTCCCCCTCCCACGGGAGCTTATGCACCAGATTATCCCCTTTTAATATATTTTCTTATGAATTTTTACATAATAATGAACACTTTCTTATGAATGAAATATAGTACAAAATTACAAACTAATTTTGTAGTCTCCTAGTCTATCAATAGGTTTATTAAGTTAATTCATATGATTGCGAAAAGATAAATGCATACTTCCTTAAGCAACACACATGTATACGTTGACTTTCTCCCCCTGCTTTAGTTAGGAAAATAATCTTGACACCCAAAAAGTGAACTTTATCGACAAAAAAGTGAACTTTATCCGAGCTAGGATCAATTTGCAAGGAAGAAATGCTTCATACATATACATTTTATTTATTTAAAATAGTGATAATTAGATTATTATCATCTCAATAATCTATTATATTTGTATGTTGGTCCGATCTTAAGAGCAAAGGAGAAAAAAATCGGTAGCATGAAAGGGAAAAAAAAATTGTTGGCAAAAAACTTGTAATTTCAAAAATATCATATGATTATTAATATTTTTGCATTATATAATTGGATAGTTTTAAATGACTTTATTTATGAGAAAGGAAGTATGAAGGAAAACTAACAAATACGAATCAACGTAGAATTCAATTTAAAACAAATAAATGGTGTGTTCAACATGTTTTAATTTTTTTTTCATATTTGACTAGTTAGATTTTTGGGGAAAAAAATATTTTCTCTAGAGATATAAATCTTTTTAGACTTATGAAAATGACTTCGTGAAAATAGAAAAATTATATTCTGCATATTACATTTAATGATCCATTCGTTCTACAATACACATTCTCTTCACTCGCAGCAGTAGCTTCCATTTCCATCGCCCCTTATCCCACCTCTCATAGTACTTATCTAAATTGCATATAAATAATTTTTAAATAATACTTTGCTACTGATTATAAATCTCTCTTGATTTGTTAAACTAATAAGTAAAAAGGAGTCAAGCAAAATGAAAAAGAGAGATAAAAGGATATTATCTCAATTCTTTTTTTAGTTTTTGCTTGTTTCTCTGACTCGACAAATAACTTAAGAATCAAATATATTGAGAGTAAACCATACGAAATTATCTTACTATTTATGTTTTAAAAATTAAATTTGACTTTTAATACTTTTTGTAATTACTTAATAAAATAATAATAATATAGAAAAAGCTATAAATCTTTTGTGATTTACTAAAATAAATAGGTAAGAATAATAATTAATTTTTAATATAAGTAAGAAAAAAAAGAACAAGTAATTCATAAGGAACAAGGAGAGATTTATTAAAAATTACTACTATGTATAATTCAATTATATAACTACTACTATGTATAATTCAATTATAAATATATAAATAAAAATATCATGAAATGATAAATGAGGACAAATGTAACAATATGTATGAAAAAATAATAAACATGTGTTACTATCTAATTGCACAAAAAACTTTGTGAGAACTACCAAAATATGTTATTCTTCCTTATATATAAGTACTAGTTTCATTTAGCCCGGGCAAACTAACCTTAAAAAAAAATTATAGATATTTTTAAATTTTTCTCGTTCTTATTTTTTTTTTTTTTTTTACATCAGTGTAATAGTTTTTAAGGAGTTTTTAAATAGTACAGTACAAAATGGTATTGAAAAGTTAAAGGGTAATATTTTTCTTAATTTAAATATTAGACTTTGAAAAAAAATAAAAAAAAATGTGTGTATTAAAGTTCTAATTTCTATTTTACTGAAATCTTTTGAGTTTCTAATCTCTGATTATTCAAATTGAGGTTTTATCATAAATTATTAGGAGATGAAATTATAATTTCTTTAACTACCTTTTTCTCACAGCATTTTCAGAATATATACAAAAATAATATTTATTATTTATTTTTAATATGATCATTTATCAGGTAATTTTTACATTAAAAATCTGTGCACACAAAATTAGATTAATTAACTATCATATTGTGAAATTTATTTTTTGACTGAAATGAAAGGATTATAACTAACATTTTTGATACACTTTAAAAGTATTTAACAATAATAAATTTAATTATGGTTATTCTTTAGTTTAAAATATAATTTATATAAATGAAATTTTTGTTGATTACTTATGTTTGTCGTCATGTACAATATAAAACTACAGGTAAAATTAAAATAAAATAAACTATACTTATTAATCAATAACTAAAAATTTAAATTGCAAATTAAACATTATAAATAACATCAACAAATAATATTATAAGAAAAATATTTTCAGAATAGAAATTGAACAATAGAATAACTATTTATGTGTTTATAATTAATTGTTAAGATCAAATATAATTTGAAACAAGTTTTATAACATTTTTTTAAAAAATAAAGGCTCAAATATGTATGACTATGCTTTGTGGGGCCCACTATCACCTTTTTCATTTTTTGTGGCATGTAAAAACCTTAATTTTTTTAAAATTTACTAAAATGTGTGTTAACTTATAAAGTAATAAAAAATTCAATTAAGGGTATAAGAGAACAAAAATCATGTGAGGACTACCAAAAATTCCTATTCTCTCTTATATATAATAGCAATGAAAGTATAAATATAAATTCGTTGTGTAATGCTCGTGCAAAGTCCGGGCTTAATTTTGTGATGTAAGAATATAAAACTTAATTTTAGAAAAAATATAAATTAATGTACATTTTTTTATTACATAATTAATTTAATTTATTGATAAATTGATTGTCTTGTTTGGTAAGTTATTATGATTATCAAAGTTTTTCCGTTATATAATTGGATAACTTTTAAAGGACTTTATTTATGAGGAAGGAAGTATGAAGGAGAATTAAGTATGAATAGATGTAGAATTCAATTTAAAACAAATTAATGGTGTGTTCAACAAGTTTTATTTATTTTTTCATAGTTAACTGGTTAGATTTTTGAAAAAAAATATTTTCTTTAGAGAAATATGTCATTTTAGACTTATGAAAATGACTTCGTGGAAGTAGGAAAATTATATTCCGCATTTCACATTTATTGAGTTGTTCGTTCTTCAATACACCTTGTCTTCACCGGTAACTCCCATCCCCGTCACCCCATACTCCACCTCTCATAGTACTTATCTAAATTATATATATATAAAAATTTTAAATAATATTTTACTTACATAGTGCATATAAAAAAAAGGTAAGAAACAAACTAATTGTTTGAGAATTTTTTTTGAAATAATATTTTTCATAAAAAAAATTGTACCAAACACATTAAAAAGGAGAATAGGTATTATTATTAAGAAACAATAACTGTTTTGATTGAAAATGAGATTGTGACTTCAAAGTTGCACAAATTTTACTAAAATGTCAAAAATAAACAAATAATGCACTCTATCCATTTCATTTTGTTCTACATTTATTGATTTGGTACTTCTATTAAAAAGTTATTTAATAGAATCTTGTTTATTTATCTAGATAATTATGTTTTGAAAGTATATCATTGACAATTATTGAATTTGTGAGGACAACCAAACCCCCAAGATCCTCACTTATATTAAGTAGTTATATAGTTGCTTAATGATAACAATAATATTGAAACAAAATAATAAATCTCTCTTGATTTGTTAAAATGATAAGTAAAAAGAGAATTTTATTTTTCGTACAAGGGTCAAGCAAAATGAAAAAGAAAGAGAAAGGGTACTCTCTCAATTTCATTTTACTTGTTTCTCTGACTTGACAAATAACTAAGAATCAAATATATAACATACGAGGTTATCTTTATTAATTACATTTTAAAAATTTAAATTATTTGGCTATTAATACTTTAAGTAATTACTTAATAATAATAAGAATATAGAAAAAAATTATAAATCTTTCGTGATTTATTAAAATAAATAAAAGAGAAATAATTATTTATTAATATAAGAAATAAGTAAAAATGAATAAGTTATCTAATAAGGAACAAGAAGAGATTTATAAAAAAATTACGACTATATATAATTCAATTATAAATGTACAAATAAAATATCATAAAATAATAAATGAGGACAAATGTAATAATATGCATGAAAAAAACAATAAACATGTGTGACTATCTAATTACTCTAAAATATTTGTGAGGACTACCGAAAAGGAAGATTCTCCCTTATATATATTACTAGTTTTATAAGGCTCGTGCGAAGCCCGAGCTCAAACTCAAGTAAGTTAATATTTTATATAATAATATGATTTAATATATAAAATAATTACAACTCACAAAAATCATAAATTGAAAATATTAGTACTTTTATAAGTTTATGAACATATATTCTATAGCTAAAAATAAAAAATATATTTCTTCAACTATTTATTAAGTCTTAATTTTATTCATAATTTCATGTGCCAAGAATTTAAGTTAGTTAATATGGTAATTTAAGCTTAATTTTATTTTAAATCAAGGGATAAAAAAAATTAAATTCATCAAAATGAACCTCGAGAATCTATTAGTTCTTTATATTTAGTTTATGCCTAAGAATAATAATTCTCAATTAATCAAAAAGTATATTTTAAAAATAATCTGATCTTAATTGATACCACGTCCTTCGTTTTTAACTTTATCAATAATTTCAGCTTTCAATATTTAAAAGATTTTATTGAAAATTTCAAAAGCAAGATACAATTGTTCATACAAAAGTTTCATTCAATTCTTAAAAAGTAATTAGCAAATATTGAGAATCATACTCCGTTCATCATAAATAAATATAACCTTATACATAGAACATTAGAGAGAGAAGGACCATCATCTCTCTAAAATCCTCCTTTCTTTCCCTTTCGATCTAAGAGTATGGCCATCACTCATGTCCTCCCTTTGATTCCACCGGAGCCACCAGACTCCCCAGATACCTCTATGTATATAGACACTGATATGCTACCAAAACCCTCTTATTGCGGGATCACCAAAGGTCAGATTGTTCCACTGGATCAAAATTCATCAGATTATGCTCCCATTCCCTCTCGATTTCCTAAGGGAGATGGCATCTCTTTGTCACCAGAGGAACAAACTTGTCTTTATAAGCCATGGGAATTCTCTGTTATCATAAAATTGATGGGGGAAAAAGTGAATCACTCCTACCTAAAAAAGAAACTCATCGAACTATGAAAACTGAAGGAATCTTTTCCTTTAATTGATCTGGGTCTGGACTATTTTACAGTAAAATTAACATGGAAGGAATATCAGCAACGAATCCTTCAAGATGGGCCATGGTTTGTGGCCGGAGCATATGTTTCGGCTAGGGTTTGGGAGCTAAATTTTATCCCTAAGGAATCAACAATCGAATCCACTGCAATCTGGAACCGATTGCCCCAGCTTTTGACTGAGTACTATAATAGTTCTATCTTAGAGAGAGTGGGAGGAAAAGTAGGAAAACTTCTTAAGGTGGACGCCTGCACCTCATCTACGCTTAGAGGCTAGTATGCAAGATTCTACATTCAAGTTTCCTTGGATGTACCACTCAAATCGGAAATCACTATCGGCCGACACAAACAGTCAATAATTTACGAAGGGGAGGGTTTCCTGTGCACCTCCTATGGGAAATTAGCTCATGTCATCGACGCATGTCCACAACGACCAACTCTACCTAACCCAGACAACCGGGATTCCCCAGCGAAGGCAGAAGGACTCGAAGGCTCCTGGCAAACGGTCAAATTTAACAGGCGAAAGAAGGATACAAGAAAACAACACAACACAACTCCATACCCGGTTCAGAACGTGAAAGTTAAATCATTCGATGCCGGGTCAGGTAAGTTTCTGGATCCCCTTTTAATGGAACTCAACCCTATTCCAACGACGGCACATCTACGAGCGGCGCCAAGGGTAAGAATATTAGGATGACGACCTGTTACCCGAATAGACCGGGTCAAAATTTTGGGCCAATTGCGGAGAATCATCCCTGTAAAGGCAAGCCTCCTATTAACAAAAGAAAAAAACCTATCAACCATAGCCCAACCCTCTCATTGGGTGCTGCCGCTAATGGATCAATAACTCCTCAGCAGGCATTATTAGGTAAGGCCCAGGATGTCTCTCCCAATAAATCTCCCCAGGCTCAGTCTCTCTTAGGCCCAACAACTTCTCTATCTGAAGCTGAGTTGGAAGTGGGCCTAAATATTCTCTCTTCTCTCTACTCCTATGATATCCAAATAACAAGACCCCCTAATTACACTATGCCGGCGCACATCAATCATGAGGCTGATTGTTCCTTCTCCAATGTCACTTCATTTATTGACGCATGCGCCAGTAATGATGGTAGATGAAAGGTCAGCCTTCCAGCTGATATTTCTCCCATTTCCCTCCAAAATAACACTCCAAACTATTCCTGCTCTAGCTCTGACTCTCTCCATCAACTCTTAAATAATGTCTCCTTCAAGCTCGAGTCCATCTCAGTCAGAGATCTTTATTTCGAAACCTTTAGAAAGGGACCATGTCCCCAAATCGTGACTGGAACTATGTCTCTCACAGCTAGTCATCCCTCTAACTCTATAAGTCGAAGGGATAACCTTACTCATTCAAATTCAAGACCCGCACTATCTCTCTCATAGGTGAGGGAGAGCATCAACCAAGGTCTAGCCAATTATGGTCAAAACATTTGGATGAACACCATGATGACCATATTCAATCAGAGACTCATGAACAACATTTTCCCAGAAATGATTTCCTTAGAACTAAACAAGATGTGCCAGAGCCTTCCCTTCTTCCTACCAGTAATTCTATCTCTTCTCATGAAAGGCCCAATTTTTATGAAAAGATGTGGGGGCCCCCAACCAGTTGCGACACCTCCCTCTCAAAGCCCATCCCTGCTTCCACTTTCACTGGAAATGAGAAAAAAATCCAAAACTATGGAAATATTAAAGGAGAGCAATAGGGAAATGGAGAAGATCCTAGCCTCCTTAAAAGTTCCACAAAAAGAGGTCGTCAATCTAGGAAAACCTCTCAAACATCTCTTCGAGGAACTCATAAGCGAACTCCTTATAGTCCTCCTTTCTCAGGACCTCAACAAGTTCGACTTCAAAATTAAGATGCCAGGAACGAGAATCTTCTACTCCTTCCTGATGAACCCTCTATCAATAAAGAGGAAGGAACAAATGTCTACTCCTCTGAACCCATTGGAAAAGGGCAAGGGGATCATGGAAGCCCCCTCTAATCTCAACCCCTCTCAAATGAACACAATCATATGGAATGCTAGGGGGCAAATAGTGCTGAATTCAAAAGACATTGTCAGACAATGATCAACATCCACAAACCTTTTCTGTTAGCCTTACTTAAAACCAGAATGGGAGATCATAAATCCTTGGCTGATATGTTAGGCTTCAACAACCAAATCCAATTCCCTGCTTCTGGGAACTCTGGAGGAATTGTCATCATGTGGGATTCCTCCTCTATGGGTATTCAGGACATCTCTATCTTCCCTCAGGGCATCCATGTTGCTGTCAAGGTAAACTCTCCTCCCTCTCATTGGGTTTTTAGTGCCATCCATGCTAGTAATGACTATTCTACTAGACAAAATTTTTGGGACAACCTAATAAAATTTATTGACTCTATCAAGGCCTCCTATCTAGCCCCTTGTCTCATTGGGGGGGATTTCAATGAAGTGTTCACTGCTTCTAAAAAATTTAGGGGGAATATTATCAAGACTAGTAGAACTAGTACATTTTGGGATTGCATCAACAAATGAAACCTTTTGGACCTGGGTTTCAAAGGTAGTAAATATACCTGGACAAATAAAAAGTACAAACATAGAAGGTACCTCATCCTTGAAAGGTTGGACAGGTGCTTAGCTAATGAGGCTTGGCTTCACCTTTTTCCTGAGATCACTGTCTCTTACCTGGCCAGAACCCACATGACCACTGTCCCCTCCTAGTCAACATCCTCAAGACTCCCCATTCCATGGACAAACCTTTCAGGGTGGAAACCATGTGGTGCTCCCACCCTGATTTCATTAATGTTGTCAGGAACTCTTTTCCGATCAACAAGCCTCTCATTGATCTACCAAGGATTTTAAGCTCAATGCTAAACACTGGAATAGGTCCACTTTTGGCAATATTTTCCACCAAAAGACTAGAATCCTAGCCAGAATAGCAGGGATCCAGAAATCTCCTTGCTACCCCACTAGTTCCTACCTCCACAACCTTAAGGAGAACCTCACCAAAGAGTTTAGTAATATTCTCAGACATAAGTAGGAACTCTGGAGAATCAAATCCAGAGTCAACTGGCTTGCTGATGGAGATGATAATACTAAATTCTTCCACACTAGCACTTTTAATAGGAGAAGAAGAAACAAGATCAAAGCTATTAAATTGGACAGTGGGGAATATATTAACTTCTCTGATGACATCAAGAATTATATTATCTCCTTCTACAAGAACCTTTTCAATATTGAACATCTTTCCTCCCCTAGTAAGTGTCAATCCAACCCTTCTTCTAGGGGCTCTCTCATAGAGGAGGACTGTGATCACCTGGACAGTATTTCCACTAAAGGGAGATAAAGTCCACTCTCTTCTCCTTCAATCCCAACAAAGCCCTTGGCCCTGATGGTATCCACCCCTTTATGTATCAAAGATACTGGGACATCATGGGTAAAATTCTTTGCAAGTTCTGTACTGACTCCTTTAAGAATGCCTCTATGGATCCCAGGGCCAACACTACCTACCTCTGCTTAATTCCCAAATGCAGTAATGCTTCCAATCTGAAGAACTTCAGGCCTATTGGTCTATGTAACACTCAATATAAGCTTGTTACAAATATCATAGCTTGAAGACTTAGACCTTTACTTTCTAGCCTTATCATCCCTAACCAAGCCAGTTTCCTTCCTAAGAGAAGAACCTCTGATAATGTTATTATTGTATAAGAGGTTATCTCTCACTTCCAAAAGATGAAAGAAAAACATGATCACATGAACCTGAAAATTGACCTTAAAAAAGCCTTTGATAGATTAGAATGGTCCTTCATTAGGCAAACCTTACACTTCTTCAGGGTCCCTCTACTCTTACCTCTCTCATCATGTCTTGCATCTCCTCCTCCTCCATCTCAATCCTGGTGAATGGGGAGAAAATTGATTTCTTCAAACCCGCTAGAGGCATCAGACAGGGGGACCCTATTTCCCCCTATTTATTCATAATGTGTATGGAATTACTTTCCAGAAGAATTAACCATGAGGTTAACATCCTTTCATGGAAATCCATCTCCATAGTAGGGGTGGTCCTCCCTCCTCTCGCCTCTTCTTTGCTGATGATTTAACCTTGTTTGCTACAGCTACTACCAATAATTGTATAACCATCAGGAATGTCCTTCAAAGTTTTGGTTACCATTCTTGTCAAAGAGTGAACCACTCCAAATCCAAAATCATCTTCTCAAAAAATTGCAAAAGGGAGGTTAGAGAAAACCTCTCCCAGATCCTCTCTATCCAAGATACTAACTCCTTTGGCAAATACTTGGGCTTTTCTATCCTTTATAAAAGCCCCTGTAACTATCAATTCATAATTGATAACATGAATGCTAAGCTTGTTGGTCAGAAAACCAACTTGCTTTCTATGGCTGGGAGGATTACTCTAGAAAAATCTTCTCTGAATAGCATTCCTACTCATGCCATGAAATTCACTCATCTATCCTGCAAAATTCTCTCCATGATTGATAGAATTCAGAGAAACTTCATCTGGGGCACCACTATTAAAAAGAGAAAAATGCACCTGGTGAACTGGAATACCCTCTCCCTCCTCAAACAAGAAGGTGGGTTAGGTATACATCTCTCTAGCCTTAGGAATGATACCATGAGTGATAGATTAGCCTAGAGATTTACCCATAACTACTTTAGTTTATGGGCGAGTGTTCTTAAGCACAAATACTAACTCAGACCCAATCCCAAAGCCCCTGGTTCCTCTAGAATTTGGAAATATATCCAACTTGGGGAAAGTAAGTGTAATCTGGGAACCTACTGGGTGGTCCACTATGGGAATGATGTAAAATTCTGGTCGGATATATAGATACCTCATTGGAAGCCTATAAGAACTATGATCCAGGGGCCTCTCCACCCTCAGCAAGAGTCTATCTCTCTGGATAGGATTTGGAACAATGTCTCATCCAACTTCCTCAAGAAATCATCAACAAAATCAAGTTTTCCTTCACCCATAACCCTAGGATTAACAAGGACCTTTTATCTGGGGCTATAGTAGCAGTGGCTAATTCACATGCCAGAGCATGTATCACCACCTGGCCAAAAGGAACCTCCTCAACTTGAACCCCCCTCAGTATTCCTTCCAATGGATTTGGAAATCCTTTGCCCACCCAAGACTAAAACTTTCCCGTGGCTTGCCAAATACAACAGACTTCCTACCTCTCTTCTACTCTCCAAGAGGGGTCTTTCTATCTCCTAAAGTTATACTCTCTGTAACTTCCATACTGAGGATATCCCACATATCCTCTTCAACTGCCCCATGTCCAAAGATTTCTGGACCAATCTCCTTCTTAAAGGTAACTGTCCCCATAGGGTCACCATGGATAGCCTGATGCCCAACAATTGGCATAAAACTTGGTCTAAACTGAAGAATGAGAAGTATGACCACATCCTAAACTGGCACACTATTCTCATCTTCAGTCTCTGGGGTATTTGGAAGAATAATAATAGGAATGTCTTTGAGAAGAAAAAGGATAAGACATCTTTTAAGCTTATTTACGGAGAAGCTGTAGAATACATTTACCTGGCTGCCAAAGGGGATCACAGGAATCCTATAAATCCATCAATATTAAATGGCACCCCCCATAGTGAACAACTACAAGCTCAACACGGATGGTGCTTGCCTGGGAAATCCAGGCAAGGGGGGCATTGGGGGAGTGATTCGCAATAGTGTTGGGGGGTGGGTCATGGGCTTTTCCAAAGGTTTCCATCAAACTACCAACAATCATATGGAACTTACTGCCCTTAGAGAGGGTGTTAAGCTGGTTGGAGATTCTAAATTCACCCCTATAGAAATTAATATTGATTCCTTAGAAGTTATTCTTATGCTGGAGAAAGGTAACTCAATGTATAATGATATTGTTGATGATTGCAGATCAAGACTAAGAAGGTTAGGAAATCCGCAGGTGGTACATTGCTATAGGGAACAAAACAGAGTGACGGATGCTATGGCTAAGCTAGGGGCGAACTCAGATATCCAACAGGGAACCATTCTTTTTGAAGTTCCACCCATGTGTGTCCGGAATGTTGTATGGGCAGACATTGCAAGAACTTATTTTGTTAGAAGGATTAAAACTAACTTAGATCATTCCCCAGAGGAATTGCTGACCTCTTTTGTACTGAACCCATATTGATGTTGGAGTGTTTTTAATTTTGAATGCAATGCCCTTTAACCAAAAATAATAATATATAACCTTATACAATTAGTTAAGAGATTTACCGATTAGTTAACAATAGGGAACTCTAAATAATTCAATTGATTGTCAGCCTGAACTCTTACCATATTGGTGAAGGTTCAATTCCCATATTGTAATTTTCTTCTTATTTTTTTTTTTTAGAAAACAAATAGTTAAACAATAAAAAATTCTAGAAAAAAACTCAATAATGATTTTTCAAATTATGACACACCACATACAAAGTCCCATTTGGCAAGTAAAGAAACAAAGTAGTTTTATTTATATCTCTATATCAACTCCATGCCATAATTTTATTGGATTAACAAATTAATTGAAATTACTAAAGTAGCCTTGGGAGGACTACCAAAGTTTATTATTCTCTCTTATATATAAGTATAAATTAATAATATAGATTGTAGTAATATATATATATATATAATATATTAAGAAGTTAGAACTTTATTCAAACTCAAATTTCATTCAAATTCAAATAACATATCGATTTGTTAAAAAAAGATAAGTTTATTACTCTTTTTCATTTTTTAAATACAATACATTTTCTTATAATTTATATATTTGAATTAAAAGAAATATTTAAAAACAATGATATTAATCCAAAAAGATTTCATAGTTAACAAAAACTAAACAAAAGAGGACTTTGTTGCTTTTCTTTATCCTTTCTATTTTTTTTTCCCACTTTTTTCTTTTCCTCTCTTTTCAATTTATCTTCTTTTCTTTGTTTCTTCTTTAATTTGTTTGTTAAAAAGTTTTTTTTAACAAAAATTAATAAAACTAAAATTAATCTACACCATCCTCTTATAAAATTAATAATATATGTCAATTATTATTATTATTAGCATTATTACGATTATTGCTAATTACTACTATAACAACTTTTATTATTTTGACACTAGGTACCTCTCCGTCGATATGCCTGCTTCTCCTGCTGCTTCCTCCATAATTTTATTATATCATCTCTAATTAATTATTAAAAAATATTATAAAGTCATCTAAGTATGTTAAAAAATTAATAGTATTTAATGTTAAATTTACTTGACATTTTATATAAGCCCATTTAATTTTTTTCTCGCAAATATTTTTGTATAGTAATTTTGTTATATCACTTCTAATTAGACGTGTCTGCTTCACTGTTTCAATCATAATTTTACTATGTCATTTAGAATTAATTATTATGACCATTCACAAATATTTTTGTATAGTCATTTTGTTATATCACTTCTAATTAGATGTGTCTGCTTCACTGTTTCAATCGTAATTTTACTATGTCATTTTTAATTAATTATTATGACCATTTAAGCATTGTGTCAATTAATAATATTTGATAAAAAAGGTAAAATAGATATAAAATTATAAGTTAATCAAAAAAATTCACAGATATTTTTTATAGTAATTTTGTTATATCATTTCTAATTAGTTGTTGTGAGTCATTAAGACACGTAGCTTTACTATATCACTCATAATTAATTATTATGTTCATCTAAGCATCACGATACTTAAATTGGAATACAAGAAAAAATATTATATATCACAATAATGTGAAATTTAAATTATTTAAAAAATATAGTTGACTATCAATGCAACAAAAGTTTGAACAACGAGAAGCTATATATTATTGAAAAATTACATAAAAAGTATTATAAATTACAATAGTTAACAACTTAAAATATCTATTAAAAAACTATTCTATATTTTTAAAATATATTATAAATCTCAATAATTAAAATAATTTTTTTAAAAAATATTTGTTGGGTCTGTGCCTTGCACGGGCTATTGGTGGCTAGTATATCTTATAAGAGGGGATGAGGAGGAGAAACAAGTAGCTCTCCGTCAACATGCCTGGTTCTCCTGCCTGCTTCATGAGTTGTTTCATCCGTCATTTTATTATGTCATCTCTAATAAATTATTATAACTTTATTTATGTATTATAAAATTAATAATATTTAATAAAAAAGTAAAATAGATATTTATAACATGTCTGTTTCAGTTGCTTCACTCAAATATTTTTGTATAGTTAAAAAAAAGGGCAGCTCGGTGCACTAAAGTTGCCTCTATGCGTGGTGTTCGGAAAAGGGCCCCACACCACAAAGGTGTATCGTACGCAGCCTTACCTTGCATTTCTGCCAGAGACTATTTGCAAGGTTTGAACCCGTGACCTCCTGGTCACATGAAAACAACTTTACCAGTTACTCCAAGGCTCCCCTTCAAATATTTTTGTATAATAATTTTGTTATATCTGCTTCGCTGTTTCACTACTATGTCACTCCTAATTAATTATTATGACCATTTAAATTTTTCACAAATATTTTTTATTGTAATTTTGATATATCACTTCTAATTAGTTGTTGTGAGTCATTAAGACATGTCTGGTTCGCTGCTTCAATCGTGACTTTACTATATCACTCATAATTAATTATTATAATCATCCAAGCATTTGAAATTTACATAAAAAGTATTATAAATTATAATAATTAACAACTTAAAATATCTGAAAAGAATAATCTGTTATATATTTTAAGAAACTATATGGAAAATTAATAATATTTAATTAAAAAAAGTAAAATAGATATTTATGATTCTGCCTGCTTCATAAGATGCTTCCTCCGTAATTTTATTTGTCATCTCTAATTAATTACTATTATAAATTATTTATGTAGTAGAAAAATAAAAATATTTAATAAAAAAGTAAAATAGATATTTATGACATGTCTGCTTCAGCTGCTTCACCCAGGTATTTTTGTATAATAATTTTGTTGTATCACTTCTAATTAGACATGTTTGCTTTGCCGTTTCAATCATGATTTTACTGTGTCACTCCTAATTAATTATTATGACCATTTAAATTTTTTCACAAGTATTTGTATAGTAATTTTATTGTATCACTTCTAATTAGTTGTTGTGAGTCATTAAGACGTGTCTGCTTCACTCGTAGCTTTACTGTATCACCCATAATTAGTTATTATGGTCATCTAAGCATTTGAAAATTACATAAAAAGTATTATAAATTACAATAGTTAACAACTTAAAATATCTAAAAAAAAAATATATTATATATTTTTAAAAATTATTATCAATTACAATAATTAAAATAATTTTTAAAAAATATTTGTTGGGCCCGTGCCGGGCTATTAGTAACTAGTTTTAAAATAAAATTTAACTACTACAACGTGTTACCCCCACTACTATATTATTATTATTATTATTATTATTATTATTATTATTATTATTATTATTATTATTACTATTATTATTATTATTATTATAAATATTTTTATTGTTAATTATTATTATTATTATAAATATTTTTATTGTTAATTATTATTATTATTATTATCATATCTTTATCTTCATTTAATATGTAAATTAAATGTATTCAAATGAAAGAGATAAGTTTATGAAATAGTAGAGTTCATTTAGAACTCTTCTGCAATAGTTTTTATTTTTAAGTTAATGAATATTTTTCTTTTTAAAAGAATAATGTATTTTCAAATGCAAATACTTTTAATTTTCAATTCAAATCTTTAATTACAATAGTCTGTCAACTTTTATTTTTAAAACTGTCACGTGTATTCTCAATAACTTGCTACTTGATTAATTATGGTTCTTTGTTCTATGCTTTATAATATATATAGATATACATATAGATTATCTATTATCTATTATTATTATTATTGTTGTTGTTGGTATTAATTTTATTATATTTTATTTAATATTTGAATATTTTTAAAACATTGAAAGGGATAAGTTTAGGAATAGGAACTCTTCAATATTAGGTTTCTAATTTTTAAGCTAATGGTAATCTTTTTGAAGAAAAGTCTAATATTTTTAAATTCAAACATATCTAATCTTTTAATTTAAAACTTATATTACAATATTATTAATCTTGTCTTAAAACTGCCAAGTGGGTCACTTGACTTCTTATGATGCTTTTACTTTTTCTTATGGATTTGCATTAATTATGATGAGATTTTTATTATGTAGTATTTGGTTTGATGTATTAAAAATAGGGGAAATTATCCAAATTAGCCACTATTGGGCTTTTATTACCACTTAAAGCCTAATTTTGCCATAATTACATTTTGTAGCCTGAAGTGTGAATAAGTTTTACATAATTACGGATCCTAACACACGCTTCTTTTTAAACCAATAAACCAACGGTACTTTTTTTACTTTACTCAAACTCTCTTTTTACCCCCAAATCACTCTTTCTTTGCCCCTAATTTCTCAAACTTGAAGCGGTTTCTTCTTCAATCCATATCTCTCTCACGATAATAATCAATAAATTCTCATAATCTATCAACAAACATTCATATTTTAGGTTAGTTTTAACCGATTTTTGTGAGTATTTGATTAATTTATAATTTGAATGGTTAGTTTTTTTTTGCGCAGATCCTTCATTTTGATTTAGTAATGGTGGACAATAATCCTACGAAGATGGTTACTAGAAGTATATCACGTAGTAACCCTGATGCACTGATGTGTGAGCAGATGTTAACACATTTGAGGCTTTTAACTCTAAATAATTGCGAAGTCTTAAGCAACTTTTGGTTGTTTTTGATCGTTTTCTTGTGATATTGCAGTTGTAGCAAGGATGGGAGGAAAACATAGGAAAGATGAACAAAATAAGTAAAATCTGGTACAAGTGAGCTGATATGAGTTTGACGGAATTTCTTGCAAGCCGTCAGAGATGTGGTAAGCTACCAGAAAAAGACGTTAGGAAGAACAGTGAAGAAGAGTTATTGGATGAAGGTGACGACATTCTCAATATGCCGTCACAAGTGTGGTAAGCCGTCAGAAGATGCAGTCAAGTGGGACAGAACATGGTGAAATAAGCTGAAGGTCTGAGACATTTGCTACACGCCGTCACTCCTCTGGTAAGCCGTCGGAGGACATCGTCAGAGTGAGGCAGAACAGGTTAAGAAGGCACGACTTCTGACGACATATCTGAGACGTCATCGGAAGCCTGACGATCAACACCAATATGCCGTCACCTAAATTCGAGCCCAGCTGTGATTTTGTTATTTTATTTTCTTAATTAGACTTTAGTATAAATAGCATCTTTTAGGGTTTTTAAAGGGGAAATTCATAATTCATCTATCAGACATCAACTCTAAGAAGAGAGACACGTATTTTTGCTCTCTTTCATAAAATATTCTTATGTTTTCGTATCAACTATTTTTGGGGTTTCTACCTTGTGATTAAATCGGGGGAACTACTTGTTGTTTTCTATCCATTCGTAAGTTTATCATTATAATCATGAATTCAACTTGTTATTTCGTCCATCAAATCATGAGCGGATAATTTTATTAGCAGGAGTTATGGGATCCATGGATTAGGGCTTGATATGATACTAGGTGTTTAACGGATTCAAAGAGTAGTAAAACATCTTGAAATTCTGTTGTTTTAACTAAAATCTAGTGGTTGCAGACATTAGGTTATGCCTTAGGTTTTATTTGCTTCTAACGGAGAAATAAACTAGAGGACGTGAATTATCAACAGGGACTCGGAAGCTACCAACCTTCTGTTTAATGATTAATGTCGTAACTGGATTAATCTACCTGAGATAACATCCGTTTGGATATAGATAAATTATCTAAGTTCGAGAGAATTAGATAATAAATTGTCTGGTGAGGTCGAGAGATAAGTCAAATAGTATCATAGTCAGGGATATTCTGTTGTTCTACTCATTTCGAGGGTCTCTAGCATTACCTAGTATCTGTCAATACCCGAAACCTTTGGTGATCATAACTCTGGTTTTCCATTTATATTGATTACAAACATTAATACTAAAACCCCATTTTATATTTTTGTATCATTTTTTTGAATTTAACTTGTAGCTATAATTTCAAACTAGTTTAATCGCCACTCACATTGTTCCCTGTGGATTCGACCCCGACTCCAAAGTTGGGTAAATATATTGACGACGACCGCCTTACACTAATTTGAGGTGTAAGTTGAGCGTTATCAAAAATAGCGCCGTTGTCGGGGAACAATTTGGCGTATTGAGTTAGTTTGGAATTTTAGACTACTTGCTTGAATTCAAACTTGTAATTATTTATTTTTAGTTTTCTTTTATTTCTTGTGTTAGGTAGATTTTTATTCTAGTTTACTTATTACTATGACATCTTGGAATGAACATGAGTTTTATGGTTGGAAATTGTATCTTGATGATCCATGTCCATATTGTGATGGACCTCACTTTTGGCAAGATTGTAAATATGCTCATCGGAGAGAGATGTGTGCACCATCTCCAGCCTACTGGGAGTATAATTATTCTTTATGTGGTGGTCAAGATGGACATTGGAGTGATTGCCCAAATGCCCCTTCCCCCTATTGCGCTAATCCAGGTTCTAGTTCTTCTTATGAGTATGACAGGTTTTATGGTCAAGAAAAGAAAGAACAAAGCACTGGAAAGAGTGACATTGAAGCTATGCTTCAACTAATGTTGGATCGTACAGACACAATGAATAATACCATATGTGACATACGTCAAGAAATTAGGGCATTTAACGAGGGAAGAGAAAGGATAGAAGAGATGAATATCGAGGTCAATCATCCAAAATAATTTTCTACATTGTGGTTAAATGATATCTTGTCTGTGGAATCATTTAACATAATGGATAAGTGTGAAGATGAGGAGCAAAAACCCTATATCGATGTTGTGCTTGATGTTGAGCAGACCTTGGGGATTTCCCAATCAACTGATCCAATCATGAGGGATGATGCCAAGATTGAGAAAATGGTGCTAGAGGCAAAAGAAGAAAACAAGCCAATCTCTTATGAAGACTCTAGCCCAATTCAAAGTGAAAATGTTGAGAAGATGAATAAAAGTGAGTGTGTAGAGGATAGTGTAAAGTTTGACGTAGGATTTGTTGGGCCACACTCGAAGCATTTTTTCACATTATGTTTATATAATATCTTGTCTGTGGAATCATCTAAACTAGTGGAAGACTGTGAAGATGAGGAACGAGAATCCTATATTCTTTATTATACACTTGATAAACAACATAAAAACACACCTCACTTTAAGGTCGAGTTGTTTACCATGCATCATTCATTACTCGGCTTCTTAATCTTTATACCACCTCCCTATGAGCGAGGCAAGAAGATGGACTCTAAGTTGGGGGTGAAATTCATATCCTCAAGGTGGAGGAAAAAGCTGAGTTGGGTCGTGCCGCGACGTTAAACTAGGCGCTTCTTGGGAGGCAACCCAAGGTAATTTGTTGTTTGTATTTGTATTATGTGATTGACATAAAATCTTTGCACCCATGGTGCCACAGATATGTTTCTAACTCTCTTGTTTTGATTTGACGTGTTGGGAACAATGCATGATTTTAAGTTGAGGGTGGGGCTACTTGTGGGTGATGATGACCTCCTGGGATTTTTGTTGCCGTGCCTCTTTTCCCCAGAGTCTTGTTCCTAGCAGAGCCGGCATATTTAGGCGTATTGTTTTTGCTTTGTGATGTGTTGTGGTTAACTGGGAGAAAAATAAGTATCTACAACAGTTGACATATTTTTTGTTAATTTTTCTTGGAATGGTAACTACCTCTCCAATTGTCTATGTGGTAGCTGTGTGAATTGCATTCATGTGTAACCACTGTGCATCTTGTTATGGCATTAAGTTTTAGTTGCTTGATAATCACTGCTAATAATTGCACGAACTGGATGAGTAGTAGCTGGTAATACACTTGTGTGCCATGTGTGTGTGTGAGATCTTACTCAGTTCCTTTTGTACTGCCGAATCTAGAACTTGCCCGATTCGTCTTACCATAGTTGAAAGATAGGGGTTAGGAAAGGATCATAGGCCGTTTTTGAATTCAAGTCACTATTAGCCTAAATGACCTTCCTCTAATGCATGATATCTCTTGATCCCGATTTGAGCCTTAATTGATCATTTTTCTTTCTATGATACCTATCACCTTCCCTTTTTAAATCATAATGAACCTTTTTTGGCCCTGGTCCTCCTTGGACACTGTGCACCTTGACTTAGGCAAACATCCTAAGTTGAGGGTGGCTATCATAGGGGTGCGTGATGTAAATTGGGTATGAAGACGGGTAGAGTAGAAGAAAAAGAATAAGTGAAAAAGAAATAAAAAATTGAGTGGTGGTGAAAAAGAGCAAGAAAAGAAGTTTGTTTGAATAAAAAGAATAACTACACCCATTCTGAATGTGTGATAAAGAGATAAAGAAAAGAAAAGAAAAAGAGAGAAAAAAAGGTTAATAAGTGGACCCCATAAGTTAAGGTAGTACCAAGAAGGTTAGTCACTCTAAATGCCATCTAATATCATACCAGCCCCTAGCCTATGTTACAAGCCGAAGAAAGACCTATAGTGATCCTAACTTACCGATCCGGACACTTTGGTAATGACGATAAGGGCAAGCATATGGTATTTGGCATGCATTGGTTTGAACTTCATTCTGAGAGTGAGTGCTTTTGTGATTATCCCCGCGCTTATATTGTGACTTTTCATGAGAAAAAAAAGAAGGAAAATTCTTTGTTGTGAGGGCACACTAGTATGTTGCTAGGTGACTTACTTGTTTGAGTAGTGTCATATTGACATAAGCATGATTGTTGGTACTTAGTTGATGCCATGGTTGGAATTCTTTGTGTTACATTGCTGTTTTACAACCAGATACACAGTAGTTTAAATTGGTTGACTTTGGAGGTGGTAACTGAGTTTTGAGCTAAAATGGTTATTGATTGCTGAATGTTCTTTGTATTCTCTTAGTTAGTTTGTTGCTTGAGGACAAGCAATTATTTTAAGTTGAGGGTGTTGATGTGTGATCATTTGAGCAACTTTTGGTTATTTTTGATCATTTTCTTGTGATATTGCATTTGTAGCAAGGATGGGAGGAAAACATAGAAAAGATCAACAAAATAAGTAAAATCTGGTACAAGTGAGCTGATATGAGTCTGACGGAATTTCTTTCAAACCGTCAGAGATGTGGTAAGCTACCAGAAAAAGTGTCAGGAAGAACAATGAAGAAGAGTTGCTAGATGAAGGTGACGACATTCTCAATATGTCGTCACAAGTGTGGTAAGCCGTCAGAAGATGCCGTTAAGTAGGACAGAACATGGTGAAATAAGCTGAAGGTCTGACGACATTTGTTACACATCATCACTCCTCTGGTAAGCCATCGGAGGACATCGTCAGAGTGAGGCAGAACAGGTTAATAAGGCACGACTTCTGAAAACATATCTGAGACGTCGTTAGAAGCCTAACGATCAACACCAATATGCCGTCACCTAAATCCGAGACCAACTGTAATTTTGTTATTTTATTTCCTTAATTAGGCTTTGGTATAAATACATCTTTTAGGGTTTTTAAAGGGGGGATTCATAATTCATCTATCAGACATCAACTCTAAGAAGAGAGATACATATTTTTGCTCTCTTTCATAAAATTTTCTTGTATTTTCGTATCAACTATTTTTAGGGTTTCTACCTTGTGATTAAATCAGGGGAACTACTTGTTGTTTTCTATCCATTCGTAAGTTTATCATTATAATCATGAATTCAACTTGTTATTTCGTCAATCAAATCATGAGCGGCTAATTTCATTAGCCGGAGTTATGGGATCCATGGATTAGGGTTTGATATGATACTAGGTGTTTAACGGATTCAAAGAGTAGTAAAACATCTTGAAATTCTGTTGTTTTAACTAAAATCTAGTGGTTGCAAACACTAGGTTATGCCTTAGGTTTTATTTGCTTCTAATGGAGAAATAGACTAGAGGACGTGAATTATCAACAGGGACTCGGAAGCTACCAACCTTCTGTTTAATGATTAATATTGTAACTAGATTAATCTACCTGAGATAATATCCGTTTGGATATAGATAAATTATCTAACTTCGAGAGAATTAGATAATAAATTATCTGGTGAGGTCGAGAGATAAGTCAGATAGTATCATAGTCAGGGATATTCTGTTGTTCTACTCATTCCGAGGGTCTCTAGCATTACCTAGTATCTGTCAATACCCGAAACCTTTGGTGATCATAACTCTGGTTTTCCATTTATATTGATTACAAACATTAATACTAAAACCCCATTTTATATTTTTGTATCATTTTTTTGAATTTAACTTGTAGCTATAATTTCAAACTAGTTTAATCGCCACTCACATTGTTCCCTGTGGATTCGACCCCGACTCCAAAGTTGGGTAAACATATTGACGACGACCGCCTTACACTAATTTGAGGTGTAAGTTAAGCATTATTATGCACATACGGTTCCAACGTTTGACTTAGGAATTTCTCAATTCAAAGAAGAAGATGCATTGCCTTCGGAAGAAGTTAGAGGTATTGGGCATAAAAGAAAAGTTAGAGATGATGTTCCGACTCCGGACAATGATGATGATGATTTGGTGAAAGAGGTATTTTATTTTTCAAATTTTTACTTTGTTTTTCAATCTCTTACTTTGTACTGAATGATTGTTATTTATAGTGTATGTACGTATTTATCTATGTGAATGTATGTGTATTTGTCCTATTAATGTGTACTGAATGAGGATTATTTGTTGTATGTGTATTTGGAACTGTATGCATATTTGTTACTGTATGCATATTTGGTACTGTATGTATGTATCTCTGGTTGTTTATTAACCTAAACCAATTGAGAGACGCTTTCTGGAGGCTGATATGTGGTGTCATAACTCACTTCAGTTCTATCTAGTTGAGCTATCTGGTGTACTATTACTTGTTATCCAATTATTTAGCGATAATGACGTTATAGTTGGTCGAAAGGGTGGGTACAAGACCCTCAAATATAAAGTCTTTGAATTAGATGTAATCAAAGGTGAACTGAAGGAGGAGATTAAGAACTTGGAAGAGTCAGCAATCTTTGTGGGCCGTAATAGAGCAAGTTCCGTTGACACTTCTATGTTTATATAGAATACAGTCTCTTTCTAGTTTTGTGATTCTTTTCCTTAAATACTATATTTTTATAAATTAAGCTGATCTATTTATTCTCTTCTTTGTAATCTAGACTGATGGATATGTGAATGTAGTCGTATTAGATTAATTCTAATTGTGCTTTATCTTGACAATTGTGGTTTCCCATATTCATTCGCAAATAACTTGATATTCTCCTTCCAACATGTCATTTTAATTGAATAGCAAGAATTTCAGAGTAACCAAAAAAATACGGCCTAGGTGCCAAGTGTTAGTAACTTAGAAATGTCATTTATAATGTATGCATATTTGGTACTGTATGCATGTATTTATGTATGTGTATTTTTCCTGTTAATGTGTACTTAATGATGGTTATTTATTGTATGCATATTTGGTACGATATGCATGTATTTATGTATGTGTATTTGTCCTGTTAATGTGTACTGAATGATGGTTATCTGTTGTATGCATATATGGTACTGTATGCATGTATTAATGTATGTGTATTTGTCCTGTTAATGTGTACTGAATGATGTTTATCTCTACTGTATGCATATTTCTTGCATTCATATGCTACTGTATTTGTATTTATATTCATTGTATGTTATTCATAAGCTACTGTATGTTAATATATGCAGAATGTGCGATATTATGTTAAGGAACTTCTTCAGAATCACCACATATGTGTTGTTATTCCAACAATAACATAATAGCAGATTTGAAGGAAAAAATTTCTGTTACGCAGTTTCAGATGTTTAGCAAGACTTGTTTTAAGGTGTATATGCAAATGCATGATTGTTCTGTTCAAGCACAACTAGTTAGGTGCTTTATGTCTTTGGAGTTGGAAGAAAGTTCGAAAGATGCCCTGGTGATATATGTAAATGGATCGACACTTTGCTTTTCGCTTAGGGAATTTGCAATCATAGCAAGATTAAATTGTCTTGCTAATGAAGATGCTTTTATGATTGAAAATAAAGAGCCTAACCGAATTGTTTCCCTGTATTTTGGAGGTCAAAAGACCGTAAAAAACCCATCTTTGATTAAATGTTTTGAAAATCGAGAATGTGGTGAGGGTAATGATGATGATGCTGTCAAGATTGCTATATTGTATTTCATTAATACCTTCATTTTTTCTGGCGAGAAGCATTGTGTATCTGTCCCTAAGATTCACTTTCATTTGGTTGAGAATGGTAAATACAAGGATTACCCATGGGATAAAAAAGCTTTTAAGGACTTAGTGAAGTCTATTTTCAAAAAGATGGATGCGCAGAAACAGTACTATAGAATTCATGGTATGCCACTTGCTGTGCAAGTTTGGCTTTATGAGTGTTGCTCTGTTGTTGATCCAAAAATTGCTGTCAAACATGGTCGTAGAATTCCGAGATTACTCAATTGGGAGACCACTGATAAATGTCCTCATTTTGAGGCTTTCATTGAAGGGATGTTAGCTGATGTTAACAATCCGGTAACTATGACATTATGAATACATTATTACATTTACAATTGAGTTATTTACATGTATTCAAAATAGTACACTAATGTATCTATTATTTGCAGGTTGTATACGGAAATATAACAGCTACTTCAAGAGAAATGACAATTTTACAATTGCCTTGTGTAGATGTTGTATAAGATACAACCTCAGATGATGTTTCTTCTGATAATGATTTTCAAGATGCTCCACCAGCTACTGGACAAAAAAAAGGAAAGAAAAAAATTGATACTGCATATTCTACACCACATAAGAAATATAAACAAGTGAGGTCAGTACGTTCACCTTCAAACATTCCTAGCAGATCATCCTTGAGGAATACAGCAAGCCCTCCCATTTCTGTTTCAAAAGCATCGAAGAGATTGTTGTCTCTTGTTGCAGAACATCAGATAAAGAAAGTTATGACTCAAAAGACTGTTCCTCAAAGGACACTTCCTAAGCAACCACCTATCCTAGAGAAAAAAAAAATTATTGTCAAGCCTCCAGTTAAACCCAAACCATCTGATGTTCCTACTGATTTACCTTCCAGCAGCAAGTCGAATGAAGAATCTATTTTGGCTAAACAATTTGTCATTTTTCAGGAATCGGTAAATACAATTTTAATTTTCTTGAAATCTTTTGTATTTTCTTTTAACAAGTTTATTCTTGATTTTTTTGTTAAAAGGTGAAGGCTGAGATTGGTAATCTGCGCATGTTGATAATTGACAACTTCAAGAGTGTTATGAAAGCTATCAAATCAATCAAAATTGCTGAAAAAGTAGTTATAATACTATTTACTTTCATTATTCCAAATATGTAAATATAGTTCATACACTAATAGTATTAGAAATTTTATTTATAGGATCCTAGTGTTGAAGCCGAAACTGACATACCTACTGTTCCTCAATCGTCACCCCAAGATATTAATGTTGCTCATTTTAGTTTTCCAAATCAGTTTGATACATATACGGTTGAGCTACAACGGGTATCAAATTAATAAATTTAATAATTGTATATATATGCAATGTATTAATTTTTTCAATTACGTTTGCATTCATGTTTTCTTGCAATATAGATGCATATGAACAATATATTAGTCCATCATATTTATCCATCTTTTATAGGGTCACAATGTTGAAGCTGTGGAAGGTATACCTGATGTTTTTCAACAGTCATCTCAACATATTGGCACTGACCGTTCTAGTACTCCAAAGCAGGGTGATACTTGTAGCGTTGAGCTACAACAGGTAGCAATGTATAACTGTATTTTAAATTGTATAACTATATATGTATGATATATATTAAGATTTATGTATTTATGTATCTAAGGAAATGCGTGATGCATATATTAGTCCATCATATTTTATTGTTGAGCCGGATGATGACATACAATTTAATGAGGTGCCAAATTAAAAAAAGGTACATTTATATTTGTGTATAACTTTTATAGATAAATTGTGTTTGTCTTTTTATTTGACACGGTGTATTCTGTATTCATAGATACTTGAAGAAAATCCACATCAAATGCATACAAGTGATGAACAAGTTATTGAGTATGATGGTGTTGCTACATTGGGGCTGGAGACTGAATCACAGTATGAGATCCTTCCAAGATTAAACTTGGTGAAAAGTATCATCATACATCCAACTAGATGTATAAATGATACAACACCTGTACCAAAACAAAGGAACAGAAAACCTAGTCGCTGAAACTTTTCTCCTTTTACAACAAAGTTTGGATCATCATCTGGTACTCTATTATATTTGTCTCATTGTAATTGTATTCATTATTTATTACACTATAAATACATCTTAAACAATTATGCATACAACTTTCAGGTACTTCTGTGAGTGCATCATGTGATTCACCCATATTGAACAAAAAACATCCATTTACACCTTTTATTGACTGTCCATATGATTCGTCTATTGAGAACAAGTATTTAAAATGGATTAAAGAAGGCCTCCTTACTACACATGAGCCAAACTACGTTACTTTTACTATGTTTCAACTGATTATCTTTTTATCATATTGAATCTGTTTTCACAATACTTATGGCAGGAAGGACAATGGCGATCATTTCAGAAAGAAAAATCAGACATTCCGATTCCGTTGCAGTTTGGTGTAGAAGTTGTCAGTGATAAGAATTCGTTCTATAAACTATCTTTTTCAGGGCAATTATTGAATGATGCGGTACATAGTACATTGACTTTATTTTATTATGTATTCGATTTTATGTATTGACACACAATTTAATGTTTGCAGCACATTAATGTCATATTCTATTACTTGCGCAAAAAAGCCAAGTACAGTCGTCCAAGTAACTACTCTTACACAACTGTTGATTGTGTATTCAAGATTAAAATAGCAGAATTATGGGAGACGTATGTGGACCCACAAAGTTGTACATCTTCTGTGCGTGAAGAATATGTTGTATGTGAATACATGAATGGCTATAGGTTGATGGCTGGTGTCCCATGACATACAGTGGATCATGTTCTAATTCATTTGCATGTGAAAGAACGACTCCACTGGGTACTTGTTGTAGTGTCGTTCTTAGATCGGTGTTTAGATGTTTACGACTCGTACAACTCTGCAATCCATGATGTTTCTGTCAACAGAGGTGCAAAAATTTACAGATGTTATACCTTTTTCCCTTTTGAACATCGACTTCTATAAGAAGAAAATTGACATTGATTGGCAGTGTCACCCCAGGTACAGAAACAGATATGAATCTGATCCATTTGAGGTGATTTTTGTCAATGATATACCTCAACAAAGATCTGGCAGCATGTATGTATATAATGCATCAATATTTTAGTTGTAGTGCTTATGTTGGTAAATATAGTAACATACTTTTGTATTTCTATTTTTACGGATTGTGGTATTTATGTTGCTGCTTATGCGGAGTTTCTCACTGGTGGTCAAGGTCTACCAAATTAGGAATTTGACATAGTGCTACTCCACACCCGATATGCTGCTTTGCTTTGGGATTATGATCGAAAAAAAGAAAGAAAGTGGCGCTACGAGTGACGATGAGGCACCTTCAAAGATACATAGACCCTTCACTGATTGGGACAATAGCAAGGATGTTACTATATTGTAATGCTATTTTATGTTCTATAAAGTTTCTGGGATTATGTAATTTCGATAAACACAACAGTGTATGTGTTTTATGTGATACTAGTTTCCTTTTTTTTTTAACTGTACTCTGTGTTTATGTTTTGAATACACTTTATATTTTGTGGTTTTGGATGAACAAATCAGTGTATGTGGTTTATATTATAGCAATTTCATTGTGTTTGAACCGTAGTGTATGTGGTTCTGTTTCAATATATTACATTTTATTCGCATTTATTTTTCTCTCGATCTTTCATGTGTATTAAATAGTCTCAATGTAAAGGTATTGATATGTGTTTCGTACATGATTTACAATGTCAATTGACATGTACTCTATCTCAACCTAATAGGATTACATGTATTTAACAAATGAAAAATCATATGTATTTGATAGTGTCATTCTACTGCAAATTCATTTGCCAATACATTTATGTGTATTGCTGATTACTTGATATATGAAAAAACATAGAATATCAACTACAAAGATCAACAACTATCACTACATTCATGAATACAATAGTTGTATTCAGCAAATTTATTATGATCATTAAATTTGTTCAAACAAGAATATAGTAAAGAAGACTTAGATTGCAGTAACTAAAGCAGTAACACAAGACTTAAATTTGTTCAAACTAAAGCACATTTTTAATGCAACAATAACTAAAGCAGTTTTTAAACTGTCCCAAATTGATTGTACAAAAGAAATTCAACTAGCTATTTATTACAACAACCTTTAGCTAATCCCAACTTGAAAGTATCTCCTCACGTGGTGCATTACCACATGAATGCCTGTTATGACCATGCAATTCACATGTGCTGCACATTTTTTTCTTCTTTTTATACAGCTCAGTGAATGAATTTTTTCGTTTTTTCTTTGGTCTTCCAGGAGGCCTTTTAAACTTTGGTGGCAGTACCACTTCTTTTGCAACTTCTTCAGGTATCTGTCAGTCAGTCATATCAAGAAAAGGATACACTGGAATATTATACATTTTCAACACAGTTTCTGGCTTGTAATAATCTGAGCAATATGGACCTGATTTGAATTTCTTCTTGTTTAAAACAGCCAAAGCATGCGGGCATGGTATTTCATCGTATTGAAACTGTCCACAATTGCATTTTTTGTTTTCAAGGCAGATAATAAAGATTTTTCCTTTGTCATTTACTGAATATAGGTAGTCTGTTGACGGTGTTACCTGCAATGAATACATAAATACAACTCAAATCTAAATCTGGAATACTATAGATTAAATACATATGTATCTTAACATACCGTCATACGTGCTGATAGGGTATCATTCATTGTAATAATCTCCTGAAATTTCATGCCAAGTGTTGTGGATGTGAAGGAAGCTTTTTTCCTATTAGTGCAATTCTATCTCCCAAACATCTTTCTCACTTCTTTAAGAAAATTATAAATTGGCTTCTCCCTTGCTATTACCAGTGCTGAATTAATAGACTCCACAATATTTGATGTCATTGTCCATCGTCTATGAACAGGCACATACACCCTTGACCACTTGTCATATCTTGCCAACTCCAAATATTCCTTAACTCTCACATTTATAGTTTGAACTATTTCCATCAAACTGTTAAAATCAGACTATTTGTATGCTTTAGCCATGGTATAGTACACCTCGCTTAATTGGTCATGTGACTTCCTATATCTTTTGTGTACATTTTGACATAAGTTCCATATGCATGCTTAATGTGTTACATCAGGGTACACTTGAAAACAACTTTTATGATACTCTCATTTCTATCAGAAACAAAGCACATCTCTGTCTTCTGACCATAAGCTTCCATAAATTGCTAAAAAACCAAGTTCATGAAGCATCATTTTCTGAATCAACCACTCCGTATGTTAATGGTAAGATGTTACCTGTACAAAAATATAAATACAAATACACGATAGATGTCAAAATAATCTCTAATTTTTTATTTAAATAATATAGTATACTTACCTGCACCATCTAAAGTACTAGCACAGACAAATGTCCCTATGTATGTTGACTTGAGTTGGCTTCCATCAACTACAATGCTCAAATCCATTGATAAAAGCATAAAGAGATATAAACAGATACAAAAATCAATTTTTAGGCATTTTCTTCATTTGAATATGTGATCCAGGGTAAGTTTTTTCCATGGTGTATAAGTATGCAGGTAACTTCTGGTAAGATCGAGCCAGTTTTCCCATTATAGAATCTACTGCCTTCTCCTTAGCACACTAAGCCATCATGTATGTCACATCCAGTCCAATGTCTTCTTTCATATCATCTCTAATATCAGTTGGTGTATATTTTCTCTTTAAATTGGCTATTTTTTATTTAATAATCCCTGCTATCAATTTTCTAGTAGCATGCGAGTCTTTGTAGATCTTGTCTTTTAGTGAACATGTATGTTCGCTTACAAAAGTCCGAACTACAAACTCTTTAGAATCATTCAGGCTTGATGACTTGAAAAACCGCTTGCATTCTTTAGATTTACATTTAAGCCAATAGCTGCATACAACATATACAGTGAATGCACAAGCCATTACAAAACTGTATACATTATGATAGTAATAACATTCAGTGAAATCAAATGTATAAAGAATAAACATACCTGCTCGCATTAGACCTGGGTACTTTTGTAGCAAATCGGTGATTAATTGAATAGTTATGCATTACAGCCTGAAGTGTAGCCTTGTCTTTGTATCTCTGGCCAACAACTACTTCTTTTTTATTAGTATCAAAAATAAAATTCTGCAATGTTATTGGCTTGCCATAGTCTGAAATCATCATTTGAAGTTGATCAATTGAAGCTGCTGTATCAAGTTCACAATCATTTGCAGACATAAGTTCATTTCCAATAAGATTTTCTGTTGATACATCCTTGCTGATTTCATTATCAGAAAAATTAACACACAGAGGATACTTGGCAAACACATTGTTTAATTTCTTCAATTGTACATCCACCTTGACTCCCATGTCGTTGTGTATCTCCATTGGTTTATTGACACCCTCAACACTGTATTTAATCTTCACAGTTTTCACTCTCAAGTTTATCATCAGCTGGCTACCAATTAACTCAACCAAGTCTCTATGAGAGGCATATTCATTTAAGACTATTCCTTCAGTCTCGTAATCATTGTATTTATTGTCTTCAGTCCACTTTCCCGAATGCCAAATCATGATCATTATGCTTGCCATTTTATTTATGTTAGAGTTGATGCAACTGTTAAAAGTCAGAAATACAGTAGCACAAAGTGAATACAGTAGTGTATTACAAAGTGAATACAATAGTATATTACAAAGTTAATTCGATAATTCAGACATACAAAGTGAATACAGTCATTGAAATTAAAGTATCGATCAATTGAAAACTCTACAAGCAGTACAAACAATTATACACAAAACTACAATTCACTAAATCATATCATTTAATCTAGTGTATTTGTTTCAAAGTTGAGGAATGGATTAAGAACTACATTACGACATGCCATATTTGTTTCCAAGGATCAATCAAAATTTTTAATATTTTGATGATTTTGAATTATTCTATGTTTGTTTCAAGCTCGTATAACAGTGAATAAAACTACATTACATTTTGTATTTGCTTCAAAGGAGGATAAACCAAAATTTTGGGGATTTTGAATTCTTCAGTATTTGTTTCAAACTCGAAGTTCAAAGTTTTAGGAATTTTGATGATTTTAAATTTCTCAGTATTTGTTTCAAACTCGAAGTACAAAACGGTGAAAAAATTACATGACGACATACAATATTTGTTCCGAAGAAGAAGGATCAATCAAAATTTTGAGAATTTTGAATTTCTCAGTATTTGTTTCAAACTCCAAATACAAAACAGTGAAAAATCTACATTACGACATACATTGCTTTGAAGAAGAAGGATCAATCAAAATTTTGATGATTTTGATGATTTTGAATTCTTCAGTATTTGTTTCAAATCGAAAAAACAGAGAATGACATACCTGTATACGTTTCGAAGAAGAAGGATCAATCAATTTTTTTGGAATTTTGCGTTTTGTTTAGGTATGAATTTAGCTCAATTTGTTCATAAAAATGGAGAATTGCCTTTGAGAGAATCGTGTTTAGCTCTATTTGTTGATAAAAATGGAGAATTACCTTTGAGAGAATCGTGTTTAATTAGGCAAGAGATAGTCAGTTAACGGAAAAAGCGTGATTGAATTTTTTTTTCTTTTTTAAAAAAAATTACTTCCATTTTTGGCGCGACTGTATTCATATTTTATATGAATACATAGTATCGGTAAAACTGAATACAACGGGCGTAAATCGAATACAACGACTATAAATGGCAAATATGTAAAATGTGGCTATGGAAGGTGGGTTTTATAGCAAAATGCTGTTAGTTTTGAAAGTTCCCCTTAAAAATATTTATTTGTTTATAAAAATATCCTCCACAAATATGATAGAAAGGATGTTAAAAGGGTTTTGAGGAGCAATTATGTCTTTAGATATTCTGCATTATTAATACCATGATTTTCCATGTATAGTTAGTTATACACGCCTTAATACCAAACAAAGTGTATAATTAATAAATACATACATAGGTTAAAAAACAGTATCAAACAAGATACTAGTAATACACAAAGCTAATATATGCGTTGTTTTTTCTAATGCACTTTATCAACGACTATACTGCACACAAATGTATAAACTTGTTACATTGTTATACACGTCACTAACTCAACTCACAACCCAGTAACAAGTCATGGAAGAATAAATAACAAGCAGAGCACTTTGGTGTTCCAGTGGCCTCCAGTAACAATTAGTACTCTTTTTGACGAATTAGTATATCCAGAAGTAACAATCTGGAAATAAGTAGAGTAATTGAAAAAACTAGATGAAATTTTTAAGGGCAAAATTCAGAAATAGCATATTTATCCCTTTAATTATGAGTTTCATAGCAACAGTTTCATAATTACATAATATAGCAAGTTGTATTTTATATTTTTGCAAATTGTTGCTACAAAAATACAAATACATATGATTTTTATTGCCCTTATGATCGAAATGTATATTGTATTTTTGTAAACTGTTGCTACAAAAATATAAATAATACAAACACATATGTTACAAAATATAATTTGATAAAAATATTATTATTTTTGATAATTTAATACTTAAGTATGCTTGTGCTAAAATTTGGGCTTTGTGTACTAAAGATAAGAAGTTGGGTCAAAAGGTGTTTTCCCATAATTTTATCCCAATGTCCTTATATTTTTCTACTTTTTAGGCTTAACGTCAGAAATAAATACCAATGAAATTGAGGGAGTAAAACTACGTATTGGTAAACTTGTCACCAACTACATTCTCTCACGGTTATATATATATATATATATTATATCTTTATCTCTATCTCTATCTATATCTATATTTATAATTTATATTTATATCTATAATATATTAAAAATGTGAAAACCTTAAAAAAATGATTTGAATTTTTTGCCCTTCATTAAAGATTTCTGTTTTATACAAAATAGTCTTTTCACCTATCCTTATTATTTTAGTAATATTAAATACTTACTATATTACAAAAAAAAAAAAACTTTACAAAAATAGGATTTCTTTTCCACCATTTAAAGAAAACTTACCATTCCTAATTAAAAAAAGACAACCCAAAAACCCCAAATAGAATATTCATTTATTTTAATAAACTATAAATATAGGAAGTCGATAATTTACCAAAAGCTATTACTACGTGTCGGAAGTCCATAATTTAATTCAAACATTGTGGTTTGTGTAGTCCAAGTCAAAAACAAACATTAAAATTTTCCTTTAAATTAAATACATATATGGAAACTTTACAATGATGAAAGTAAGAACTCTTATGGTTATAAACAACTTCTTTGTTGTCATTGCAGTTGACGTGAACCTTTTTTTTCCTTTTTTGAATAATAGAATTGTTAAATTTTGCTTTTGTCTATTCGAAATTGTGGTAGTTTATATTTATCTAGAATTATTTGTTGCAGAGAATTCATGGATTGTGGTGATTTTTTCTTTCGGAAACAATTGATGATTTATTGAAGCTACTACTAATTTCTGACATTATGACTGGTGAGTAATATATATACCATTGATTATATTATATTCATTTATCCAAATCTAAATTTTTATATGATTAAACTCAATGACTTAAATTTTCAACAACCGCCAATTATTACGCATAATAAAATTAAACTTAAATTTAATTTTGAGATCACATTATTTTGTAAATTAGCTAAAGCTCAAAAGAAAAGAAATTGATGATTTTTGTGTTTTATGTCGATAAAAAATTATGATCTCAAGAATGTCATTCAAAATTTGTTCTAATCAAAGAGATTATAATTTGGCATACAATCTTTCTTTTTTAATAGTCATACTTTATTTTTCTTTATTTTTGTCCTTTTAATTATAAATTAAATAAATTTACAGTATAATTGCTACCTGAGTAAACCAACATTTAATTAGGTTTAATCCATGTAAATTATTATCGTATTATTTTATTTTAATTTATAGGTGGTAAATGAATGTTGATTGGCTTTAAAAAATTCTTCTTGTAAAATTTAAGTTTAATTGTATTGTTTTGATATCTCTTTTATTGTATTATTTTATTGTAGTTTACGGGTGGTATATTATTTAAACAATTATCCTATTTAGTGTAATATTAAAACTTATTAAAGTGAGGTACACGCGCGAGGCGCGTACACCTAAACTAGTTATCTTAAAAGTGTGAAGGGCCTAATAAATCACGTTTGAACTTTTTTTCCTTCACTAAAAGTCTCTCCTTTAGATAAAATCATATTTTCGCCTTTTAAATTACAAAATTTTGTCCTATCCTATTTAAAGTCAATCACGTAAATTTGAAAAACCAAATTCAAAGTGCATTCAAACCAACAAAGTCCTATTCGTTCACATGAATTCAAAATAAACAAACCAACAACGTCCTATTTAAATTAGGTGAATTACTTGAAACCAAAAAAAAAAGAAGCAAAATCCTATTTTAATTAAACTAGGACAAAGAATTCACTCCTTCTATAAATACATTCATAACATCGAACTAATTTGTCTCCTATTGTCTCAGTTTTTGTCGCCAAATTTGTCTCAGCTTTTATCTCTTTTTCAGTTTTTTAGATACAATTTCTTTCATCAATTCGTGTTTTTTATCAACTCGCGTTTTTCTTATGTTTTCTATTCCTATATTATTGGTAATGTTAGTAATTAATTTAAACATAATATTAACTGTTATATGCCTGCTTAAAAGTTGCTTCGACAATTCACCTTTTTACTTATGTTTTCTATCTATATATAATCTGTATTTATATTTATAATCTATAATCTATCTATAATATATAATCTATCTATAATCTATAATATATTAATAGTGTTAAGATACTTAGAAAAGTGATTTAAACTTTTTACCCTTCGTTAAAAATTTCCGTAATAGACAAAATTGTCTTTTTATTTGTTATTTTAATAATTATTTAGAAATTAATATTTAATTATTCTCCTAATATGTAGGACTTAAATTTCAACTAAATTTTAATTATTAAATTAGATGTAGAATTTGAAATCTACTAAACTTTTAATTTTCAATTCTTTTCCTTATTTAAACTATGTAAGAGTCTTAAATTAATATTTGAAATAAAAAATAGTGTCTACCAATAGAAGTGTTTAGAATAAGTAAACAAGAAATGCTAAGGCTTTGAAGTATATTTACTATTTTTTCCGGAAAAATAAAATTGCTACACTAATTTTCTCTAACCTTAAACGTGTTGTAGATTCTTTTCAATTTCTACATTGTAACAATACAACACCTTTCATATGAATGTTTATAGGATAACTAAAAACAGACAAAAACTTATCTAATTGTATTTAACTCTAATTTACACTTATTTTACGTTTTCTCCTATTTTCAGAATTAGAATTTACAGAACTAGAATAAGATGAAGATTTTCGTTCACAATATTATCTACTTTAAACGAGAAAGATCTTTCTCATCAAGAAGGACCAATTAAAACAAGGTTTGTTATTTTTATTTTGTTTTACTATCAAATTGTAACAGTTCAAAAATTTGAGTTAGATTTATTTATATATATTCCACATTCTGCGTAAATTATATCAATTGTATCCATAGTTGTATGGTTTTAATTTATATTACCTTACATATTTTGATTTTCAATTGCTTCTCTTCGCGTGTTTGGGATGTCGTTCTATAACTTCGACAGTTTTTCTTAATTAGTCTAAAGTTATTTATATATATTCTACATTCTACGTAAAGTATATCAATTTTATCTGTAATCGTATGTTTTTAATATATATATTAACTTACACAATTTGATTTTTAATTGTTTCTCTTCTCTTGTTTAGGGTGTCGTTCTATAACCTTGGTAGTCTTTTTTAATAAGTTTAAAGTTTTTTTTTTTAATACTTTTATATGATTTTATATGAATGTATTAATTTTTGTTCAAGTGTTTTGATATTTTAAAAAATCATCATTTTGCTTATTAATTCAAACATATTTTCTTTTATAATATTAAAATAATTTTATCAAATTGAACGAGGTACACACGCGGTGCGCGTATCCTAAGACTAGTTATTATATCTTAAAAGTGTGAAGGGTCTTATAAATTACGTTTGAACTTTTTACCCTTCATTAAAAGTCTCCCCTTTAAATAAAAACGTCTTTTCGCTTTACTTATTTTCTTTAATTATTATATTTATAGTATTAAATCCTAGATAGATGGAAAATCTCCAAAAATTAAGGACTCCTAAAAACATAATAACTCCTAAAATATATTGACCATAATTTTTTAAAAGAATTTTACCATATATATTATATGACTCTATTTAAATAATATCATGAATCAAAATTTACATGTACGCTTTCTACGCCAGAATATATATTTCATCTCAGGTCCGGGGAAAATGGTCAAAAGCTGAAAACAGATGAAAACAAAGAGGCATTAGTAGTTGCCAAATTAGAGATAGGAAAGAATCACATGACACAATAAAATAATTATCATGTATTTTTAATTGACACTTACTAATTAAAAAGATTTTTTTGATTGAAAAAATAAATTTACTTCTAATTTGAGGTACGTTTTTTTAAAATTTTAAACTGTTCTTGATTTAAAATTTTGATAGTATCTATATAAATTAAAAAGTCGATCTTTTTATTTAAATTTATATGTTTATTATTTTTTAAACGGATAATTTGCTTGTGATTTGACTAAGTTTTTTTAAAATTTTAATATTTTCTTGATGTACAATCTTGATAGTTTCTATGATTATAGAGATTAATTTGTTTGTGATTTGAGGTAAGTTTCACCAATTTTTAGTACGTTCTTGATGTTTACAATTTTGATATTATTTATGAATAAAAAGTTAAATTTGCTTGTGATTTGAGGTGAGTTTCACAAAATTTTAGAAAGATCTTGAAGTTTACAATGAAGATTATAAGTTACTCGTTTCGTTTTAGTTGACCCTCTTTCTAAAAATATTTGTTTCAATTTAGTTGTATCTTTCATGAAATCAAGAGGATTTTATTATGCTCTTCCAATATTACCATCAACATTAAATGATTAAACAAAATGTATTTACTCAAATTCATATTTTCAATGCATAATTTATAGGGTTATTTTAGTAAAATAAGCCTCTATTAAATAATTTCATAAGGGATGTGCCAAGTCAATAAGGACAAATTAAAACAAAACGGAGGAAGTATTATTCATAGACAAATACTAAATTGAAAAGGTTCTTTTTTTATAAAATCTTCATATATGCTATGATTAAAAAGACAAATTTATTTATGATTTTCTACATGTGATTAGATCTCAGATGACTGATCGAGGATGTCACGAAAGTCATGCCAAGAAGACAATGTAGAAGCACTTGACACGTTCTTGAATATGAGGTTAATGAAATTCGGTAGTCCAAACTTATACACTATATTTGGTACACTATACAAAAATATTATTTAATTATTTTTCTAATATTTAGATTTTTCAAATTAAATAAAAGTGTGAGAATTAGTTTTTTCCCTTAATTAAACTATATAAGAACTCTTAATATTTAGGAATTTAATATCAAATAAGATTCTACTTATGTAAACGTAAATCCTTTCCTTACTTAAATTATTATCTTACAAAAATTGTTATTCAAAGTTTTCTAACACTCTTCCAAAATAATATTAGATAAGAACACAAATTATTTATCCGAAAAAAATTTAAAAGATATAAAAATTGAAAAATTTAGAAGGAAAAAAAATAGAGAATTCCAATTATTATTTCATAAAGTTATAAACAACTACACATCATGCTTATCATAATAATAAAAAAAACATGTAATAACTAATTATTTTTATAATTTAATTAGTTATTGACAATTTTATAGTGACCGAGATGAACTACATGTTCATTGTGAGTATATTAGTTAGATTTTTGGGTTTTCTTTTCATATTTTTAAGGTAAGTCGTCAATGCACAAAATATTTTATATTATCAGTTAATTTTACTTGTTATTGAAGGTTACCCAATTATTTACGTAAAAATTTTAAAAGAAAAAATTAGATAACATGCAATAGCAAGTCAAGTTTAGCTGATAGTGCAGAATATTTTGTACACTGACAGTGCACAAAACGTAAATTTGATAAATAATATGTGCAAGGCACCTACACAAACTAACCGAGTGAATTGTCGGTAAAATATTTAGTAAAGCACTATTTGTATAGCATTTTTGTGCGCTGAAATAAATATTACTCTCACCATTAAATTTTGATAATGAAAAACTATACGAAAAATGCTATAAGATGCAATCATTCTCATATTAATATGATGAAAAATACATATAAAAATATTGGTTAATATTCATGCAATTTGACTTTCGACTCTCGAGAAGCGAAACATAATAAGTAAAAGTGAATATAGGGAGTACAACAAACTAGTTGGCGAAGATTCACCCGGGAGAGGATCCAAACCTCGAAAAATATGATTGATATTAATCAGTTTTGGAAATTAGTATTCGTTAGTGATAAAAATATAGTGTTTGCAGTCTGATAAATGATTTTTAATTATTTTTGTCATTGCAACTTTCAAGTTGGACAGCGAAATATCATTTCCCTATTTGACCTTTAAAGCTAGATTTTCAATTGGAAAAAATTAATTGGAGTTTTGGAAAAATTAAGACCGCCCTGTACAAATACTAATTGGAGTTTCGACCATAATTTTTTTTTTTCTTATTTGAATTACTTAGGAACTTATGTAATTTTGAATTTATTTATGGAAAAATTAATATTTATATTTGTGCTTTTTAATAAGGACAATTATCATGTATAATCATTAGAGTAAAATATTTATACCTTTTAGCCCAACTTTCAATTATTACGCAAGTGGTCTATCGGAAAAAGTGAGGTGGCGATGTGGTGCTTCAATGATGGAGGAAGTCTATACAACTAGTGTAGATTCCGTCAGTGAACTTGGAGGGGGTGTAGTTATGTATAAGATGTATAGCAATGTAACAGTGTGTATAAATAGCTCTTATTCGCTATTATACATGTTTATACATATGTAGTATAAAGTTGTATAAAGTAGTATGAAATTGTACAAAGTTATAACTCACATAGAAATGGGCCTCCCGTGTGTAATTAATTAGGGAAAATTTCAGAAATAGCAACTATAGAGTCTTAATTGTAACTTTTATAGCAATAGTTTCATAATTACAAAAAATAGCAAATTGTATTTTGTATTTAAGTAAACTGTTGCTATACAAATACATATACAATAAGATTTACTTCCCTTCTTTTACTCAAATTAGTTGAGTTAAATAAGGAATAATTATTCCATCTAGTTAAATTTTCATAAATTACTTTTATTTAAATTAGTAGATTTCTTTTTCAAATCAAACTCAAATATGAAGATTATTATTTCCATGATCTTCAAAATTTCAAAATATCATTCTCTTATATCTCTTATTATTTTTTCTTGTTATTTTTTTTATTTTTTTATTATTTTAATTTTTTTCTTTATCAATTTTTCTTTCCACTTTATTTTCTCTCTTCTTATTTTAATTTTTTTCTTTATCAATTTTTCTTTCCACTTTATTTTCTCTCTTCTACTTTTTTTTTTCCTTTTTCAGTTTTTATTTATTTATTTATTCTTTTTTCATTTTTTTTCCTTTTCTTATATTTTTTCAAATTTTTTTTCGCTTTTGTTTTTACACTTCTATTTCTAATTTCTATTTCTCTTTCTTCTTTTTTTCCTTTTTCACTTCTTTTTTTTTTGGATTTTTATTTTTTCGTTTTTGTTTTTTCTATTTTTTTCCTTTTTTTACTCTTCTATCTCTGTCTTTTATTTTTAAAAGACAAATATCTATATCATATATACATATTCAAAAAATATACAAAATAAATAGACGTACAAATCTGCATATGTATTTACAGTAAAAAAATATACATATATATCTGCATATGTATTGACAGAAATACATATCTGACTCACATGTCTATATAAACATATAGGACCCAAAATCTCTATAACAAAAATGACAATTATATACATATACATATAGGTAGTAAAAAAATACATATACATTTCTTAAAACAGTAAAAGAAAATAAATAAGTACAAATGTTACCCTCTAAAATGACATAGTATGTACAGTTCAAAGATAAATCCAACACTGTATAAAATACATGTAGCTCTGCATATGTATTTATATAATACATACCTGATTCATATGTGTATTCTTATTTTATATGAGTCACCTTTGTATTTCAC